>JAODLD010000049.1:17883664-17897288 GCA_026781065.1 Mormyrops boulengeri
CCCCCCCCCCCCCCCCCCCCCCCCGCGCCGGGGGGGGGGGCCCCTTGTGGGTTTTCCTATCAGAACTACTGGATTTTGATTTGGGAATGTCCATGAACCTGAGTACCTGACTGTTTGCTGCAGGAATGGCTTTGAAGCAGCTTCCAAGCACTTTGTGGATAAGGACATGGAGGTCGCAGTAACGGGACGCACCTTTATGATCACAGGAGCCGGCAGCGGGATTGGAAAGGCCACGGCTCTTGCCATTGCCAAGAAAGGTTTGCTGTGGTGTTGGGGGAGGGGGGTTGTATGTGGCACAAGAAGGTTTCAGGTTACACAGCCCAGAATATAATATCTTCTTGTAATGAACGTATACTCTCTTCTAAACATCAGGTGCCTTCCTAATTTATTGGTTGTTCCCCTTTCATTTTCCAGGTGGTACGATCCACATGGTGTGCAGGAACAAGGAAAAAGCAGAGAAGGCCAAAGCAGATATTGTCAAAGAGACAGGAAACAAGGTATACACCAGTTCATAGGGGACCCACATATAATATTGCCACGTGAGCTGATTCAAACATCACATGAAAACAACCACTTGACATCTATCAGTGAATTTATTTGATCTTCAAATAAGTATGGTTTTCTGATTTAAACAATACTTCATGTTTCTGTTTAAGGAAATTTATGTACATCTGTTGGACATGTCTGAAATGCAGAAAGTTCTGGAATTTGCAGAGGGCTTCAAGAAAAAGTACAAGCAGTTGAACGTGCTGGTAGGCCCAGACACAGCTCTACCTCTATTGTATTATTGTAAGCCTTCTGGCTAGGGACAGCATGCAGCTCAGGGGGCTTTGGACGCAGTGCCTGCAATCAGGAGGTCACCAGCTCAAATCCAAGTGCTGGTAGTGTCACCACTGGGTGCTTGAGCAAGATCCTTAACTCCAGGGACTCCGCTTTCTCAATTGTATGTTGCTTTGCAGAAACAGTGTCTGTGAAATAACTGAATTATAATTCTAGTCCAACATCCTACTGCTCACACACTAGCAGCTTGCTGGCTTAGAAATAAAATCAGAATGACATCACCACTAATGATGCAAACAATTACTAAGAAAGCTAAAATAAACGTGTCCCTAGTCATTAATTTTATGTTACATCCTTATTCTTCACATACCACTGACTGACCTGTGGTTAAGAAATCATGTAGGATATAGGCTGCATTGTGTGTGTGCAGAATGCAAAATAAATGGAGAAACAATATCTATTGCAGATCAACAATGCGGGTTGCATGTTGAAACAAAGAGAGGTAAACTCCGAGGGCTTGGAAAGGAACTTTGCAACAAACACTCTGGGTAAGAGCCTTATCATGAGTGGCAATGGAGTACAATCTGCCCAACTAGTATGTCACTTAGTACAAAAGCAGATGGCAAATTAATACATGTAAATAAATCTGATTACTCATTATACAGCCTCTTTTGTTCTTAGCTGCTCTTTGTGTATTCAGTACAAGGTCTCTCTCTCTCTCTTCTCTAGGGGTTTACATTTTAACCAAGAGTTTGATTCCCTTACTAGAGAAAAACAGTGATCCCAGAGTGGTATGTACATAGTTAAATGCACAGCAGTTTTCTAAATCAGTTCTTACATTTTAAATACATTTCAAATCTTCAAATATTCTGTACCCCCCCCCCCCCCAAACACCTGAAAAACTTAGATCACAGTATCTTCTGGAGGAATGCTGGTTCAGAAGCTCCAGAGCGATGATCTGCAGTCAGAAAATGACCACTTTGATGGGACTATGGTCTACGCGCAGACCAAGAGGCAGCAGGTGGTGATGACCGAACAGTGGGCGAGGGCTCATCCCAACATCCACTTCTCCGCCATGCATCCCGGTTGGGCCGATACCCCAGGTATAGAGGGCAGTTTAAAAAAATAAATAAAATACATACACATATAGCCTCATCCAGTTCCTGAATGTCTAAAGGCTCTTAGTGGCTGCTGACAGGCCTGTGGACTGGAGAAATGGTTATTACTAGTGTTTGTACATACACTTTTTTGCATCCCCCATCTCCTTGGGGATCATTACCAGCAATTGCCATGGCGATGCCGGAGTTCCACCGTGCGATGCGAGAGAAGCTGCGCAGTGCAGAGCAGGGCGCCGACACGGTAGTGTGGCTGAGCATCTCCCAAGCCGCTGTCACTTTGCCTAGTGGCTGCTTCTTTCAAGGTAATCAGCTTCACTTCTTCAAACATCCAGAACCTGAGAGAACACCCATGCTTACAGGAGGACTATAAATGAAGCATTCTCCTGTATTTTCTAGATCGGAGACCAGTTTCAACCCACCTCCCCTTTGCCTGGACCCATACATCCCCTGAACAGGAGCAGAAATTCATGACCCGCCTTGAGGAGTTATCAAAGTCGATTCAGACTCGCTGACTGAGCTGTCAAACAAGTTCTGTGTGTATTTGACTAGTTCATTAAGAGCCCAAAGCCCAGTATTAACTTGAAAAGAAGTGTAGTCTCTCCTGTTTGACCACCCCAATGATATTATTAACCTATGCTTACTTGGTCTATGATACTAGTTATAGTGCCCATATTAAACACTAAATTGATTTCTCCAAAGCACTCTCTTGGACTGAAACAATTTAACTCAGCCCAACTGGCTGGACCTTTGCTTCCTCATGACCAAAATACAGGCGACAAACCCAGACCGGTGTTGGTATGATACGGGAGAGGAAGGATTGCAGTGTGCTTGGTAATTATACCTCCAGACAAAGTAGATCTCAAAAATCCCCTGTGCCATTGTCCTACTCCACAGCATTCACAGCAAACGTTCTGGCACGCCTAGAACGTAAAAAGCACAAATCTGCTATACCAGACCTTCTCAATTCCTTCATGAATAGCAGCTGAAAGTACATGGAGGATATGGCAATGAAGGGGAATGCAGACTACAGACAGTTAAGGAGTTTCTCATCCAGCATTCTGTAGACTTCACTCTCAGAGACCTGCCTACCTTTGTCCTCAACACAGATGAATGGTACACATGTGTGGTGGGCTGAATGTTCCTCATTGTAAAGGTGGAGGGGGCCTCTGTGCTGTTTACATTGGGACAGCGCATTTTTGTGGCATCATCCGACAGTGCCAGTATTACACTTCAGTTCTAGTGGCACGTAGCCTGCACTGTTGGAACAGGGAGAACCCAAAAACTCAAATAACGCTATGATGTTTGACATCCTGCTAGAAAATAAATCAGAACCACTGCCATGCCTGCTGCTGATGAAGGAAGGAAATAAGTGTTGCCGTTTTGCTATCCAGAATGCATACGAGATTGACAAATGGTTAATTTAAATACAATAAAAATGACTTAAAATTTGTTTTTATCTGTTCGATCTGATTTACGTATACAACTAACAGCTCAATGAAACAAAAGAAAGACGACACAGAGCACCCACAGCGAAGGTTTAGTCTCAGCACAAACCCACACCTAGAAAAAGAAAGGCCTATCACCATTATTGCAAATCCCTTAAAAAGACCCCAAAATTGGTATTCTACTTTTAGCGGTTTCCATTTTCGGCAAAAAGTTAAAAAAAAAAAAAACTGCCTGCAAAAGACACACACACACACACACACACACACTTATATACATACATACACTGATGAGCCAAAACATCATGACCACCTGCAAATGAAAAATGTTGACTATCTAGTAAAACCAATGCATGTTCAATTTATGCACGTTAAAACACTGTTAATCTGAGGTTCTGGGATATACGAGACATTAAGCGAACATTCCATAGTCATAGTTGACATGTTGAATGCTGAAGAAATGGACAGGGGTACAGATCTGAGTGACTCTGACAAGGGCCAAATCATTATGGCCAGACAACTGGATCAGAGCATCTCCAAAAGGCTCGTGGGATGGAGGCGGTTATAATGTTTTGGCTCATCGGTGTGTGCAAGTTATAAAATATTATATAAAATTGATTGCTGAACATTGAACTACTTGTAACGCACAGTGATTAAAAACTACTTGTTAAAAAGACTAACTGGCCAGCTTGTGAAATACTTCAGTTTCTTTCTGAGAAACACTCAGGTGCAAAAAATGCACAAAAATCCAGGGAAGACAGACTTGCATCATATAAATAAAAGCATACAAAGAAACGGACAAAAACAGGCTAAAGAACTAACATTTAAGAGCAAAATCCACTATAGCTCTGCCTTTTCAGGCAAACCCATCCGTCAGCACAGTGCACCAGAACGAGCGGGCAAACAAACATCAGCGCAAGGTGAAGAGTTTTGTTTCAGAAACAACATTCACACAGTAAACACTCACCATCCCTCCTCCGGCCACACACATTTCCAGTGGCAAAAACAAGCACAGCTTCAATCAAGGCTAAATATTTAACGTGGTTTCCCAACTGTTCCTTTCTGAAAAAGGTGGAAAAAAAGCAAGGTAAAAAAAAAAAAAGATCAGTAGATCATTCTTCATTTTTCTACATTTAATATGATGAAGACAAGGCCTTGTACAATCCATTTAAAGTAGTGAGTACAATATATTTTACATTTATACACATTAAAACACTGTTAATCTGAGGTTCCTTTTTAAACACCCGAGAAAACCTAAGCCCACTGAACTGCATCTGGAAGACCAGGAGCAAAAGGAGAAAACAATGGGAAATAAAATTAACAATATGCCCCAACAACAACAAAACAAAAATAAAATTATATATAATTTTAGAGGTTGTGTAAATTATTCTATTTGTTCAACCATCGCATGCTACGCAAGTGTCCTCTGCCTCCACAATCCCAGAATTAAAACTTTCTCACTAGGATCCAACAGCACACCAGATTTAAAGGCCATTTTCCATTCGACCAGCAGGTTGTGCTATTGAGCACAAAAAATACATTTACATGAACATTAAAACTCGGGAGAGATTTCAACAGTTTTATTAGTCTTTAAAGCAATTCATATTTGCTCTTTTTATACAATATTGAAAAAAGGAGTTGCATTCACATTTGTCCCGAGGAGATGTTCTTGAAGTTGTACAAGGGTAAAACAGTGACAAGCCGGAACCCGGGTCCACCCATGTTGAAATACAGGGAACAGAAGCCCAATTTAAATTATATAGAACACTTAATAGATGTCTGGATTTTATTTAACTTTTTTTTAACCTTTTTTAAATGGAGAAGGATTCAGCTTCCTTGTATCTTTAGTTAAAAGGATTTTCTCTGTCCATGCGAAGAAACAGTCCACTGAAATTCTCATCCTGACTTTCGCCGAGCAGGCTCTTCCGCGCCATGTGAAGTGATTATGCTACGTAAGTGTACACTTTGCGGTCCTCCGGTGTCCGTGCCAAGTACTCTCTCTCGATCAGTCCTTCAATGCGCTTCTTAATTACCACGGGGCTGGGCAGGAACCGTGCACGCAACTGCTGGGTCACCTGTGAGTCACATGATAGACAGGGCAGCCAGATCAACCAATCTGACAAGAGTAAGAGTACGCACACCGCCCTCTTGACCACCTTAGAAACACGGCACTAAAAAAAATTACCATACATTTGCATACCCTGCTTTTGCACATTACATTTCTTGGTTAATTGCCTTTTCTTGTTATTTGTATCTATACAGCCACGGAAAAAATTAGAGACCACAGCACAGTTTTTTGTTTCACTTAGTTTATGGGTTTGCGTCTGTCAATAACTATTTTTATTTTTTTTTTTGCAAATTGCAGCCTGGTTCTTCCCTGTTTCTCATTAATGAAGGGCTTCTTCCTTGCATTATGGGACTTCAGTCCTGCTTCTAGGAGCCTGATACGAACTGTCCTAGCAGTGCACTTCACACCTGCACTTAATGTTTCCCATTCCGTTTGAAGGTCACTTGATGTCATCCTATGATTCATGAGAAACGGTCAGATAAATTAACGGTCATCTCTGGCATTAGAATGTCTCTTCTGCCCTCTATCTGGCTGGTTTCTGGTTGTTCCCAGTGTCTCCTGCTTCACCTAACCTTGTATACTAGTCTTAGAAATTTTTAACCTGGATGCTACCTGCCGCTTAGCATAGCCTTCTGCCAGCAGAACCACAACTAAACCAGGATTTAACAATGCAGAATTGTTTAAAAATATAAAGTGGTCCCTTAATTTTTTCCACGGCTGTATTTTGTCTTTCATGGTCCACTATTTGCTGCTGCACCTGCTACATATTTCCTTTGAGATCTATAAAGCCTCCTTTCTTCCACACTCCCTCTTATATCCTGCTCCAGATCCCGCAGCCCCTCTATAACTGCCCCCATGACCCCTCGTTGCCCCTATAATCTTCTACACTCACCTCTGCTACTAATACATTGTGCTGCATCTTCTTCCTGGACTTCATTATGCGTACGATGGCTGCCTCGATTTCATGCTTCCTGTCGTCGTCCACCTTCTGTCGCGTCTCCTTCCTTTCTGGGTCGGACTCCCCCTGTTTAGCAGCAACTGTGCACACGGTGTGAGTCAGATCACGGCACACTGACGCTCAAGGTGTGATGTGCAGGACTGAGCCACAGAATACTGTCTAAATTATCTTTACACCGGTATAAAGTATGTCTGTTAAAGTGCGTCGGCTTAGCCATTTCAAAACCACCTAACCACCCCAGTATTTGAAGCCTTGCAACCATAATAATATACCCATGCATTTGTTGACTCAACCAGTAGCAAATCACATCTTACTAATCAATCACTTTCATGTTAAATTCTGATCCAGATAAACAGCTTTAAAAATTTTCTTTGACAGGATGTGACAATTTTTGCACAGTAAAACTGTATAAACCAAAGTATGACCTGATACATGTTGCTAATGTGAAGGTCATGCTATGGTTGATTTCCAAACTAGGAAATGACCAACAGATAGTCTGAGGTTGAGAGGAGATAAATAATTATATCCTAATGTTTCCCCGACTTGATCTCATACTGGAATTTCCCAAAAGCCACAAGGCACACCTGTTTGAATCTTTACTCTGTGCAGTTTGGAGGTGAACTGGTCATTGACAGTGAACACATGGCCGTTTTCAATCTCCTTGGATTTAGGCTCCTTGGTGAGGACACGCTGCGTGGGCTTGCCGCAGGCCAGGGACTGTAACGCCCGCACCAGCTCCCGCTCGGGGATGTCCGTCTCTTGCTGGATCTCCTAAGGGTGCCGATGTGACGAGACATGGAGCAGTGACAGGAGTTAACCATGCAGTAAGTGGAACATGGACCCAGTACAGTCCTCAAGTGAAGTACCATAGTCATACCTCAAATGTGCACTTTTCCCTATTATTGAAGAGCATGAGTATTGTCATCTGGAAGGTGGAGACCTGAAGAATGTGTTTTCTGGTGTTGGAGCCGGTCACCTGGGCACCGCCCACACCCACCTCTGAACCATCCTCCTGAGGAAAGAGAGATTATTACTACTGGCAAGGAGTGGAGACAGGTACCAACACCAACAACAGTAGAACCTACTGAGATAAGCTGCAAAATGCAGGATAAATGCAACACTGCCTAAGAATGAGGGCTTCCCACCTTTTTGATTGGCCCATAAAATGTTGCGTTGAGGTCTGCTGAGCCCATATGATGCTGGAGTGTGAGCTGTCGACCACTGTGCTTGGCTAGGTAGAACCTGCGGATGGCACGAATGTGGTCACCTTTGGGTTCACTTCTCAATCAAATAATACATACTATGGGTACAGAGGGTGGCCAGTGACTGGCATTTGAGCACTTAATTCCTGTGGCTTCCTGCAGCTGACAGACCTACCTCCTGAACACCTCAAAAGCATGCCTGGGCGATGGGGGGATGTTGCATTTGGGCGTCGCCGACTGGGTGGGCCAGTAGCCAGTTGTGAGCACTCTTACCGTGAGGTCAACACCACCAAGAGAGACCTGGAGGCCAGTGGGAATGACTATTATTTCAGTCACTTTCAGTAAAATCGTTCATTCATAGGGGCAACACCACATACTCAGCTACCGTGAATGAATACTATTGACTATATCTGCCATCCAGTGAACCATCCTTTACTGTAGGGGACAATCTACACGTAAAGCCTGCATATGACTGCATCAGATGTCCCTTACCCCTGTTGTCTGCAAGTGCTGCCGGAACTCATCCATGGTGGTGTTTGAGATGCTCATATCCCGAAACATTCCTTCCAACTTGGAAGTAAACTGACAGCCACACTCTGTCTGCCCAGATGACAAACACAGGGGCACTTGTTAAAAAGATAATCACCCTACACAGCTACACACAAGCTCTTCACATCACCACCTTCTGTAGTAATAATCCATCACAGCATACATCCTCGTACCCACTGGAGGCAGGAAAGCGGATGATGGCAGAATTGGTGGACATCATGAATCAATTCCACCCATCAACTGTCATAGGCAAACAAATTTCCCTCTGGGATCAACAAAATATCCATCTATCCACCCATCCATCTACACACACCTACCTTTAGCTTAGAGATCATGTTCTTCTCAGAATCATCAGACACACTCTTGTTGGTGAGGAGCCTCCTGGCCAGGTGCTGCTTGTAATACCGCTCAAAGACGTCCTTCTCCTGCATGAAGCGGAACAGCACCATGGCCTTGTCCAAGATGAATTCCACTTCCTGTTCCGTCAGCTGCAGCGATTAGGAGAAGCGGTTCACAGAAGGAATGCAGACAAAAAACAGCCAAAGTGCCCTCATGTGAATTACAAGCTAGATGAAGCAGACCAGACTGGAAGGGAGCTCACCCCTTTGACTCCTTTCTTCAGCTTGTCGTCTATGAACAGGGAGAGGTACTCGGGTGAGCGTGAGTTGAGGTTGAGGAAGTACTCAAAATCACCAGCGATGGTCTGCTTGAACAGTCGGTCATTATTGAAGGATTCCTGTAGGAAGCGGTCAAAGCGAGTTTTCAGGTCCAATAGCCCCTGAAAAGACAAGATGGAGAAAGGTTAGACAAACAAACAAGAACTTTAATAACAGGAAAAGCGCCTTTTATCTTCTGGTAAAAACCAAAGTGTAATCGTGGTTAAAGATCATAGCAGACAAATTAAATTCAATTGCAGACCTCCACATTTTGGCTGGAAAAATCCAAATTATTCAATGTGTGAGATGTATGAGCAAAGTCAATTACAGAAGTCTAATAGTACAACAGCTTGTAACGTTACACACCTGCCTGAATGCCATTAGCAGCAGACGGGGACAATACTATGTCCCATGAGCACCGTGCATAGAACTCAAAACTGAATTCCACCATGGTGTACAAGAAATGTGGACTACAGTTCTCTGGATCTGCACTATCTTGCCCTCACCTCCACCAATGGTAGCCCATGGTACTGCATGATTAGGCCAATTCCTTGTGTCAGAAAAAAAGCATCAACAGTTATTAAGGCCTGGATCTGGTTACCTGTATATAGTCCACAGGGTTCTTGCCCTCGCCTTCCTCAGAGACCAGAGCCTTGCCCTGCTCTCGCAGATAAGAGCTCATACACTCACACATGGTCTTCAGTCCGTTCGGGACACGGCTGAACAGCTTGTACATGCAGGCCAGGTCTGAGACACACAAGAAACAGGAGTAAGAGACCCCAACAAGTTCCAAGGGAAAGACATGCCCCCCAGGAGTGAAAGCAATGTAGCCTGAATGACAACCTGCAATGTTATCTGCTTGTTAAGTATGACACAACACGTGACATAAAATCTGTTTCTGTGGTCTGACATTCCAAGCTAACCACAACAGCAGAACCTGTAACATTCGCCATAACTAAAGGGCCAAAATTCCATTCAATCAAATAGAGCGACGAATGTAGCTATTCTCCCAGGAGGAAATATTGGTACATGATCTGTAGTTTTCGGTTCAGTATGCACAATGAAATGAATTATCACGTTTTTCACCATGGGTATAAACTAAATTCACAAGTACATGTTCAACATGGAAAACATTATGCTAACTGAGGCTGTGAGCTGGTTACTCGATCATAATTCGCAGTATAGGAACATTTTGGTTTCCCAAAAAGTTAACCCAGCACTGGAGAAATCAATAGTTGATAAAACCAAGACTGTCCGTCAGCTCTGTTATACCGACTTATTCCTTATTTTATTCCTTAAAACACATCCAAAGTGTTAATGCATTTGAGACAACATCATCCGAATGTGTGTATGACTGGAGCAAGGCAGAAACAGCCTCTGCAAACAGGCCACCATTCTCGATGGTAGAGAACACAGATTTTAGTCCATTATGACTGTTATATTTTCGATTTTTAAATTTGATTTATTTTTTAGGGATGGGTCGATCCACATTTTTTCAGTTCTGATCCGATTCTGATAAATAACTACCAATATGGATACAGATTCCAATACAAGAGGTCTTTTTACTTTAATATTTTAATTCAATAAATACATAATATATATTTATACTATATATTATTATTTTTTAACTAGTAAATACAGATGAAAAATATATGCCAAAATTTTTTTTATTAGGCTACTAGAAACATACATAATATACAAACGACGTGGAACAGTACATCTTGTTTTAAGCATTTTTTGAGGCATTTTACAAGTTCAATTTGAATATCTTCCAAGCGAAGATACGCAAGTGGCGAATGCTTAAATTGCCCCACAATTTTTCTCCCACTGGCAAACACGTCAATTACACATCGCTGAGATAGCAGCCCCTCACGCATTACAAGCTGCAGTAAATACTCAAAACTAGCGACTCCCAAATCAGCCATTGCCTTTTTTCATATTAATCGTGGGGCTTTCCACTAAATGTTACTCCCACATGCTACTAATTGCTGTTAAAAGGTTGTCACCCTCTTTTCTGATGTTCTTACGCTCCTTGTACTGCAAGTGGTATGGGGATGATGTCATAGCAGGCGGAAGTCACTGCGCTCACACCCACTCAGTAGCAATAAAATTGAGTGACAGCGTTACCGTTCTGCTTGAATGCCACAAAAAACATATCTATAATGGGAAAGAGCTATCGTGCAACTGACTGTACAAATAGATTTGGCACGAAATAAGATCTATCTTTTTAGAGATGGCCAAAAACTAAATAAGTAAGTATCGGATGTGGATCGGTCACATATGGCCGATACCTGATCCGTCAACAAGGGATTATCGGCTCGGTGCACCATTTGTACATTATACCCCACTACTAAACACAAAAAAAAATTGTAAAAAATGTGTAAATTTGTTTACACAGCCATTTTGTCTTCTCATACTTATCGTAAAGTGGTAGAAGGAGAATTCTTTAGTTATTTTGTTTCTAATCGATTAAAAGAGTGTTTTAACACGCAACATTACTTATTGGTTTGTACCGAGGTTGGCCCCAAAAAGTCATGACTTAGCAAGTGGATTAATGAAAATATGGCGTGTGGTACATAGATCTGGATCACAGAATGAAGGGTCATTTACAACTCTCCACTAATGAAGACCAAAGATCAGCATAGGGTGATTTTGAACAGAAGTTATACATTATCCAGAAACAGGTTGCTGAAGAAAGCTGGGATACCTTCTGTCTTTCCGTTTTTCAGCATGTGAACAAGACCGGAGTTCTCCATCTCCACGATAGTCTTCATGTGTTTAGAAATCAGCTCTCTCTCCACCACCTTGATGATGGGCTCCTCTGTTGATTTGTCCAGGCAGTGCATCACTCGCTCAATCTCTTCATTGATTCGGGCCTCAACCTTCTTGATGTAGACGCTGGCGCTATTTTCTGCCAAAAATTTTTGACTCTCCATCTAAGATGGAGACAAAAATAGGTCACTCTCAACAAAACTGAACACACACCTGCAGTTATCATAAAATGATCTATAACTGCACTAAAATATTGATTCAAAAAATACCTGGAAAAATTCAGCAGACATTTCTAAAAATGGCGCCTCAAAGTCCTCTTCATAGACAGCTCTCCCTTCCAGTCCTAGAATCATCAACATCTGGCAGGCATTGCGGACTGCGCCCCTGTCCACCACCTCGCCCTTCCTCTCGCGCGCGATCATGTCCAGCAGTGTCTGCCGTAAGTGATCCCGGATGCAGCCGTAACGCACCACCTGGTCCCGGAAGATGATGAGACCCAGGTTGTACACGTTCTCCACGTTGTTCTGCTGGACGTAGACCCGGTCCTAGTGATTCAGAGAGGGAGGAAGATGAATTCAGCCAAGGATTAATCTGAGGTCCATACAATAATAGAATGAAAGTCTACAGAATAACAAAACAACAAACAGCAACTTCATGAATACCATGATTATAAAATATAATTTAATATCATTATCAAACCACTTAACATAATATATATACACACACACACACACACACACACACACACACAGGCTGGCCAAAAAAAGCCTCCTTTATCACATCCCAATGACCTTCAATGAGGTTAAGGTCACAACTCTGTGGTGACCAAGTCATAAGTGAAAATGATTCCTCGTGCTCCACAAACCACTCTTTGCACAGCACTTCTGACCCACGGTTTAAAACCGTTCTCACCAATCAGAAGTGCTGTGCTTTTATTTTTTAATTTTTCACATCTGACTCATACATGAGTGAAAAATTAAAATGGAAATGGTGCTATTTCATTTTAATTTTTGTAGGATTTTTGCGCACAGACATTGGAAACTAAATGGCAAAGTGGAGATTGTATTTCCTTTTTATCTTCATTTTATTTTTTGCAGAAAATACCTCCCATACATACACACCCACAAAGAAACACATGAAACCCAAGACAAACATTACATTCACAGTGTAAAAAAATCATTCTGCTGCTGAGCTATAAGTGAATTACCTAACTATTGAATGGTCAGAGATTGTTTACTAAGAGGTTCTATTATTTATGGAGTGATTACAACAGAATTCGGTAATAGTGCAAAATAGATTTGCGTACTTGTAATTTAATTCTGTATACCGGTGCAGAGATTTGCACACTTGTATTTTAGTTTTGTATACCCATGCAGCAAAGTTTACATTTACAAGAAAGATTTGCACACTTGTGTTTTCAAAGTCACAGATTTGCGCCTTCACATCTGTTGTTCACAAAGGAGCTGAGGGAAGTAAAGTAAAAGTACTAAGACCTACCCTAATATGCAGGTTTGCGCGAGGTTTGTGTAGCAAATCAGAGCATGCAGCCACTCGAGTCAAGACCGCAGTGATTACCAATATCATTCGACTTTATTATAAGTGCACACCGTCAGAATCTCAAATGATTGCTTGGTACAATTTCGCACAGGGCACGGTTTCAATGGTTAATTTTTTGACAGCGTAAAGTACATGGTGACATGCAAGTTTCATTCACTTTTACGTTAAACATTCACTTTGCTGGCAACAATGTGGTTAAACTTGTAACTTTTTAGCTTGTGGTAACATTTTTGAGGTCCCCACAATATAAACCTCAATTTTATAATATTAATGAATGAATGAATGAATGAATGCAAAAAAACTAAAAAACACCAAGTCTTGTATTTTGTTTGGTTACTTATGGCTAAGGCTGTGATAATTGGGTAGGGGTTAAGGTTGCCATAGCTGGGATTAAGGTTACACTCATAGAAATGAATGGATAGCCCCCACAAAGATATAGATACCTAATGTGTGTGTGTGTGTGTGTGTGTGTGTGTGTGTGTGTGTGTGTGTGTGTGTGTGAGAGAGAGAGAGAGAGAGAGA
>JAODLD010000049.1:17917237-17934726 GCA_026781065.1 Mormyrops boulengeri
ATAAAATATTAGTTCACCCAGCGCTGTTTCTATTGCTTCGCGAAAGAATCCATTCCACTTGATCGATATGAGAATACGCATACGAATACATCATTATCTTAGGCATAGCAGTGGGTAGCAATTAAAAACAGGCTGATGAATATGGACTAGTTGAACGAGGACTTATTGTTGAATCTCTAAAATAGTCATTGAATTAAGTGACTTTTGTAGGTAAAGTTAGGTGTTTAACGACCTGTTAAAAATACACCAGAATGCAGGAAATGGTATCTAATTCATTAAAAAAAAATTCTGGGGGAGGGTCCCCAGACCCCTCGCCAGTGTGTCCCCCCCACATTCAAAATGCTTCTGACGCCCCTGCCTATCACCATAGTGACAGGAATGACACTAAACACTTGGTTATTGGTGTAATACAAATATACATTTTACTCCTTGAATTAATTGTCAAATTACAAAATAGGCCCTTTAGAACAACAAAATCCTTTTCCGGAACCCACTGCCAGTAATGCAATTGATTAGTTTTTTTTTTTTTTTTAATTATGGGAGATTTTTTTAATCGTATTTTTATATATTTTTTATTGTAATATAATTTCTAATTTAAGTTGAATTTAACATTGATTGTTTGAAACATTTGTTCTTTTATATACATTGTGCCTCATCTTAGTTAAATGCAGTTAATTAACTAGATTAAAACCTCAGCTGAGATTTACACCAACATACATAGCTATATATTCCTATAACATTACAAAGGCAGCCGATACAGAAATATCAAACCGATAAATCATAATGTGCTCCGTTACTGGTTATTCACTGGAAGCTCAGCCTAGCTACAACTGTATTTAAACTGGACCTTTGACAGTGGTATGCTTGTGATAGACCTATTAATCAGCCTGGCTTGTATGTTGTTTTGGGAAAAAACATCTGCCAAACAAACAAACAAATAAATAAATACATGTTGTTATTCTTTGTGATAAGTGGATATTTATTATTTTTATTACATTGTTCATTATTCATGTGGATTTAATAACAGTATCCTGGTTTCCCTAAAACCAACTGCTTATGCCTGCAGATAAAGAGGTTGAGATAAAGAGCAGAGGTTGTCAGTCAGGGAAGCGCCATGATAAAATTGTCAACCCCCAGTTTCCCATATTGCCCTTGCTAGAATCTGCCAATTGTGTCTTTTCAACGTTCTTATTAACAATTCGTCATGAAGTTCCTCTCTAATAGGTCTACTGATTAAAGCTATCAACGTCATTTCTGACTTTGCCATTTCTTTCAAAGAATTAATATCGCTGTAGACTTCCAGACGACTGATTCTGCTCCCAACACCGTAAAATCGAAACGGTGTCCAGCGTTAATTCCAGTTTCTATGTATTATTTCTAAAAGTATCGGCAAAACAGGAAATTACACGCATGCAGGGGACAAATTCTTAGATGGTGTGTATTGTTTTTCTGTATTATTTCGCTGTTTAAGGAAAATCCCTAAGCTGTCAAACAATATATATATATAAACAGAGATGAGCCGAAAAGGCAAAAACGAATTTCAGAGCCACGGAGATACAAAATGCTGCCAAACATCAAATTTTGTAAGTATTTTTAACTTGACATTAGTATTTTAGGAGATACATTTCCTCCGCCTTGTTGTTTCATACTAGAAAATGCAAGCGAATTATACAGCTAAATAACAAGGGCACCCTTGTGAACCTTTTCTGGGTGTGCATGTGAAATATAGGATATTTTTAGGATATTTTAAAAGAACATATTATACTGCTTAATGTCATCTTAAATATTCTCGTGGATTCAATGTGTTGTTAACCTTATTACCTGCAAAGAAAACGTGAGCTGTTATTTGTTTATTGTTGCCTGTTTGTTTGCGCCGTACTACTAGCGTTCATCGCCTGGCTGCTGCTCGTCCAGCTCTGCTTTCATCCGGCTATGACCAGCCCACTGGGAGCGATCGACAATCTGAGTCCAGGGAACAACGGGGATTGTGCAACATTTTCCAGAGCATTGCTGTGGAATGTCACGGAGGCTTTGGCACTTGTTAGTAATTCCCAGTCATAGTGACACAACCATTATTATTGTAGTTGTTGTGATTATTATCGTTCGGGTTCACTGAGGGAAATTAAGAAAAAATATTTCCCTGTACATATTAAAATCTGGTTAATTTTAAAACTGAACAGAAATTTCGGTGGTTTAATGAGGAAATGTTTGCTCTGCACAGGACCGTGTGTTCAAAGGAATAAACTGCTCAGAACAACGTATAAAAATGAACACAACAACTTCAACATTGTCGGCCTGTCTGCCTTCCGAAGTGCAGGTATGTTTGAATGAATGAATGAACAAACAACTAGACAAATATAATGCGATGTATATCCTACGTGCATAACTACGCGGCAGTACTACTGGCTTATAATATTTTGTTATCTTATTAATATACTACATGTCCACTCTTAATCCATCCCACAGATGGGGACTGGATGCGCTGGATTTCAGAACAGCAACTTTGATCAGGTACTTGACCCCGTCAGTTTGATTGATTATGATTCGGCGTTTGCATGACCCAGAAAATGTAGGTTAATAAAACGCGCTTAATTATGCTTGATTATGCTTTTTTGCAGAAAGAATGTTTGCGTAACGTCGTTGCGGATCTCGATCACTACAAAGCATTGCTTCAGAAGTACGCGGACCCCACGCTGCACTCCACTGTGGTGCAGGCAATCAGTGATCTCACGGAGGTGTGAAAAATGTCCCTTACTTAACCACATACTCTCACTGTATCGCGAAAAATAATATATTTTAAAGTGTCGACAATGTTTAAGTATCAATTAACTTAACATATATGTATGTACTGCTGCTTGTTGCGGATAAAAATGAGCCAAAAGTCACTTTATCGTTTTGTCTTGAATAGCATTGCTTCTCAGCTTCCCCTACAAACCCTTCAACTTTAAAGGTAAGGGATTTTTTTAAATCTTACCAGCAGATTCAAACATCATGCATTTTCATAATCACAATATTGCTAAACTGCATAAATAAATAAATAAATAAATAAATAAATACTTTACATTTAACCACTGGTAATATTTATGTTCTGCAGAATTCCGATTTCAGAGATCACACCTTTGACGAGAGATTGCAGATGTGCAACATACTCAAGGGTTTCCAAGTTCGTGCAATTACCATCAGTAGAATCCTGAGCTACATATCAGCTGATACCAGCAAGAAATAAGTCTTCACCATCCTAATCACACTTACTACTATCCAATGTCTACACGTGGATAAGCTATTTGATTAAGAAAAAATATCTTTACAATGAACATCAATCTACAGCATCATCATAACGCAAGCCTTACTGTACGTACCATGTATTCAGCAATGCAGTCACTGAAAATGCCAAGAGTTGATGTTGGAAATGCCAAACACACATACATATAAAACACATATATATTTATATTTCTCTTATTTATTTGTGCATCTTTATCATTATTTATGAATTTATGCATATTGAGCAATCAGTGGTATTTTGGAAAGTGAAGCCTTGTTGTAGAAATATTTTATATAACAACTATTTATACATTTAATCTTATTTAATTGAAATTCTTGTTTTTTCCTTATAAAAGCATAATAAAAATACATTTTCAAACATTGTGTGCTGGATTTACATCGGTAATGTAACATGTTCTTATTTTGCCGTATTGTCTTAGTAATTACCAACTAGAGCAAGATGGAAGGGTTACCTTTAATAATTAATTAATATGATAATATTATCATGATTTGAAGGCTGTAGGACTCAAGGATAGGCGTATTGGTGAAACAGAAAGGGATTTTATTAAACTAACTGATCAAAGGCTGGAAACAAATGGGATCACGAGGGATCAAAACGGGGGTGACTGGCATGAAGGTCACAAGAAACAAGAAGGTACAACACCAATGATTGGACTGGGGAACACAGGTGTGGGCGATGTGGCTCTTCCTGGGCCAGGAGGCACCGGGTTGGGTGGGGTGACAGCCATGGGTACAACTAGCTTTCTCCACCTTTTCCTCTTGTGACTGTGGGCAGGACTGCAGCAAGCTGTTAGGTCTGGCAGATGGATCTGCAGCGAACTGTGGGGAGCCAGTAGGTGAACCTGCGGTAAGTTGTGGAAAGCCAGCGCGTGGAGCCGAGGCGAGCTGTAAGGAGTTGGCGAGCAGGGCAGCCTCACCTCATGAGGAAGCGGTGGACTTTGGAGAAGCAGCGTGTGGCAAGACAGCAGCAGCCTTGGCTGGACCAGGAGTCTCGGGCAAGATCAGTTCTGACATCACTTCCTCTAATTCCAAAGTAAGACCTCATTAGGGAACTTTTTCTGGTCCGCGAGACTCTGCCCTCCACAACAGGATTGGCCCCCAGACCTCTGGTCCCCTTCCCCAATGCCATAACCAGTACAGGGTCAGCACTGGTGGGCCAATCCGCATAGCAGGAGGCTCATTGAGATCATCTGGCTCATTGGGTTCCTCCAAACCACTGTTTTCGAGCGAGTCCATCAGTGGGTTGTTATTGAACCATTGATGTGTGCTGACTAGAGGCTCGGGCTGAGGTAGGTGCGTATCTGGGTGCAGGGGAAAGCATGCATGCCAAGATGCATAGCACAAGAGGCTCCCAGGGATAGTCTGTGGGCAATTTCCGGAGTCCAATCTTTCTGTTGTAACTCAAGGGTCGATAGACTTGAGGGCAGGTGTGTTGGTGAAACAGAAAGGGGTTTAATTGAACTGATTGAACAAAGAGTGAAAACAAATGGGATTCTGAGCAATCAAAACAGGGAGACTGGAATGAAGGGCACAGGTGACAAGAAGAACATCAGTGACTGAACTGGGGAACACAGCACTGGGAAGCATGTATATACAAGACTAACAAAGGAGCTAATGAAAAGCAGGTGGGAGAAATTAACACAAGGGTTAGGAACAAGAGGTAAGACAAACAAGTAACAGGTGTGGTTTGTGAGTGTCACACCAGGGAGGAGACAAGAGGGTCACATGGACATGGCAGGCAGGACATGGCAAGGGCAACATTTTGAAGACACGTCTGATATAATTTAGAATTTAATAGTCAAATATATTTTAAATTTGCTTTCAATTATCGAATGAGAAAAAATTGTGCTAAAGTATTCCCGCTCATTCCAGAGGTTTGTGAGAAGTGCTGCAACACAAAATTCAGAATCATAATCAAGGAAAATACTTTAATGACTCCAAACCACTGTGGTGAGTTTCCTGTGACTGTCGATGTGCACGTGGGGTTTCTCAAACATTCCTGATATCTTAAGGGAAAATTCTTTGGTGGAGTGTGGAGCATGTTTACCATTGTCTACTGTTTTTAGTTATTTATTCGAAATGGTTGCGAGGTTAAATAATCCCTGTGTTTCTCTGGCTGACTCACATAGGTAATTTTGCAGACTGAATAAAATGCAGAGTCATTTCAGTCCAGGATCATACTAATACATTCTAGATATGATATAGGATAATGTAATTTGTCTTAGGTACTGCCAGTGCTGGGGAAAGAAAGGGCTTGGTGAACTGTGCAAACCTTGAAAGAAAACACTAATAAACAGGAAGCAGGAATGAGCACAGGAAGATCTATTTCCCCATTGTAATTTTAAGAGCTGCAGGCCATTCATACTCATGCCACAAAGAACACTTGTCACCTGGTCCCTCTGCCCATGTGTGATGCCTTAACCAAAGTGAACAAATGCATTATTTACCACATTTACTAGTGGCAGAGAAAGGGCACCTGTAACCATGAAAGCACGAGGCCATGGCATTTCTCAATGGTCCTGTACACGAAACACCTTGCAGCATATTCAAAACACAGCAGTTCAAATTGTCACTATGAGCAGAAAGTTCAAACACATAACCCCTGCTCTTAGTTCCCTACACTGGCTTCGTGTTAGGTTCAGGACTGACTTCATAGTTCTACTTACATATAAGGCACTCAAAGGTCTAGCCCCTGCCTGTTTAATGAAACTGATTCATGTTTATAAGCCACATCATACACTCAGATCACAGAACAAAGGCTTCATTGTCATCCTACAAATAAATAACCTAACATTTGGCGGTAAAGCCTTCTGCTAGAGGGTCCCTATACTGGGAAAACTTTTCCAACTAATATTCGGGATGCTGAATTAGTCTCGGTCTTTAGTTCTCAACTGAAGGCCTATTACATCAGTGTAACTTTCCCATACTAACTATGGCTGCTGGTGCTGCTGTACATTTTGATATACTGTGTTCGTCCATTAATGTGTCTATGTTATGACCACTCATGCTTTCTGCCTTCCTTCCCACGTGTCCAGATGGTGCCTGGGATGGGCACCATCTGAGCTGCAGTCCTGGTTCAGTCCCATGGAAGGGTGACATTGTGGATGTGATTTACGAACTGTAATATCGTGGGTGCGGCTTTCAATCTGCCACACTGCACAGGCCGGCATGGAGAACTGACTCATTGATGGATTTTGGCTTTAATCTTAATCACAGCTTAAACTTTGCTTTTAACAAGCAAGCCAGTTCACCTTGGACCCCCAGAGGTTGTTTTTTTTCTTCTACATGCAAGTTTTCGATTCTGCTTTTCCACAAGCCTCTGGCTTTCTTTCTTTCATTCTTCATTCCTGTCTTCCCTTTTCCCTGTTACATGGTTTATTCTGTAGTACAGTATTACTGCAGACCCATGTCATGTGCCGTGGGTGACTAGGTTGTGAAAATGTTGTGCACTCTACAAAAATAAATTTAATTGAACTGATCTGTGAGGAAGAAAATGCGAAACTGAAAGAACCATGGTTTTAAGTTATTGTGAAAAGGAGTCTTTTTTTTCTCTACAAAATGGTTGCTGTGCCTAATGCTGTAGCTACTCTACAGGCTTGGGTCAGCATTTGAGATCAGGGTTTGAATCTCACCTTGTATTTCTGGCTACTGTAAATTCGTCACCATGAGACATAACTGCATGTATCTGCATGCATGGATATTCTATAGCAGTGCCATGCACATATTTATAATTATTTATTACCATTTCACTACCATCATCCCACCGCTATTCCTTTTATTACTTCTCCCTAACCCATATCCTTGACTTCAAAGGACTACGTATGTAAGTTTTTGCACTGTATGTTTGTACTTTGCACTGTATGTTTGTACTTTTTGTACTGTATGCCATCTGGTATGCCATCTGTATGTGTACGGTGCTATGCTGCTACTGGGAACTGAATTTCCCAGAGGAACCATCCCGAGGGATAAATAAAAGTTTACCTACCTACATGCAGGTGCTGAAACATGGGTTGGGGGGTTGTGGCTTAGGGTACCGACCGGGTGGGGGTGGCCCCCAACATTTCATTGACATGATCGATGGTTATGAAAAAGGGGAATTTAGAATGGAGGTCGACCGATATAACGGCCGGTGTTCTGACGAGTTGAGCTACCTATCGAGCCTTGTGCAGTTCCACCGTCTTGCGATTAGGGTTAGGGCTATCGATTAGCACTACGGTAGCATAACTCGACAAAGTAGCTCAACTCGACAGAACACCGGCCGATATATCGGGCCGATATTTGGCATTTTTTAATGTATCGCCATCGGCCGATATCCGAGTGTAGTACGCCGATTTACAGACAAGCACGTCTGCGGGCAGCCCAGTGTTATTATTGATATGAAACACGTGACCCATGCTGCCTTGTACTGAACCCCAGCCAGAAGTTTTGGAAAGTCCTGGGAGAAAACTGTAAGGCTTAAATTCTGATCTTTCAAATATCTATTTATTTAACTGGTTTGCTATGAAATGTGGCTTTAAAGGAAAACACGAGCGCTTTTGAAAGAGAACGCGAATTACGCTGTGGGGAACTGGCGTAATGAGAATGAGCCTCAAACCAACTGTAGCTTACAGGTAACGTTAAGGATAATTTTAATTATTACCATATCAGCCCGATGTTATCAGCTCTGTTTCTTTTCTTGTGTCGGAGAGTTTCACTCTGCAGCGGGTTTGAGAGTTGCATTACTCTGCCCCGATCACAGACAGCACCGTCCTCGGAGACACAGAGCTGCTAAAAACAATGCATGGCGGAGAAAACTGTTTGTTCGAAAGCGTGGTTACCATTCACTTGAGCTGATGCCGACAATGATCCTATTGTGCAACTTGTTTGCATTTGAGAGCGGAGATTCGAAAAATTAGTCAGACGTCTAGATAAAAAAACGACTTTGCGCTGGTAGTTTCCTTATTAAACATGTCTATTCTTTATACGCGCGTATCCGTCGTCAAAATCACTATAGAGGCTTATTTTCTGCGATCGCTAGATTCTGATTGTGAATTTGGCTTGTATCTGCTAATAACATAAACATGTTAGTGAAAGGTTTAGGCCCTTGTACAGCACTCATCATACCATGGTGCACTTGGTTAGTAGTATTTTTTTTCTTTCAAAATGTACTAGAGTGTAATTGTTTTAATGTGCAAGGAATACTGTAATTGTAGAATGAATTGAATATGAAGGCACTATAATAAAAATACTAACCTTGCATTTTTTCTTCTGTTTTAGTAATTGCTGTCTGATGGCTGAACAAAAATCTCATCCTGTATGGCAGCATTTCTGGAAGTGGGATTAACACTGAAAATAACATGCACATTCTTTTTTGTATTGTTTACAAATTTTCCTTCCCTCAGAAATGAGGACTTTGCTGCTATATTGTGTGCACTAAAAGAGATTCTGATGCTGCTATTTTTATTGTTTATAAGTTTAAGTTATTGTTTACAATTTGTATTGTGTTTTTGTTATTTATGTTTATAAGTCAGTATTCAATAAATGCTAAGTTGAGAAGTTTTGTGTTTTGTTTATTATTAGTGTGATATTTTACCATGCAAATAGAGGAGAAAACGTCCAATTATCGGCCAAAAAAATCGGCAGCATGTACCAGCCATCGGCTGACCCTAAATATCGGCTATTGAAAAACCCATATCGGTCAACCTCTAATTTAGAACCTCAAAAGGGGCGCATTTTCAGTCGTGGGCAAAAGGCTCAGGTCCTCAGTCACCTCAAGCCCCCCATGTGCCTGTACTGTAGATGCTTTATGACTGATATCATTGCCCATTTCAAATATTTTACATAAATGCATCATCAAATCACAGTGGTTTGCCTACAACCAATGAGACTGGCAAGCACTTGATGCATTTGAAACCATATAAATAATGTTAAGCAATAATGGCTATTGATTCTGTAATTGTAAGTCCAATGTCATGCTAAAGGCTGAAACTGGAAACTGTACTTCAGAAATGTAGTCAGATTGATCTTCAGCATTATGAGTTGAGAATGCTGGTTATAGTCGAGCCAGGTGACTTCCTAGCTACTTTACGTATTTCTTCAGGGTAAACATTTGCACAAATAATTTCTTTCTTCGTCTCGTAAACACTTCTCTTCCATTTAAAAATGAAAACGTTGCAAAAGCTATCTTAGCATGCTTCTCTCTTAGCATAAATCCCTCATGCTTAGCATGTTTCGGGATATGCCATTCCTTGAGGATTCCGTCCGATTTCACAGTCCTTCACTATTCAGCATGACAACAACCCAGAATGCCTCAAAATTGTTCAAGAACTATCTGATGATGAAAGAAAATGAGGGACAATTCAGACCAATTACCTCCCTTCTGCTCACTCTCCACACCTCAATCTCTCGGAGGCTGCATGGGATGAGCTGCACAGAAGAGTTAGAACAAAGCGACCTAGCCAGTACCTACGGGAACAGCAGCAGTTAATTTCCTCTGGAAACTTTTTAATTAATTCATTGTGTTTGCAAAACTGTTATAATATTTAGAAACATCTGATTCATTTTTCATTATTGATAGTCCTTATAATTTATTTCGTACATTGCTATGCATTTTTAATACACAGCAAACAGTCAAGAACAACTGAATATTCCATAATCAGGATTCTGTTTGTGTACTTTTTAATCTGTTTGCACTCCGTTTACTTTGTTTGCACTATGTGTATGTCTTTGCATCTATTTTCCACTAATGTATGTCTGTCTTTGTTCTACATTTCTTGCTGCAGTATGTACAAGAATTTATCCCTGGGACCAATAAAGTTTATCCATTCATTGTCTATAGTCACTTGTCCAACGCTGGGTTGCAGGGGTCTGGAGTCTATTCTAGCAGCAACGGGTACAAAGCAGGGAATAACCCAGGGCAGGATCTCAACCCATCACCAGGCACTTGCACCATTCACACCCATTTTCTTGACATCAAATAAACCATGGTGCAATACACTTGCGAGCACTACATTAGAACATCAAAGAACAAAAAACAACTTTTTTTAAACTCATTTTCATATAAGTGAATCACGTCGTCGCACCAATGTCAGTGAAACGACTATGTTACCTTTGGAAGGACAAAACTTAGTTTCCATTGCTGGTGAAATGATTACTGCTAATAGGGAAAGCACAGAGCACACAAACAACTTTGGGTGCCAGGCATGATGTGACTGATCATATGTGAAAATTACAATTACCCCTTGTACACCTGGTTAAACTCCCTTAAAATGCTTAAGTAGCCCAATCCACGTTGGAAGAAATCTCAGCTATTTGTTATTCTAATTCAAGATTCAAGGGTTTTATTGTCACTGTGTTACACACAACAAGACTATGTTAGGGACTTCCGAAGCTGATGCAATTACAAATAGTATGAAGTGAATAATTCACAATGTGTAGAACTGGAACGTGGAAGGATCAGCTGAAATACATATGACTACTGACACAGCCAAGATGCAATAAGAGTATCTGGCTTTAATGTGCTGATCTGGCAAAATTGAGTCTAGCAAGCCATTTACCCAAAAAAATGTGAGTTGAAGAATGTCATTCTGATCCAGAACAGAGGCTACGTGGAAAGTGTTCATCACACCTGAAGAACACTACTGACTTTTAAGCCATTGCATTAACTCAATATCATTGGCTAGACATTTAACAAAACATAGGATGTTAACTAATATAATCATTTTACATTGTGACAGATCTATACTTATGTCGAGTTTTGTTAAATATGTACTGAGTGTCAGGTGGTATTTAGAAAGGAGGTTAGGCAGCAATGGTGAACCCAACCTGAGACACAGAATGAATGCTGTATGCTCACTACAGAAATCCACCATTTGTTATTCTTGTCATGCCCTGCTCCTCCGATCCTCCCGTGTGCCACGCCCCCTCATCTACCTCGTGTGGAATCCCCATGTTACCAGCTGTTTCTCGTTGTTGTTAAATAGTCTGATGTATTTAAGTCTGTGTTAGGTATCTTTTCCCTATTGATGTTGTGTTGCTGTTTGGTTTTGTCTGTCTTCACATTTTGATTAAACCCCGAGTTCACCTGATTTTTGGAGTCCTGTTCCTGTTTCGCCGGTCTAAGCCCTGCAACCCATAACAAGTCTCCTACCAGAAACCCGGAAGTTTTTTTTTTCTGAGGACAATCAAGATATTCATTTTTCACTTTTTTGCAAGTTACTGTAGGATACCTAGACTTATAAAAAAAGTCTATATAGTCTTATAAAAATTAACAATTTGCTTGGCATAGACAGCATAAAGACCACATATTAACAGCATAAAGACCACATATTAACATCTCGAAACAGACAATCTGAATGGAAATTTCAACAATAAAAACATGCTGCAAATCTTTATATCAAAAATGAAAAACTGAAACCAATGACCGCCTGACTTCCTTTTTGGCTACGGATCCCCTTATGTCCGTGCATATTTTAAAAGTGCATTTCCTGATGAAAATGGAGTTTGATTGCTCTTGAGCAAAAATGAAAAGAATGACAAAAAAATTTGTGCTATTCGGCTTGTCCCATGGAGTGGGAAGCCTCTGATTAATGAATGGAAGTCAATGGGTGGATGAAAAAATATGACTGATCAGTGGAAGCTGGTTTAGGGTTGATATATCGATATCGATAACTGTAGAAGTGTACCAAAATCAGGCTGAGGAAGAGTAAGATTAAAAGTGACGCAACATAGTGGTTGCTTCACAATCACACTAATAATAATAGGATTATAAGCGATGGATAACAATAGCGCCTGAATGGCATTATTGTGCTGAGGAAAGGACCTGCCCGAAGATGCTGCCACAAAATAGGAATCACTCAGTTGTCTAAAATATGATTGTATGCCATACAGTTAATGTTTTGCGCTAGAGGTCCTTGCCCAACCCTTAAAAAATCACCGCCCCAAACCATTATTGGTTCTCAACCAAATTTTACAGCTGCCATGATACATTCAGGCAAGTAACATTCTCCTGGTGCATGCCAAATCCAGACCCATCTGTTAGAGTGCTAATTGCATAGCAAAATCACCTCACTTACAAAACACCAGAATATTTCTAATGGGGCAGAAATTTGAAAATATCTTGATGGAAAGGTGGCATCGCATCCACTGATGCCAGTGCAAAGTCACAGAGTTCATCAGTAGAACCTGTTTTACTACCAGTGTTTGTTGAGAGAGATTGCATGCGTAATAATAAGGCTGCATCGGCAATGGGTAGGACTTAATTGGTCAGATTATGTAGTTAAATGTAAACCAGTGATTTTTTATTTTATTTTTCAACAGCCTATCAGAGAACGTGGTCTCGGGACGTGCCATCATACCGTTTTTAATTTTGACGGGATTTAGTACAAGCCTACGTCCCCTTAGCACAGGACCCAGGATAGGGAAATAGTGCCACCTAATGGTTGTAGGCCATCCCTCCATCCAGTGCCGATCGAAAGTGCATGTCAAAAATTTCTTTAGGAAAATTAAGACGCTTTAATTAAAAACATTTAAATACATAAAAATCGCCTTATCCTACCATCCTTTTACTTAAACACCGGGCTGTTATTAGATACCGATATTAAAGTACTGAACCATGGGCCGTTAAGTCCGATCACTAGAGGATGTAGCCCCAAATATGCCAATCTCCCTTTAAAAAAATGCCCTTGACTTAATTCCAGCCATCTTAATAGGATTATAAGCGATGCAATAGCGTCTGAATGGTATTATTGTGCTGAGGAAAGGACCTGCCCCGGAGCCTTTCCCGGGAACACGGTGAGAACCAACCCTACAGGCAGTCACCAGCACACCACAGGGTGCACATTCTCACAGAACTACAGAGCCAATTCAGACTCACCAATCCTCCTATCCCACCGGACCCCCCGCGCAAACCCACGGAGAGCGTGTGAACTCCACGCAGAAAGTACGCGGTACCGAACTCATAACCTTTGTGCGCTGAGGCAGCAGCGCTAACCACCGCGTCGCCCGACTTATTCCCTTATCGTCTAAATTGCTAGAAACTCCCCTGTACCGATACTGTACTATAGTGTTACCCATCACTTATTTTTGATAAATTATGTTGTAATGTTTGTAGGATGCTATTTCATGGTTAATTAATTATTATGTTATTAGTTATTTAGTTAAAATAATTGGGAACTTTGCACATAAAAAAGCCCCGAAATTGGAAATTGGTATTAAGGTATTTCCATACATTTCATGACATTTGATGACATTCACAATGCAGATTATACATTTCTAACGTATCTGTGAGAAAACTATGGTCAGGTGTAACATTTTTTGGGGGGAGGGGTCAGGGGGGTCCTGTTTTTGGGAGTCATTACATTAATTAATTAGTCAATTTCCAGGCTGCCATATTGGCATTAACTAAATGCCACATTGACTTATTACTTGCATTACAATTACTTTAAAATATTTGCAATGAAGAAGTCCAAATATATCCAGAGGCAGTGCAGGAAGTGATCGGAGACTATAAATTTAGTGTTGCTCCACCTTCAAATTTCAACCATACTGGATCGATGTTAATGCTCTTTGGAAAGTCACAACTGGTGTCCTTGGTTATGAACATGCCCCTGCCAGAAAACACAGTAATGCATAGTCCAGAAGGTGACGGTCCATCACTGCTTATCATTGATGCAATGTGCATTGTTAATATTGTGCCTAAAACCTCAGACATGTCTGGCAAGAAGTTTGTTGACATCATAGCAGCAATAAAAGTAAATCTTATCAAGAAGTTTGAATTGTTTTCACCAGTACATGACTTGTTCTCTGAAAGAAACTACAAGAGACAGACGGACAAAGGGTACAACACAAGTTCACTACGATGTTAATGATGACACTCACATCAAGAATTTGAAGTCATTCCTCGCTCATATCAATAACAAGGCAGAGCTGACCAAATACATTTCTGAATAGCTTCTCAAACATTACCAGGGCAAGTCCCAAAGACTTCTTGTCATGCATCAACCAAGGATGGAAGCCAACTGCCCTCTGTCAGAAGTCACCAGTGTGCCAGAGATGGCAGCCGGTCACCCCAACCTTGGAGAAGGAGACCAACTTGTACTCCTGAATGAATGTGATGTGATACATAAGAACCCAAAATCCATCCTTGATGTCTTCTCTGTAGATACTGATGTCTTTGTGCTGTTACTTGTTAACTTCCATCAGCTTCCCAAGTCAACTACTTTCATTAGAAAAAAGTGTGAATGAATCTCCATTCAAGAGAACTACATACAGTACAACTAAGTAAGAAGCATGCTGATGCATTGAAAGGGTGGTACACCTTTAAAGGAACAGACAACACTGGGCCATCTGCAGGCAAAGGTGTGTTGAGCCATTTCCAGGCTTTCATGGAAGCAGATAATGACATTCTGGATGCATTTGCCAACTTCTATGTAGTTAAATGTCTCGTTTTAAACTTACTTTGATAATGTCATGTAAACACATTATTTTTATTCACATAAAATTTGTTATCAGGTAATTTTGTCAACAATACAATTGTTATGGTGGACATAAGTGCAACAGATGTCGGTTTTCCTTACATTTTCACACGCAATATTTAGGATTTCATTTTTTTTTTGTTAAAATGGTGCTTGTTGACTGTATAGAAGTAAAACTAATTTGTTTGAAATGTAAATGAGGGTTGGGCACTGATAAAATAAACTTTGCAAATTGTGCAAAGTTATTTACAATTGCTCCCTGACTATAAGAGCTAGCAACCCGGTAACCACGACGCCACCGCGCCGCACGAGAGCAACCTACTTGCTGAATCGTCCTAATTTTCCCTCCTTTACAGTTCCCCTACTGACAGCCGCATATTAAAAGACTAGAAACTTTAATAGAGACTTCGATTTTAAAACAATAAAGAACACAACATTTTGTTCATTTAAAAATGGGGATTAAATAAAACAAGACACACGATCTATTTATCAGTCACCAAAACAGAATCTTTTTCAAACCACGGAGCCCCGGCCACATGATCTCATAAGAAACCACGTAATACGGACCGGGAGGATTTGTGGCTACACCTTGGATATTTTTCGTTTCTAACAACTAGGAGGTGGGTCATTATATTTTTACCATTGCATAAACCGGATACTAATATCGACGTTTTGCCCATTTTATTTTGACGTTTTGTCTCTGTAGACACCTGATTGAAAACCCATTTCTACGGGAATGAAACCGAGCGCTGTGGTTCAGTCTATGAAAATGATTTCGTGTGTTAAAAGGGCAGGTCTCCTACATCAAGCTGCGCTGAATTACCTATTAGACGAGATTAATCGGGACGTAAATTTAAGTCTGCTGTTATACCTTCATTTAATAGACGCGCGCCAAATCTCGTATATATAAACAGACAGTTTGATTTAATTGAGTAATGCCGCTGCTCTTCAGTGAGATCTTTCCCAGTGCTGTAGCTGAATACTACGTGCCAGAATGGGGTTTACTGAAAGATTGGTAATGGTGCTCATTAGTTTGTTCTATCATTCTATACTAGTAGACTCTTTTCCTGCTGTATTGACATATGATGGTTTCCCTACAATTCGTAAGGAGTTTCTGAATCCAACAAGCCAGTTAACACTACCTGAACCTGCCCTAATCCATCCTCTGCAAATCAACCAGGGCATCCCTGTTGGTGAGCTCTATCCTTCTCCCCCACCACTGGTTGGACCAGCTGCTGTTATCAGTGAGATGTATACAATAACTGCCCCTCAGAAGCCAAATGGTCCCGATAGGGGTGCTGGTGAGCTTTATCCCATATCGCTTCCCCAACAAGTGCTCCAGAAGGGTGTTGGCTTTGCTGACTCTGTTCCCAGACAAAACCCTGTAACTGTGAAGTGCCATACAGCAACAATAGAAGTGATCATTAACGCAGACTTGTATTCTACGGGGACCCTCATCAATGGCTCCGATCTGCGGCTAGGATTGGATGCCCTTTCGCCAAGCTCTTGCTTTGCTATAGCTTCTGGGGAGGCAGAATTCACAATTCATGCTGACTTGAAGGACTGTGGTACAAAGCTGTGGGTAAGTACCTTCAAGAGCTGAAGCGGAACTCATTACACAAACCTATTCTGTTGTGCCGTTTGAAATGTCCTGTTTAGCTCTAATTCTGCTCCTGTTTCAGTTTACGCCAGATGCCTTGATTTACACCAACAACCTTATATATTCTCCTGTGCCTTTTGATCATGTTGTTCGACTGGAAGGAGCAGTTGTTCCTATTGAATGCCACTATGGAAGGTGAGTGACTTTTCTGCAGTAGTTTGTGGTCTACGACTTCTTTGATCTGACAGTTCTCTGTGCTGGATCACAACAGGAGGTACAACATAAACAACGATCTGCAGCCTACTTGGGTCCCCTTCATTGGTACCAGCTCTGCTGAGGAGATCCTTGACTTCTCCTTGATGCTCATGTCTAGTAGGGGACTCTTTAGAACTCCTCCTTTGTTCAACCCCTGATACAGGGTGCTACTTTGGCAGAACCTTTGCTTTGTAACTAAATTTTACCATCCATCCATCTTTCTAGGTGACTGGCTTACTCAAAGGTCCTCTTCCGTTTATTTCCCTGGGGAAATGATGTACTTTGAGGCCTCTGTTCTGGCCAGCCTCATGTCTCTTCGTGTGTTTGTGGACTACTGCATAGCCACCTTGGTCCCTGACTGGACCACTCATCCCCAGTATTCATTCATTGAGAACTGTGGGTGAGTATCCCATATGGGCACATTCAATCTGAGAATCACGTGCATTTTTTTAAAATTTATTTTTTAAACCTTTTGTAGGTTGGCTTGTTTACACAACTGTAATGTGTAACAGGCTGAGGTCTGTCTTGGCGGTTGTGTGCCCTGCAATGTTAAGGCAGTCACTTTACTTTTCAATGAAGTCTACCACATTTATGCCACCTTGTATGCTATGGTATTTTACAGGCATAATGTACTGTATTTATAGCCTAGTGTAAAACCCCCCTGGTCTTCCATGGTCCTGATTCCGCACCCCATCTGTGAATCCACCTAGGTGTCTGACTGATGCCAAGCGCACAGGTTCCTGCTCCCTCTTCCAGCCCCGGTCAGAGGACCACAAGCTTCGATTCCAGTTGGAAGCTTTCAGGTTCAGCCAGCACGCTAGCTCTGCGGTGGGGGGGGGGGGGGGGGGGGGGGGGGGGGGGGGGGGGGGGGGGGGGGGGGGGGGGGGGGGGGGGGGGGG
>JAODLD010000049.1:17958320-17977040 GCA_026781065.1 Mormyrops boulengeri
AGAGATGTAACCCAACATCCTATTCGCCTTTTTTATTGCTTCCCCACACTGGCGAGAGTGGGACATGGAAGCATCAAGATATATACCGAGGTCTTTCTCGTAATCAGCTACCTTTATTTCAGTGGAACCCATGAAATTCTTTATATTTCTGGTCCCTGCATGGATTACCTTACATTTATTTATGTTAAATTTCATCTGCCAAGTATCAGCCCAGTCGCTAATTAAATTGACCCTGACACTTTTTATCTTGTGACACTTTTTCCAGGCCCCACAAGGGAGAACTCAGTTTTATAAAAATCTGTGAATGTGATCAAAAACTAAAATAGCCAGAAGTGTCATATTTAGTTTGGTTACTTATGGTTAAAGCTGTCATAGTCCAGTCGGTGTTAAGGTCGTCATGTTGGGATTAGGATTATGCCATTGAAATGAATGGAGATTCCCTACAAAGACAGAGATAACTCATTTGTGTGTGCATGTGCAACCAGCAGTAAACGCAACTACTGCAATTGTATTTTTTACAGTACTTCCCTGTACAATGTTAATTATGATTTAATAAGGTTGCACTGATGCAGTAAGAAAAAGCATTTGGGCACAGAACCTATCCAATTAGCGAAAAATACAATAAAAAAAACTAGAAATGGCAACGACTACATTTCCGATTACATATGAACTGCCGCAGTCTGGATATTGCCCATGCAGAATTTCACACACGGTTAGGAGTAATCACAAAACGTGGAACATAGATTAATAATATCTGCTATAATGGGAATGGAGATGACAGGCAAACACTCATCGAAATGCGGATGCTCTATGTTAGGTTATATTTCAATGATATTTTTGTTTTTTTCTTTGCATTTCATTGCAATTTGTGTAACATTAGATGAGTCTAATTTTCTGCTAGTATTAAAAAGGTGCCCAGGATATTAATAACGACATGGAAGGAGCTCGAAGTGCTCTGCGCCTTTAAATATGAATGGACGTGGGAGCGGTGACGCTCTTCGCCTAGGAAGAGTGACGGTGCAGCAGCCAGCGTGAGCCTCGCCTATTATTGTGGTAGCAAAAACAGACAACAAAACGCATCGTTTGTGCAGTGTGCAAGAAAAAGGGCTAAAAAAAAGCCAGTCATCATGACCGAGGCTTCTAAAACACATGTCATCTTATTGTCCTGTGGCAGCTTTAACCCCATCACCAAAGGACATATTTATATGTTCGGTAAGATTGTCATTTTTCCTTTGTATCACCTGCGGTTTCATTGAAGATCTAGGCTTCGATCGTTGTTTTTGTGTCCTTTAGAAACATGTGTTTTGATGTGTGTGCGTATATTGCGGTATGATGGTGATACATGCGTTTTTTTTTAATCCCCCGCTTGTCAGTCGCTGTCTAGGCGTAGTGGTACCTAAACGGATCGCGCCATTACCGACGTAACCATTCTATGAATAACTAAAAATTAATAATGAACTCTATATTATCTGCGGCGCACTGTATCCGTTATTTAAATGACGATTTGTTACCATGTTGGCCTTGAATTTGAAATATAAATAATTACATATGTAGCTTCTATTGTATACATACTAATTAAATCTCTGTTGGACATAATATATTTGTATTTAGAAAGTAGTGCGTACAAGTTCAGCAAGTGCATATAAAATAAACAAAAAGCAGACGGAGAACCACATTTCATTGTTTATATGTTGTTATTCTTTCGGCTAGTTTCCATAGTGCTACATAAAATATTTGTTAATTCAATATTATCATGTGAAAAAATTGTATCATCATATAATCCTGTTAATTGCTATTGTTAACAGTCAGGTCAGAAGTCTATTGATAATACATTGCAGTTTCAATAGATCATAAATGTAAATCCTTAAATCATATCCTTAAGACTAGAATATATTCTGCAATTATGAGTGACAAGTGATTTTCCATTACTGAAACGCAAGAATTATTAGCAATAGGATTTAAATATCTAGCCTTTTGACCAGGATACAGTCCAAGGTCCTGATGATGCTCAGTGCGGTAACCTTGAGGGGCTTTATGAAGTTCTGAAGCCCTTTGGAGAACTCTTCTCCTTGGTCATCCTGTATCCAGGTTGATTGGTATCAGGTGAAGTGGTAAATGCTTGGGGTGAAATGTGCATGTTTTGGGGAGACAAGCTGGCCATCCCAGATGAGATGAAGTGCCCTGATGACAGAGATGGTCAAACTGAGAAATGAGCAGAGTCTGGGCCACCAGCTGGTTCATTCGACCATTAAACAGACAGCGGTAGGTCTTGTCCACATTTTACACAAGGTATCTGCAGTACCAGGTCACAGATGCTGATGTGCCAGCAGAGGCTAAATTTGCCTTTAAGAGAAACCAAGGTTTTATTTGCGTTGTCCGGGGAAATGGTACATTCATTTTGAGTAGCTGCCTAGTATTTCTTATAATAAACACTATTTTGGTGCGATATTATATGAACAGATGGTTATAGAGGGAAAATCTTGGACAAATGTGTACATATTTATTTATGTAAATTTGTTTTAGTACAATGAATAGTCATTGTTTCTGTTAGTAATTGGAAAGTAGATAATGTGTCATTTGAAAGCAAAGACTGACTGACTGACAGAACAAAATCTTGCAGATAAAAGATTTTAATGTGTTGTTTCTGTTTTAAGACTCCAATGAATAGGGCAAGTTATGATAGTGCTTAGTTTGAGTCACCTAATGAGAATCTGGAAATGCTGAGATGTTATGTTAAATTATCTGTGTGTAATTTTATGCCGTATGTCCATGTATGTGTGTGTCTGTGTGTGTGTGTGTGCGCTTTTGTGTTGTTGTGGTTGTTTCCTCAAACCCTCTGAAAAACAACTCTAATTACATTCTAGCAATTAGTATTGGTATTGATGGTGCATATTACTGAAATTCTCTGCCAATGTTCGTGGTAAAATTAGTGACCGTCGGACATGTCAGGGTTTGAATGACATTCTTTGTGGTCAAGCTGATAAATAACGAGAAACTGATGTTTTTATATCCCCACTGTTAAGAGTAAAAACTTTCACATAAGTTTCTCCTCCTGCTAATTGCAGTTCTAGTACATAGAAGCATAATGGAGTTGCAATGAGAACAAATTAGTTCTTATCATTTTTTGTAATGTTTTTATTACTCTACTCCTAATAAACATGGATTAAGGGCTACAGGTAAGTGGAGACACTTTCCACACTGCATACGTGGAGGAGAATCCCAAATGGTAATACTGTCAGCTACCCGATGACATTGCTTGTACTGACTTGCTGAGTTATAAGGGCAATATTAGGAGTGTAAAGGGGTCTTTAAGGGGTCTGTGAGGGTCCTGGCTGTGGTGCCCAGGGCCCTCATTATCACGGTATGAGAGCTCAGCAGAGTCACCCTGGGATGGCTGTAAATAAGAAAACCACAGATTTTGTGGGTGATCTTGTGCTCACTGAACAGTGAAAATGGCAAATACATAACCTGAAGGGTAACCTTTTATAGAATTATTCTGAAAATTATTCTTCAGAAGGAGACTTTCTGGCAGATACCTACATCTGATGACTTATTTATGAAGTCTGATGTAGTTTGTGATATATGGATATATGGATAGATCATATATAAATCGAGTCCCTTTTGGTTTTGAGGTCATGTTGAACTATGCTAGTTTTCGACTGTTTGTAAATTGTTTATAATGTATCTCTTTGGGTAGGATTACTAATTTTCTAGAAAACCTTTCTAGAAATTAGTTCAGCTGTGTGAGTGGTTTCCTTTGTTGACTGAAAATCCATGTTTGGTTAGCTTTCCAACATCTTTAGTAATATCCAGTCCATATCGATCTTAATGATTATATAAAAATACATGGGATTATGTATAAAATAACCATGTTTAAAATAATTTGTGCTTGACCTGAATACATGAGAAATTGTGATGGTAATTTATTGGAATACTTTCCTTATGAGTGACAATAAAGATTGCATTGCTGAATTAGTTGTAGGTATATGAAAAATATGTAGGAAATGTTAGTGTATAGAACAAATAAAGGTTATACATGTCCTTAAAATGTAGGAAATGATTAGGTTTTTTGTATGCATAGTAAATATTGTAAAGTGAGATTTATAAATCATTATAATAATATTCTGAATTGCTACAACCTCAGGGTAGCACTCAGTGATGATTATTTTCCTAAACAGAACGCATAGCTAAGGAATTTGAGTAAATTTGATGGATATGAACAATAGTTTACCTGAAGGAAATTTCTTAGGTGCCATGTTGTGGAGTGGCATGCTATCCTGTGCGTCCTCAGCCTGGTGTTTTTTGCTTACTGGGATAGGCTCCGGGCTCACGACAAAGCTGTACCAGACAAGGGGATGTGGAAAATGGAAGGATTGGTAGAGGTTCTTTGGTTGATAAAGAAGCATACATTGAAATTGAAATTGAACTGTTTTAAGTGACTGATTAGCTAGTTACTGTATAAAGTTTAAATTGAGGCTAACATTGCTAAACCTATTCCTTACATTTTGATCAGGGTGCAGCCCAAAAAATTTATACAGTTGTCCGATTATTTTGTTCTGATAACGTAAAAATTACTGAGGAAGCTTGTGTGAAAATGAGGCCTGCTATGTGCTAAAATGTTTTTCAATATAAGAAAAAGGATAAGACCAACTAATTCATAAACACAAAGTTTTGATGGAGAATAAATGACAAAACACATTAGTCAATATTAGAGTAATTGGTTCTGATTGTTGAAAGTAAACCACCTGTAGGTAACTATGTGATGATCATCTGAATGGAAAGCAGGTTGATGTTCACAGTTATTTTCCCAGTTGAGTGTAGTCAAGGTAGCATGGGGGAGGGGCATGTGTGTTTCTTCGTAATGGGTGAGTTTAACGTTCCCACGAGGTGCACAAGATGCCGATGTCTACCAGGGGGTTTAGAAGCCCTATTTTTAGTCTGGCACTCCTGTTCCTCTGGCTTGTCGGTTTTGTTGTGTCTTCTGTATTTTTATGTTCCCTTCAAGCGTGCCTGATGTACCCTCCCCTCTACCAGCGTGAGAGAGTGTCTGCCCTCTCCTTTCAACTCAAAGGCCCATATGGACTGTTCATGGTGTCTTTTAAAGCTTACAAATGCTTAAAAATATATAACTGTGAAGGATGTTTGTGTCCTCTGGGTAACGGAGTATAGTACATAGACAAAACGATTCATTAAGGTTCTTACAACAGAGATAAATTTTGAGTAAACAGAAACAAACATTCCTTTTAGGCTTAATTCTTAATTCTGGGTTGGTTTAGATATTTAAAGAACTCATTTCTCATCTAAGATAACTGAACTTGTGTATTTATGCGCCCTCCTTACAATTGGCCCTCGCCAATTTGATGCCCTAGGTGAGCATCACAGTCAGCGCCCCCCACCTGAGGCAAAGTGAAATTGGCTGGGAAGTTGGTGCCCCCCCAGAAGTTGGTGCCCTTGAAGCCCGCCTGTGTCGCCTAGAGGACTGACCAGCCCTTGGCCTCCTGAATGGGTCATGTGGTCTTCTAAAGATGGGAATGTTTCCGGAAGTTTGTCAGAATGCAATGCTTCAAATGCAGCTTAGCTACTCCTCAGAAATGCGAAATGTTGCGTATTTATGTAGGAATGTGTATAGGAATGAACATCCAAGTACGGGAAAAGGGATGCCTGGGCTTTTGTGATAGAGTGACGAATTCAGTAGTGTGAGCTTTTCAGAGCTTGTGCGTTTGGTGGCTTCCGCTTTCCTCAGTGGTGCACTGGAGGGTTTCTAGTCATGTTTAAGCTGACGGCAGATCCCCAAAACTGGGGGACTGTGGGGGTTCTACAGTGCATGCTAATTTAGATTTTATACGGATTCCTTGGGTAAATTAAAATGTAGCTTTCAAAAAAATTCCCCATAATGAATCCATCCAAGACACATTGAGGCGAAGTGATGATAAGGAAAGCAAAACAGGAAGTTATGTAAAGATGCCAGGGGGCAACATAGAAGCCAGGACTCATGGAGAAAATCGACAGATGACAGAGAAGCAGGGGAAGGAGCCAGAGAGAGAAAGCGTGGTGGGTGGGGCCTGTGTAAATCAGCAGATAGCTACAGTGCGGTCAGTGACGTGCCAGGCAGGGCCAGGGGGGGCGGGGGGTGGGGCCTCTGTAACTCAGCAGATAGCTACAGTGCGATCAGTGACTTGCCAGGCAGGGCCAGAGGGTGGGGCCTGTGTAACTCAGCAGATAGCTACAGTGCGGTCAGTGACGTGCCAGGCAGGGCCAGTAGGAGCGGGAGGTGGGGCCTGTGTAACTCAGCAGATAGCTACAGTGCAGTCAGTGACATGCCAGGCAGGGCCAGCAGGAGCGGGAGGTGTGGCCTGTGTAACTCAGCAGATAGCTACAGTGCGGTTAGTGATGTGCCAACCAGGGCCAGAGGGGACGGGGGTGTGGCCTGTGTAACTCAGCAGATAGCTACAGTGCGGTCAGTGACGTGCCAGGCAGGGCCAGAAGGTGCGGGGGGTGGAGCCTGTGTAACTCAGCACATAGCTAGAATGCGGTCAGTGACGTGCCAGGCAGGGCCAGAGGGGACAGAGGAGAGCAGCAGCAGCCACTTCAAGGCTTGAGGTGGCAGAAAATAAGAAACACCACCGGAGAAGTAGCTGGCAGAGCAGGGAGAAGAGGAAACAGGAAGTGACAGATACTGGACAGAAGTCGTATGACTGATATCATTAACAGGAGTGAATGCAGAAATGGTGCCAACAGACAGTGTGTACTGAAGAGAGGGAGGGCAATGCGCGAGTGCAGTTTGCAGCAAACTGCATGACAGCCGCTGAAAGCTTCTTCACCTCAGTGCTGTCGGTGTCATATAAATGAATGAAATTGAGATGCCAGTTGATATGGTTTGTATTTGAATTCATGCATGATTGAAGATGCATCTCCACAGAGCTAAATTCTGTCCCTTCCGTTGGTTCTGTTGTTGGAGGAAAAACATCTGTAAGTATAGAAACTGTGATCGTGTCACGAGTGTTTGTTGCTGGACATCCACAACCTGGCTGGAATCCATGCTTTGTTATTTAGGTTGGCCTCTTTACAGAGTTTCATGAGGCGGCTCACAAGCTTGGTAGTGACTGTATGTTACATTTCTAGGTCAACATAGCAATAATAATTGAGGAAAGTGTACCACCTTGCTTCTTACAAAGCCCCTGTAAATACATAGATAATGAGTATTAAATGAGTATATAATAATTGCTTAGAAATAAGACACTGCACAAAGAGTTGAGTAAAACTACCAATCTCCTGTGAAACACTAATTGAACAATAGTTTTCAGATTTTGCCCCCAATATATAACTAATATTATGATTGCATGTGGTTATGAAAGAATGCTATGTAAAATAAATAAAATAAAAATGAGAATCTGAATTAATGGTGATCAGGTAAGTTGAGGCTGTCTACTACAAAGAAAGCATGTTGCTGTAACGCCTGTAAAAAACTTGCCGTGTGACAATGAATAGAGCTTACATTCCCGCAAGAAGGCTCCACAAGTTTCACTTTTATTATTCTTACGAGCATTTGAGATCTAATTTACATACGCTATGCTTGATATTGGTTTGAGAAAATCTTGAGGAATAAAATATGTATAAATGCTGTTTTAATCACATGTGGGGTCCATATCTGCCATTCATATATTTGAAATATTTTTCAATGTGGAGACACCTGCAGTTCAAGTATTCAATCTGTGCATTGATTTCTTACTTCTGCCTTATTGGGCATTGCCGACATTTCTGCGAAATTGCAGTACCTGTTGTCACAGAGAGATATGTACCCCCAGGGCTGTCTCAGGGGCATGGAGACCCTGATAGATTCAGGGGGCACAGCACTCGTCAGGGCCCCTTGAATACATAAAATTATATGTAAAATATGGGCCAAGGTGACATTTTGTCAGGGGGTCCAGAATTTCTAGCTATTCCCCTGTGTAGCCCACAAGGGAAATTGGAGGCAGGTACAATACGAGGCAAACTACTCCGCTCTATGTTACGTTTGTGTTTTCGTTCTCCCTGTATATCAGAATGTATCAGGTGAACTTTCATGTTGTTTTTAATCTCTTCACTGTACTTCGTGCTTGTAGAAACATGCCCTTAAAAAAAGTTAAGATTTAAAATGTTTGTTTTTTTTAATGTATTTTTAGATCGAGTGAAAAACAAGACTTTAACTCTGGCTCAGCCGTTTAGAGGGCCCAAATGTGTCTTGTTATGTGTCGGGTTTTTCCCTCTGGGCTCTGAAATGCAGGAATGGATCGCCAAAAGTGGAGTCAGAATCAGTCTCGGGAGAACTCCGAGTTATTCTAAAATGCCCAGCAGTATATTCCATGTATAAGGCTGAAAGAAGGAATGAGTACATGCTGACTCAGTGAGAGTATGACATTCAGAGTATAATCAGGAAAAACAAACACACATCGCAGATAAGCAGCATAATCATTACTGATTTAGCCTTATATAACGAACAACCAATCAAAGTGCCATGTGATTTTTACAAATCTAATAAGTAACAAATTATCTACTGGCTGATTTAGCTACTATTTATGCTTGCATTTTACAGTAGCTGGCCGGTTTCTGAACCCTCTTTGAAGTTCAGGATATGCCTAAATAAAGTTGAAAATGGTTGTGCTGAAGTTTTTTGACCAAGAAGCAGGTCAATTGGAGCTTCTCGGTTGTTTGTTCACAGCTCATTTTCAGACATGCTTTCAAAATGTAATAAATACCAAGACAAATATTCAATGGTCACATGGTCAACGACGTGTAGCTTATTTACTAAAGAGTAGGTGAATAGCATCTATCCATCTTGATTCACAGTTATTAATGCATGTGAAGGGTCTGGATGAAATGTCTTCAAAATATGTGTCCTTGTGTCCTATGCGGCCTGTTGTAGGGTCCAGACCCTAAATCCCTGTGACCCTGTACTTTCTGGGTTGTGGATCACTGACAGAATATTTTTACAGACATATGTAATTTCCAAGAATGTTTCAGTAGCATGTAGATTAATCATCAAATATTCACAGGCATAAGGGTTCCAAGCATGCTTATTAAATATTGCACTGGAATCCATATTAAATATGAAATATTATATTTGAATACTTAAACACACTACCTTGAATTTGTTAGCACCTAAACTGGGAAAAATCTGGCTGCATAATTTTTGTATCAGATCTGGGTGACTTGAAATACTGAAGCAACAGCCAATTAGTATCATGAAGAACATATTTTAATGATCCTTTTTGTGTAGCATTCTTTATTGAGTCAGTATCGTATGTCATATATCTGTTAGACAAGTATCATTTTAGTTGTATGTATATATTTTTTTTTCCTGACAAATAATGCAGTTAAGGCGGCAAACACAAAACCTTTGTGATTCAAGCATATTAAGTAGCTCAGTATTAACACTTATGCAATTATGTGTCTTTGTCTTTTTTTGTCTTTGTACAGAAAAAGCCAGAGAATACCTGCACAAGACAGGCCGTTTCATCGTCATCGGTGGTATCATCTCCCCAGTCCATGACACTTATGGAAAACCAGTAAGATAGTTCAGTGTCATTCGATATGTGTAAGACTGTGGTAACCTACTGATATATTACTGTGTGAAGAGCAGCTTAAAACATTAATTTGTCTTTTTGGTTTGGAGTTTGGAGGAGGCTTTGGGGTTGTATTGGGTTGAAGTCTTTGGCTAATAAACGTTGCCGTCAATAACATCAGGAATTAAGACACTTAGGAAAGTTAAACCTGTCTGGGTGTCTGAATGAAGTGGCAGGAATGGATTTACTGCCACTGCTAATCCAGACACAAAAGTTTTCTGGCTGTATTGATGAGTATCTGTCACTGTTAAATATGTCTGGCTACCTGTATGAGGAAATGTCCTGCCTATTTGTGATTGAAAATACTCCTGAAACAAACAAAACCTTAAGTTTATTCCTTGACCATTCTTAACATGGTGGAGATCAACTTCTGGAATTGGTGCCTGATACACATGTCTTGATATTTTGTACTTAGTTGAAAATGATTTACAGAATAACAACTTAGTGAGAATGCTAATTTGAGGAGTTATGTCCTTATGGATATTAGGGCTTAAATCCATAATTTGAAAACAATTAAGAATTGTACAAAGGAGCCCAAGAATGTATCTGTAATTTGACACTCTTCTGTCTGATCACTGGGTGGTCCAATACATCTATAGGGCACAATAATGTGACACATGAAAAATAAATCCCTATCATCCTTTTATTCGAGCACTCGTCATATGTGAGCAACCATCCTGCAAACCCCCTACCAAAGTTGCCAAATAGATTGGAGTTGCCAGATATTTCAAGATACTTCAGATTAGAATGAAAAACCATCAAGTATAACAAATTGTTCTCTAATTTTGATCGCATGCCTTCTTCAAATTTCTTGTTTAAACCATTTGTTTTGTGACGTGGCATATCTTTCACTGATGAAATATAATAAAAATAACATCTAATCATGTTAGAATAACTTTGAATTCGGATAAGCTGTGACTTTGTATATTACAAAAACATCTTATTCACTAATTTTGATCACCACTGTAGGCAATATTGTCTGTTAAAAATGCCTTTAAAACAGTGCTGTACACCGTATAATTTCCAATATTTGGCTCACACATACACTGCTCAAAAAAATAAAATGAACACTTTTTGATCAGAGTATAACATCAAGTCATTTAAACGTCTGGGATATTGATCTGGTTAGTTAAGTAGAAGAGCGGGTTGTTAATCAGTTTCAGCTGTTTTGGTGTTAATAAAATTAACAACAGGTGCATTAGAGTGGCAACAATGAGACGACCCCCAAAACAGGAATGGTTTATCAGGTGGAGACCACTGACATTTTTCCCTCCCCATCTTTTCTGACTGTTTTTTCACTAGTTTTGCATTTAGCTATGGTCAGTGTCACTACTGGTAGCATGAGGCAATACCTGGACCCTACAGAGGTTGCATAGATAATCCAGTTCCTCCAGAATGGCGCTTCGATACGTACAATTGCCAGAAGGTTTGCTGTGTCTCCCAGCACAGTCTCAAGGGCATGGAGGAGATTCCAGGAGACAGGCAGTTACTCTTAGCTATCTACTTTGTTCAAGGAGGAACAGGATGAGCACTGCCAGAGCCCTACAAAATGACCTCCAGCAGGCCATTGGTGTGAATGTCTCTGACCAAACAATCAGAAACAGACTTCATGAGGGTGGGCTGAGGGCCCGACGTCCCCTAGTGGGCCCTGTGCTCACTGCCCAGCACCATGGAGCTCGACTGGCATGTGCCATAGAATACCAGAATTGGCAGGTCCGCCACTGGTGCCCTGTGCTTTTCACAGATGAAAGCAGGTTCACCCTGAGCACACATGACAGACGTGAAAGGCTCTGGAGAAGCGATGGAGAACATTATGCTGCCTGTAACATTGTTCAGCATAACCAGTTTGGTGGTGGGTCTGGGGAGGCATATACATGGAGGGATGCACAGACCTCTAGAGGCTAGACAACGGCACCTTGACTGCCATTAGGTATCGGGATGAAATCCTTGGACCCATTGTCAGACCTTACGCTGGTGCAGTGGGTCCTGGTTTCCTTCTGGTGCATGACAAAGCCCGGCCTCATGTGAAGAGAGTATGCAGGCAGTTCCAGGAGGATGAAGGAATTGATACCATTGACTGGCCCCCACGCTCACCTGACCTAAATCCAATAGAACACCTCTGGAACATTATGTTTCGGTCCATCCAACGCTGCCAGGTTGCACCTCAGACTGTCCAGGAGCTCAGTGATGCCTTGGTCCAGATCTGGGCGGAGATCCCCCAGGACACCATCCGTCGTCTCATTAGGAGCATGCCCTGACTTTTTGTGACAAGCACTGGGGGCCATACAAACTACTGAGTATGTGGTGTCTTTGAATTCAGTCCTCTGTAGCTTGATCATTTTCATTTCCAACAAACGAGATGGAATCCTTTCGTTCCTTATACAATAACAAGTCCATTTCAGTATAGATATCCAGCATGATTTTTTTCCCATTGAGATCTGATGTGTTTTCAAAGTGTTCCTTTAATTTTTTTGACCAGTGTATTTGTAAAGTCAGTTTCCGTGTCACACGGCAGAGATATCGGGCAGAAATCTTTACAATCTAATGTGGGTTTAGCAGGCAAAAGCCCTTTTAATGTGTGTATACAAATGTAAAAAACTACTCTAAACACAATTAAAGCATTCTTCTCATCATATATTTTCCTCAGTTGAGGAGTAGGAAATATTGCCCAAATAAATAGTACACTGGCAGTAGTCATTATTGTATAATGAAAGTAAACAATACCCAAATTATCGAGTTGAATAACAACAATAACCATCATAGTCACAAAAAACAATGCATTAGGACACCAAGGTTTAGGACAGATAGAGAGAAACACAAGAATGTTTACTTTGCATGAGTTTAGCTGTGCATGCAGTGGATAATAATATAAATATCGATTATCTGCCCAACCCTAGTGCCAGGGTGCTCGTGCTCCTCACAACGTGATCAGATGTAAATGCTAGATCAATGCTAGCTCAGTGCTGCTAAGAAAGAAAGAGGTAGAAAGAAAACAGTTTGCTTATTAAACTACTCACTACAAAGTCTGTGAATTTCTTGCGTAACCAGGTCCAGATTTCTGGTTAGATACATAGCTGTTGAATTTTTGAAATGTATTTTTCTGCCGCTTTAATCACCACAGAAAGAATGCCATTCAGTCCCACTTTATTGGAGAGAAGCCTGACATTTCTACAGGTGATATCTCCAAGACTAGGGAACTCCCAACAGAACGACCTAGATCGATAGATAGCACTACAGCATATCTCAAAAATATGTTTTTTTGATTTTGTGGTGAATTGTTCCTTTGAAATTGTAAAAAGGTCAATCAATTCACTCAAAATTCAAGTCACGTGCTAACTGGATTGGGATTGTAAAATATTAAATATATAAAAAGAAAAAAATACAATGAATGATTTAAATATTAAGAAAATCATGTTAATTAAACTTCAGTTAATTAAACATAAAAGCAGGCGGTGTTCTTCATCTGCTAAACAAATACAAAACGAGAAAATATATCAACTTACTACAATAAATAAGTAGTGAAAACACTGGAATAAAACCACATAAGACCAACTCAGTAAGTACATTATTTATAGTTCTGTTTCATGTCATTATGGAAAAGTTGTATTGTATTAGCCATAGATCTCTTCTCTTCATGGTTTCTTTAATATTTGGTGGGGTAATATACAATCTGCCAGTAATCATAAGAGAAACTCAGTGGTATTCTCAAAAGAATATGCATCAAGATGGCAGCTGTACCACAGGAACTCCAGTCATCATTAAAATATGATGATTTCACATGTTTATCAACATAATTTAACTGATATTAACATCTCAAGGCATTACTCTGACATTGGACTGGGTAATATTACAAAATATTTTATCTTGATAATTTTTGCCATATCAGGTGATATCAATGATTATCAAGATATAATTCCTCATTATTTCTTCACTTCAAGGCTCCATTTTTGCTTAAACTTCCCTTACGTTCCCTAAAGAGATCTGGAACATGAAAAAAGATGACAAACTCACAAATGTCAAATGAATGGACTGCAAACTGAAACCTAATTTTAATAAATAAATCATATAAAATAAACTTTTTTGTCATAGGACTAGAAAATACAGACAGTATGGTTTGTTGTCTGGCTTTTTGTTTGACTGCCTCACTGTGTCCCATTTTTAACCTATTGCCTGCTTGGCAAATGTTATCATCCGGTACCAGGGATGGAGGGAACTGCTGTCCTGCATTTCTTCAGATTGAAAGTAGAAACCCTAATTGCTGTGACTGTAAAATGTTTAATTCATTCTGTATGTTCTCCTGGATGGTAATGCTTTGGGTGGTGAAGTTCCAATATTTTCAGTTTTAGTTGACACAAGATTTCGTCAGTTTACAACCAGTCTTTCTGAAGTCAGACAAATAGCCAAACTACCGGCACACTACTGACATTTTTATCTTTTTTATTCACAATATCTCCTTTTTTAAAAAAGATGTTATGGCTGCTGAGCCGTTGCTTTCTTCACTGGCAACCTGAAGTTTCCTCTGAGGCAGAGCTTGCCTCTCCATTTTACCAAAACAGTAGCAAGTGGCATGTCCCTCTGATTCAACCAACCTTGCAGTGCATTGGTTGGCTGTAGGCTGTCCATTCTTAAAAGGTCTAGATATGATTGGTTGGAATTGTGTTCATTGCTTTGGTGTGATAGGCTGGAATGTGCTATCAAACAATGCATGCTCCTGTGTACTTTCAGGGTCTGGTCTCCAGCCGGCACCGTCTCACTATGTGTCAGCTAGCTGTTGAGTCATCTGACTGGATAAGGTGAGTGCCAGTGCAGAGCTCATTCATCAATGTCTACCTATTTAACATTCTCAATGTCATTTAAAGTAAACCCCACCCCCCAAAAAAATCAACCAATCAAAAATCAGCTGCATCAAGCAATCTTTGTACTTAATTAATTCTATTTGTTTGAATGTGTGTGTAAATGCTGTGTGTGTGTCTTTGTGTGTGTCTTTGTGTACCTTGTGATGGGTTGACGCCTCATCCTGAGTTATTCCCTGTCTTGCGCTCATAGCTTCTGGGATCGGCTCCAGACCCCATGACCCTGCATAGGACAAGCGGGCACAGAAAATACATAGAAATTAAAAAATTCTGCTGGAAGTGATATGTCCGTAATTCTAGAATTTCAACACAACTTTTGTGACTTTCCTCAGTTGCTATGGGTGATATTAGTTTGGGGACCATGACTAGCTGGGCGAACTAGATGATTAAGCATCACAACCCAGACTCTGGGATGATGACCAGATGGCCCTGAGTGGGAGGTAGAACAAAAAGAATGGTTATTATTTTAATCTGCATGTTGTTAGAATTCTGCAGAAGATACAGTATTATTATAGCATAGCCAGTGAAATCCTGCGGCCATTTTCACATAAATATGTGCAAGTTATAGAAGGATGACTACTACCCAAACAGAATGGACCTGGGCTGACAGAAAAATCAGGGAAAATGCCAGAGTCTTTCTAGAGCAGAATTCAGAAGACGGTCAAAACATTGAAACTACAGTGCTGAAAAAAGTGTGAAGTGTTCCAAACTTAGTAGGTGGGTAACTCTACATTTTTCTTCAGAACTAAACAAGTGAACATGAAATGAAATCAAGTATAGATGGCAACTTCAGGATGTAACCATGAACAGACTCTGTCGATCAATTCCTGAGCCACAAAACATGGTTAGGGCCCTGTGTTTCCCCATAGTTCCCAGTAACTAATGATTACTATAGTCTTTGGTGCTGGTTTTAACCACCCTACAATTCTGTTTATGTTGGTTTAAAAAATGATTTTATATTTGTCAAAGTGTTTCAGCTTAGCATTTTGGAAACCTCTCCATTTCATATTTTATTAACCCAGTATTTGCAGACTTGGGCATTTGAATCCCACCCCTGCTCTTAGTTTGGTGTTCATCTTCTCCGCCTGTCTTGGATATACATTTTCTTGTGAGCTTACTTGTCAATGTATATTGGATTTGAATAGTCACTTTTTCTAATATGTAATAAGCATCATTTTGTTATTTAGTAGGACAGTGGGCATTTCTAGATAGAGTTACAACCTGTAAAGATCTTAATAATAATAATAATAATACATTTTACTTCTAGCGCCTTTCAAGGTACCCAAGGACACTGTACAATAAGAACAAAGCATAAAATAAAGTAAAATCTTCATATCTAAAGTATTGTCTCTTTAATTATTCCACTGCAATAAATATGGTAGAATTTCTTCAATATGTTGCAGTTGTAGGCAGCCATAATGGATTAAATAGTTCCAGCAGAAACTTCTAATTTCACCACACATAAGTAGTATAGTCTAACTGTGAAAACTGTCATTTGTTTTGAGACATTTCTTGTGTATTTTGCATGAATTTGTATGAATGTTTTCAAACGTACCAGTCCTCAGTTTGTGGTTTTCAATAGATTAGGAATACAACATTTGTTGTGTTAGATAATGTTTAGATAATATTAAAATAATGTTTCTCCTATAGGGTAGACCCATGGGAGTGCTACCAGGACTCCTGGAAAACCACATGCTGTGTGCTGGAACATCACCGTGACCTCATGAAGGTAAACATCACTGTGACCTCATTATGCCAAGCACAGAAATAACTTTGGTGACACAGTTACCAATGGCAGGAGTCCAACATATGGAATCTTTTTTGGGTCTCTGCATAGTTATGTTGAGATTTAATCAGGAGAGGTTTATGCTAATTAGTGAGGAATCTTTTTAATCTTGAATGTTGTCTGATTTTCTCTGACATGATTGACCAGGAACTGCTGCCAATGTGTATAAGCTGCAAAGTTCCTCTGGGTTTTCAGATGATCACCACATGCTCCCCAACCTGACCTTTACTTAGACAGATTGAATCAGTTTGGAGAGCACCGTCATTATATTTTTGTGACAGTCAGTGGTGCCTGTTTTCTTTGTAGGTCTATGGTTCAGAATCAAGACTGTGATCCCTGAGCAATATATTTCTTTCTTTCTGATATTAGTTTGCATTGAAAATTATCTTTGAGAAAATGGAACGAACAATCTGTCATGATATATTGGTTAACATGCTGATATTTCCAGTCAATATTTAACTTTATCAATATTCCAAGTAAACAGAACCAGGGCTAAAAACACAACTATTAAAATAATGGAGATGATTGCATTGTACGGGCAGCTGTTTTCTGTGTCGGAGAAAGAGAGATTTCATTGGCTATTTCCCACCTATAAGAGGTCCTGACATCTTTATAATTCAAATAAATAAACGTGTAATGTCATTCCGTAAATTTGCGCAGTCAAGTGCAGCAAGTTTCACCTCCAGCATCCCCCTCCCAGCTGATTATTGGTATTCATGATATTAGACAGAAATATATCGGTTATTGGTCAGAATGTCCACATCGATGCACTACTAACAATATGAACCTTTTTGAAATGGGACTTCTCACATCAACCCTGCAGAGCATCAAGGACACGGCTGATGTTCAGCAGCTCATTTTCAAATGCAAGAAATGCTAAACATTAAGTTAAAGCAAGGGCTTTAATTATCACAAAGCGAGAGTTATTGGATTTAAGGTAGCCTGGGCTAAATGTTAGGGAAGGAAGAAAATGAAGTCCATTTAAATTGGGATACCTTAAAACCGACAAGTTATCTGGCTAAGCAAGAAATCCGGTTTTGTGATACAGGCCCCTCGTCAGGTGTTTATTATAACACCTGTTTTTCTATCCCCTCTTCCTGTCATGTAGTAAAATGCATGTATTTTGATTGTCACTGAAGTTTCTTTCAAATCGGTATTTTTTTTCTTTGAAAGTGACAGGAGATTATAGGTTCTAGATGCAAAACACAATTTAAGTTTAAAGAGTTAAAAGTACTGCTGTAATTTAAATGTATTAGTTCAATCTGTCAAATTCACCAAATTGTTCTGCATTAAAGTGGTCTGAAATTGAACGTATTTAATTGTTTTACCCTGCAGAGGCTGGTATCTTCTAGAGATCTGGAGTTTAAGTGAAACACGATATTTGAGTTGGGGTGTCCAAATGCTCGTGCATGACAAGTAAACCTACGTTTCCAGGTTGACGTCTTTGCAAAAAAGTACAAAATTTTGACACATGAAACAATTGTCGTAAATTGTAAATAAAATATAGTGATAGTGTTAAAGATAATATTTTGGTTGCTATTTTAGCTTTGCTTCTCACCACAAAAGTGATTTTGATGGTCTGTTTCTTGTGACTCATGGGATATTCAAATAGCATACATCACATGTCTTTCAAATTCAAACAATCAAAAATGTATTTTAGAAGCTCAGCATAAATTAGCATGACCTTCTGAGGACACAGCCAGGTGACATGTTCTGCTTGCTGGTGAGTGTCCTATCTCTAGGATGCAGAGAAGTTCTGTTTGGGGCTCAGTAGATCGCCGTTAGGGTTCTTTCATTGTCATGTATACATAGTACATCGAAAATTTGATGTGCCAATATGACAAGGCAATGACTACAGCCTTAGAGTCTGCTTGTGTTTTTATTATTGCTAGCTTGCAATTTCACCTTTAATTTAGCTAGTTAGTGCAACACAGTTGAGACATGTGGATGAGAATGTTCTTTATTGCCTACTGAATGAGAACTTGTTCAAATAAATAATTAAAGACAGTTTTCCGGTATGATTGACCATCCACTGGCATCTTTTGAGGTCTTTGTGCCGATTATATACGCTAACAACTAATCTCTCCTTTACTTTGCTCATCTAGAGATGATTTGAGGTCTGGATGCTTCAGTCTTCTTGGTGTCAATGGCCAATGCTGTCAATGGCCAATGCTGTCAATGCAAGTGGTCAAAATTTGAGGGAGTATCTATCCATCTCTAACAAAAGGCAATACCATATCGAGCAGGAATTGCTAGCAATATGTATTAGTTGTAAACATCCCAAGGGCTTTAAGATGATCACCGCCATCTATCTAGCAGAAAATGAAGCTCGCACATCCAAATGAGGGGGTCTCTGTTGGCCTATGATGCTAGCACTCTACATTGTGTGCAGAATTATTAGACAAGTGTGTATTTTATTTGTATCTTCTCTTCCGACCAATATTTTCAGTCCAGATGGATCAGTAATTAAGAATGAACT
>JAODLD010000049.1:17977519-17989527 GCA_026781065.1 Mormyrops boulengeri
TGTTGATGGTGAAGTGAGAAAATCCACTTAGTTTCTGATTGCCTAATAATTCTGCACACTGAAAATCAAGTGTTTTTGCTTTTATTTTTGTTTGTGAAAGTCTAATGTAACATTCTCTCTCTAAATGCATTTACATGGAGCTAAAGAAAACTTCAGAATTTATTTTTATAAGTCTGCCCAACGTTTCATAAAAAATATGTTCGGAAATAGTACTCGCCTAATAATTCTGCACACAGTGTAGTAAATCCTCCACTTTCTGGGTTGCCTTTCAAAATCTTCTTTTCCAACCTTGAGGGATGTCCTTCACCTTGCAAACATCTGAGATAATGGAACCTGTCATTTTGCATTAATGACTGTTTGTAAGCGCATGGAGAGCTTTGGAGTATGTCTGCTGGGTGCCAATTCCTCTTTGACAATAGATTAATCTCCTGCTGTTGTAAATGTCTGTTCCTTGATAATAGATGAATCTCCTGCTCTGTTCTACAATTCAGCAGAGTCTTTCCTACGTTTATCTCAAATCTTTCAGTGTTGTGTAAAGCTTAGCAGTGACCTTGATATTCATGTTGAATGACTTTCATGAATGCTTATTTGTTGTGCCTTTGTTCCCAGTATTTTTTCTTTCAATTTTGCTGCATGTGTTTACCTTCCCAGAGGGTGACAGGATGTATTCTTTCCAACGTCAATTCTCCATCCACAACACCTGTGATTGGTCAGCCACAGAACGAAACCAGTCCCATCTACCAGAACTCTAAGCCAAACAGCAAACCTACGGCTCGTAAGTGGCTTCCTGTTTCTTGTTCAGAATTTCTTCGTTTGTGTTCTGGCTTAAAAAAAGTTGAGATGTTTATCACGTTGAAGTTTTTGTAGTTTGATAAAAGGAGAGGGGTATGTTTAATTATTGTCTTTTTAGTTTGTTTTTTATGTTTATTGTAAATTGATAAGCAATAATAGATGGCATGATGGCTGGGTACTGCTGTCCTGCCCCCAGCATCTCGCCCACAGTGTCAGGCAGCCTTATGGCCACCAACACCCTGACCAGGATAAGTCAGTGGAAGGTGGATAATAAGATTAGCAGAATCATCAGGCCAATAGATGGTATCATTAGTGATGTAGTAATGCAAACACAGCTGGTGTGTTCCCTCTCTTTTCCTTGTAGTGAAGTTTTGGGGGAAGATGAGTGAAAGCCTAGGAAGAATCTGCTGCGTCCGTCCTCACAATGAGCGTTTCTCCTTTGTGGGTAAGCACATGCGTTTAGATATTAGACACATGTCTGACGATAACCAAATCTCTTTTTTGGAAAATATCTTTATTGTGGTTTCAACTTTGACACTTAAACGAGTACAGCTCACATTCACAAAACAGAAAAAAAACTAAATAAGAGGGCCAAGTAATTGCAGTCGAGCAGCCCTTTCGGTACAGTTTTTGTGACCAATATGTCTAAAAAATGGCGTCTCGATCCTGTAAAGTTCACCCTTTCTACATTTAGACCTGTAGGTCGAACACTCCAACAGTATAGCATTAAACATTCTCCTCTGCCATCACCAGAGTGTAGCTGGTTCATCATCTATCCATGTAAGTAGAGTATTTTTCCAGGCCGTAAATGTCAACATACTGAAAAGCTTCTTTTCATAAGGACCTTTAGCATAAAGACTAGGTAAGCCAAGAAGTAAACTGAGGTTCAGCATCCACCTGAACACTGAAGATCAAATTGTGTTCTTCAATATAGATACAGGTCCACATGCAGTGTTTATAAAATGTTTTGAACAGATTAGAGTTATTCAGGATAATTCGTATATTGTCTTGCAATTATAAGATTTTTTCACTTGTGATTTAGCTCTATGCTGCTTGTGGCGACACTTGCTTTATAATAATATAAATGTAAGCAGAGATCGCAACTCATTTCAGAAGGTTTCCAGGTTTCCAAGACTCCAGTAGCCATGTTTGTTTTTGCTACAATCAGAGGCCTGTGAAGAATGGATTAATGACCGAGATGATGTGTGAGAGCTGTTAAAGGTTAACATGAACTTTTCGTATGACATATGCTGTAGACTCCAAATTAAGATATATTACTTAATAAAAGAGTAAATCTCAGAATTCAAATTTATTTGATCTGCTGTGATATGTATTATGATGTCGTCCACATTGGTGTGACGGACCTTCTTTAGAAAAGGCTAGACTGAGTAAACAAAGCGTGCCAAGTAGCAGTATAGAGAATAATAGGCTAATAAGAGGGTAATAATAGGGTAATAATAGTGCAAACACTTTAGACTACATCAGCTACACCAGGGCAGGTGATTTTCCATCAAAGTGACTAGTTTCCCATTGTATATCCATTCATTTGAATATCATTGTGTAGCATTCCAGAACATTTTAAACCTTTTAAAATTGGTCATCAAATCTGAATTTTTTGTTTGCAAATGCAGGCACATGAAGTTGTTCCTTCAGTGAAGAACTAACATGCTTTTATCTTTCTATGAATTATTTTTAAGATGAGAATGCCAACCTTGGCACTGCGGTTCGTTATGAAGAAATTGGTGAGTTCTTCAAATCGTTAACCATGGATTTTGTATCAAATATTAGAGATTTGTCTATTTTGGTTAAATTTCTTCTTGAAAATTATTAAATGAAGTTTTTTTTTAATATATATTAATGATGTTTGTTAACTGAAGTTGAGATACTATTTACTGGGTATTGAAGCAATTGAGAGTTGAATATTTGCTTATTCATTGCTTGCAGTCAAATATGTAACCTCTGTGGATAGTCATTCGACTGAAAATTCCTATTTGTTGTGCAGAGCTGCGAATCCTGCTACTTTGCGGGAGTGACCTGCTGGAGTCATTTTGTATCCCTGGGCTGTGGGACAGCAGTGATGTGAGATTTTGTATCTTATTGCACAGAAATTGTGAAAATAGAACAAAAACCAATACATAGCGCCTCTTAAAAATATTTCAAGGATTTAATGGAAAATGATACTTAGGATAATATAATAACAAATAAGTTATTATACTAGAAAATCCTTAAGATTACAGTAGGAGAATAATAACATATATAAAACTGACATTAAAATGTATTTGGTAAAATCTTCAAACAGTAATTTATTGGTGTGTATACAGTGTAATAATGATCATGTGAAAATAAGTATGAAAAGGCCTCTGAATGAATGCTGCCCTGCTTTGTCTCGCTTTTCAGATGGACGTTATCGTGGGGGATTTTGGCATCGTTGTCGTGCCCCGTGACGGCACTGATTCAGAAAGCATTATGAACCATTCTCCTGCGCTGCGCAAGTACAAGGTCAATTTCAACGAAAACCTCTTAAATTAACTTTTTCAATCAATTCAGTGTTTCAGGACAGCAAACTTGTTAGTTAAAAATGTCTGTTCAGCATTTTTGTTAACACTGAAATTCACACCATCAAACAAATGTTTCTCGCATCCATCTGTTTTGATGTAAACCATGGTAACTCAGGGACCTTCTTTATATAGAAACAGGTGAGTGTCAAAATTCAAAGTGAAATATTCGGATGCAAAGTATTTGAAGTGTGTTGCAGCAAGACAACAAATCCGCCAATTCAATTCTTTAGCAAACAGTAGTATGCATTGTTGTAATAAAGGTATAATTATTTGGAATTTTGGGAATTCTGAAATGACATCCTGAAATGATTTAAATTCATATACATTTCCTATTATGTTGTTCTTAGCTAAAACAAAATTAATCAAAGTACCTGTAATGAACAAGTACATCGATTACACATTCCTGAGAGGAAGGTGCTATGTATATTTTTTTAAGCACAAAGAAAATTCTTTTATTGCCTTTTATACTGAAGTGTTTCATTGCTGTTGTGTAACTGATTTATTAGCATATTGTTGAGTTGATGACTCTTGGCCTTTTATTTTTTCCATTATTTATTACAATTTATTTATTATTACTCATTACTATTATTATTGTTTTGTACAGGATAATATCATCGTGGTCAAAGATGACATCAACCACCCAATGTCTGTTGTCAGTTCTACAAAGTGCAGGTCAGTCAAAAAAGAAGAACACATACAAATAAATGCATTTCTACAAAATCACAGTGGAGCTTGAAACGTTCATCTGTTTGTACAGATTAGCTCTTCAGCATGGAGATGGGCACGTGTTGGACTACCTGAGTCAGCCAGTCATCGACTACATTCTAAAGTGCCAGCTCTACATCAACACTTCTGGATAGAACACCTTCTGCTGGAGCTGGAGTTCAATTGCCATAATTTTCTCTTCCATCTGTTTTATTGTGCATAAGTTCCTCTATCCTCTGCTTTTCTGTGTGCAGGTCCAGTCAATGTCTATGAACTTGTGGACTCTTACCAATGTTTTTTTTCTCCTCCACTGTGCAGGAAGGCATGTATTGCGGTTGTGAGGCTGTAAATGAGGAATGAAGTTTTTAACATGCATGTAAAAAGTGCAGAGGAGAGAAGAGCTTTAGTGATAAATTGTTGACCACTGTCACTGTTAAATATGGTCTCTCCTGCAACTGCATGCTTGGACACCTTCATTTGGCATGTACCTTTACTTGTAAAGTAGAATATAGTCTGTAGTGATTCTATTAGCATTGAACTGCTACAAAGTCAGAGTTTGTGCTCCAGAAGAACATATACCTTAAGTTCACCGTTAACTTTGTGTAGTGTGTGGCATGCCTGTCTTTTTTCCTTACGAATCCAAGGCATATTTTATGTAGGTATTAATCAATTTTTATTACAGATCTCTGAATAAGAATGTAAGTTTAAGAGCAAAAGTGTTGTCTCAGTTTATAGAGTGCCTTTTGTCATTATGAGTATTTATTTATTTGTTTGTTTGTTTATTTAGAGGTAACGCAACAGTCACATGGATTGCGGTCAAAAGTCCCCTGACTATTTGAAATGTGCGATGCAGCTATTTATTTATTTTTTTGCTGAGTTCAAATCAAATATTGCTTTGAAACCTCATGCCCATCAGAGGCAAAGCTGTGCAAAGGTAGCTTAATCCAAAAGCATTTTAAACTCTGTCCTCCATTTTCAGTGGTGTTGATCAGTGAGATCCTATGCCAGCCAGTGTCACTTTATTTGGGCTCATTTACAAACACTTTATATCTTAAGTCAAACAGAACAATTATTTACATTTCGTTATTTTGCTGATAAGACAAGGTTTCTTTTAATTTTTCAGTACTGAATAGTGCATGGATGTTTGGCACATATTCATCTGTTTGCCATTCATCATAGATCAGAGTGGACTAAATGCAAGCTTTGTTGACCTGCACAGTGTTTGAACAAAAAACCCCATATTTTTCAGTAGAAATGTTATATACTGTATGTGTTTAAATATATATTGTTTGTTTGGCTGGAAAAAAATTGACATAAGCATTGAATGAACAGCTTGGACAGCAATTATGGACCCTCGGGCATCCATATCATTTGTAGTAGACATTTGATTCAGTTTCAAATGAATCCATTGACAACACTCTTCCATGTGTATATTGGTATACGATTACATGGCCTGTTTTTTGTGTGTGTCATGCAGAATTACATTGATTTTTAAAGTTTGCCTTTAGCAACTAAAACGTTAAGTAAAAAATATAATAAAGCATATTACAAACAAAAGACATTTGCTTTAGGTTGAAGATGGTGTTTAATTTGATTTTAAAATCTTGTGTGTTTTGATACTTATGGGCTGGGGAAAAAAAACTATTTATGGGAACGGTTTGCGGGTTCATGACCCACCTGTGCTACTGAACGTTAACTTGATGCATCAAAGTCTAGAGAATTTCAGAATCGATCACTTTTACCTAGTGAGTTGCTAAGTAACTAAGGATTCTGTAATATAAAATCACAAAAATGAAGCCTATAGACAGGTTTTCTTCTCAATGATTTTCATGACCATGTGTACTATTCACTAAATGTATTGTTATTTGCATCTAAATGTACCTAATGTTTTTTTTATCATTTCCTTTTTTATTATATAATTAGAATGTGATTAGACAGTTACTTGGAGTAGAACTGTAATTTTTTTTTGTTGCATTTAATGCAACATATACTAGTGCCAACAATATAAATAGACACACATTCGATGAAACAAACAAATCCTAACACAATAAAGACTATGGAACATCTCTGCTCCTTTGCCTGTGAAAAATATAAATAATTCTTTTTTAAAAAAATAAACCATTGCACTGATATATACAGTACTGAGCAAAAGTCTTAGGCTGTCAAGGAAAATGTTTAAAGCTATTTATCTGGGAAGTAAGTAAATGTTACTGACATCTAGTTTAATGGCTAGATTAATACCAAACGTCTCCTTGGAGTTCCCCAGTCATGCCATGTATTTCCTAAATTTCATCACCAACTCATTTAATTTACTTTTGCACAGTATTGTATTTATAACTTTCAATAGAAATGCGTAAAGCAGTACAAAAAATCCTGACATTTCACAAAGATCCAGATGCTGACTATTTTGTGCAGCTGTTGTGCCCTTTAAGGGCTCTCAATGGGCTGAGCATTAAAGCACCCCACTGGAATGGTCCTCTGGATATCCTGCAGGTTCCTGATGTCCAACAGGATGTTGTCGATATCTGCATTTAGACTCATGGCCTTGGCCATCTGACTTGCCTCCATCTCTTCTAGCTTCTGTAGCCGCGGTAGCAGTTGCTGGGTCACCATTTTGCGTGTGTCAGCTATTGATAACTCCAGCTCACTGTAGCTCTTCCTGTTCGTGATGCCGGTCGAGCCTGCAAGTGTAAGAAGGTCAGACAGTGTCCCTGCAAACTGCTACAGTTTCCACACAATACACCAACATGCAGATTATGTGTAAGGTCACTGTGTGTTTGTCAGGTTTGCTTTGTGCAGTTATTTAAGTCTGTGAATGAAGTTTCACTCTACAAATGACCAATAGCAAGCAAGAATTTCTGCATTAACCTCTAAATGATAAAGATACAAATGTTTTGTGTTATGCAGAAGGAAGTTATGCAAAGTAGTTTCCAGTGCAATTATTAAATTACTTTAGCTTCTTACATTTATATAATCCACTGCACAGCAAGACTCATGTTGCTGTTACACCTCTTTGTCAGAAGGTTTACTTTTGCAAAATTAGAATTTTTATATCGCACACTGAATGCGAGCACCATCCCTGTGGTAATGTTAATAATATTACTCTTTGTTCTTACATGTGAAACATTATAGAAAAAAAAATGAAATAATTTCAAAAATAAATTTAAGAAATATACTTTTGCATAAAACTTTCCAAAAAAGGCCTCAGAGGCGAATGCTGTCCCAGGAGGTGTGACGCTGCAGTGTTACGCAAAGAGCCACCCCGTTTTCATGGGTTCATACCTGGTGAGCTGCTGGTGGAGAGCAGAGCATCAACATACTGCAGGGTTTTGTCTACAGAGTCTTTCACTCCCTTCACAAAGCCAGAGGTACCAGCTGCTTGTGCTGATGCCTGGATGAACAAAGAAACCAATACTTACATTATTTTTCTATTCGCTCAAATGTATGTGTCATGACATCCGAGGGTGAGGCACCTATCAATTAGCCCCACGCCTACCTTGCTACTTACACCCCGCACGGAGATCGCTCCGTGCGAGGTATTGATGGTTATTCCACTGTTGAGCGATTATTGCCCCTGTCTTTGTTTCAGCTCCGTTCCTCCCACCTCTCGTTACTCCCGCTACCCGAGCCTCCTGATCCTCCCCGCACCCGTCCTGACTAGTCCTGATCCTCCCCCGTGGCTTCTCCTTGTGTGTGATGTCCGCGTCTCCGGACGGATCTCCCGGCTCCTGGACTACACTTAGCTCGGCTTCCTGACCTCCCCCTCGGATCATCCTCTGGCTTTGGTAGCCCTGTTCGGACGGATTCCCGGCTTTGACCCTACCCATTTTCTAGACCCGCCTCTGTCTCTCCGAAATAAACGATCCTTGAACTTACCCCGGTGTTCTGTCGTAACAGAATGTCACAAATTCATGACACAGAGGGCAGTTAAGTAAATACCTCAGCCTCTGTACCATCTTTCCCCACTCTGGGGTGATACATTAATTTAGCAGAGGCTTTTGTCCAAAACAATGCTCAAGTTAGGAACAGAGCAGGGTCAGCCAGTCTTCCAGAACAGTTAGGGCTAAGGGCCTTGCTCAAGGAGCCCAAAGGTGACACCAGCCACAGAATTTGAACTGGCGACCGAGTCCAACCCTGCAGAGCCACACACCAGCACTGGAAATAATACTTTATGGGGTATGATATTCTTCATTAGTTCATCTTAGATTTGCTCCTGATGTAATACAATGGTAACCTGATAGGCTTTTACATTAAAAGTCGGTGCAACAGAACAGAGCTCTACTTGTTTTGGGAAGTGGCAGCCGATCCAGCACTGGAAAGCAGGTATCTGGAAGGGCTGCCTGAAGTCATTAACAATTAGCTCATGTGCTTCAGTATCATACCTCCTGCCACAATGGAATGATGCCAGCGTTCTGTCTCCCAACAACACTCAACAAATGCTGCAGTGTAGTCTCTGTTCAGCTATGCAGCTGTGCCCCAAAGCCTGATTTCTAAACTAACCGGCAGTCTAACATCATTTCTCAGAGTTCCTGTGTTAGGTTGTTGCTGTAGGCCCCTCCCAGTCCCACAGGCCACTCCATGCTGACCTCTCTGGCTTCCATTTCACGCTGCTTGGCACGGTCTGCCTCCAAAGCCAATTCCTTCATTCTGCTGGTGGCCTCGGCTTCCAGCTGGTTCATGTCATTTGCCAGCGTGGCCACATCCTTCAGCATATCATGGCTGGCCCTTAGTGTCGGGGGGAGTTGCTGCCAACACAAAGAGGAATGTCATACAGATGATGCAAGGCCAATGGAACCTGTAATATTTGAGTTGTAGATCATTCCATTCTGAATCATTGTATTGTAGATCGTTCCATTCTGAATCATTCTGTTCTAGATCATTCTAATCCCAACACATCTTCCAGGTAAAATGTATGTCCTGACAAATGCATATTACTCTTCTATCATCACCTTTCAGTCTACGCAGAAAAACACTTCAGCTGAACTTTTTTCATATCTAAAATGATTATTTCTCATTAATTGAATTTGCTCTATATGGACAAAAGTATGGGGACACCTGGCCATTACAAGCACAGGAACTTTTCCCATTTGACATCCCACTCTAAATCCATAGGCATCAATATGGAGTTGGTCTCCCTTTGCAGCTATAACAGCTGCCACTCTACTGGGAAGGCTTTCTACAAGATTTTGGCCTGTGTCTGAGGGAATTTTTCCAGAAGAGCATTTGTGAGGTCATGCACTGATGTTGGATGTGAAGGCCTGGCTCGCAATCTCCATTCTAGTTCATCCCAAAAGTGTTTGATGGGGTTAAGGTCAGGATTCTGTCTGGACCTATCAAGTTCTTCCACAGCAAACTCACCCAACCATGTCTTCATGGACCCTGCTTTGTGCACCGGGGCACAGACATGCTGGAACAGAGAAGGTCCTTCCCCAAACTGTTCCCATAAAGTTGGAAGCATAGAATTGCCAAACATGTCTTGGTATGCAAATCAAGACATACTAAAGGTGAGCCTGCAGCCCACTGGGAGAGACGTCAGCAGCATTTTTGTTTACCTCTGTGTAGGTAACAGCATTCCTGAGGTTCCGGAAGGTTCCCAGGGCCTCCCTGTAGTCGCCCTGCACCCTGCCCAGGATGTCCAGCGACTGGGTGTTGCTGCTGACGGCCCCCTGCACGGCAGCTGTGATGTCCCGCAACCGCCCCATGCTCCTCTCTGCCTCCACTCTGTTGGTATTCAGCTGCGTGCTGAATCCTGCAGCCATTGTCATGGTAAAACATCATTATTATCTGTGCACAAATACCGAACTGACAACATATCAGCTTCCATCCACACATCCATCCTTCCAGCTGATTATCAAGTACAGGGTCACAGGGTATTTTAATTTCCATTTTAGTACCATCAACATGTAGTGTATAATGTATTATGATATTCGGATCGGTATTGGCACCGATCTAGACCTATTCAACGGATTGGGTATCGGCGATATGTGACCGTTACACGTACAATAATTACTTATTTAGTTTTGGGCACTATGATAAGATAGCTGTTTCTTGTTAATCTATTTGTAAAATCAACCGCAGGACAGTTCTTTCCCATTTTCTTTCCCAAGCTGAACACTAATGCTGCCACTCAGTGGGTGTGAGTGCAGTGACTCCCGCCTGCTGTGACGTCATGTGCATATTCTTTGCAGGAGGAGCAGCGTAAGAACTTCACGTAAGAAGTTATACTGATATTACGATCTAGGAATATTTTACATTTTTAACAGGAACTAGTAGCACAGCAATTTGCAATCTTTGTAAAAACAAAGTTTTGAGAGGTGGGAGTAGTGTTCAGTGGAAAATCCCACCAAACAAAGTGCATGTAATTGTACGAGACAACATGAGTAATATGAAAAAAGGAAATGGATGGTTTGGGAGTCGCTAGCTTGGGCTGTTTTGCACACACTACAGCTTGTGACACTGTTGTCAGTGGGAGAAAAATTGTGGAGCATTTTAGGCATTTATCACTTGCATATATACTCTCTTGGAAGATGTTAAAACTGAACTGCAAATGCCTCAAAACGCTTAAAATAAGATGTACAAACGAGGTGGAACAGTACGTTATGTATATTACTAGTAGCCTAATTATAGATTTTTTGGCATAAATTTTTTCATTTGTATTTACTAGTTAAAATTATTAATAATACATAAAGTATAAATATTTATTATATATATTTCTTATATTAAAATATTACAATAAAAAGAGCTCTTGTATTGGAATCTGTAATGGTATCGGCAGTTGTGAATCGGAATTGGATCAGAACTGAAAAAATATGGATCGACCCATCCCTAATTATTACAGTCAGCACCCCCATGTCCTTAGGTTCTGCAACCATCCACGAATTGATATTACTAGGAAAAAAAATGCCAGCACTACACTGAATCCAAGCACATAATGTGATGTATAGTATTGGTTGTTGGTGAGTGTGTTAACACATTGGTGTGTGTGTGTGTGTGTGTGTGTGTGTGTGTGTGTGTGTGTGTGTGTGTGTGTGTGTGTGTGTGTGTGAGTGATTATGTTTATATTACATTGTGGGGGACCAAATGTGCCCCACAATGTAATAAAAATACGTTATTTTGTCGTTGTGGGGCCCATTTTTCAGGTCCCCACAAAGATTTGTAAATGCAATCAAAAAAGTAAAAATGCCAAAAGGCTCGTATTTTTTTTGGTTACTTATGATTAAGATTGGGACAGAATAGGGGTTACGGTCATCTGGTTGGAATCGAGTTTGAATGGAGTCCCCAGAAAGATATAATTACAAACCTGTGTGCGTGTGTGTATGGTGTGTATGTGTGAAACAAAGAGAATGATTTTTTTACTATGGTTGCATCTTTCTAATTCTATTTTTAATTCTATTTTTAAAAGTCACCTGAGCTGACAGCATGACCCACGCATGGATAATTAACATTGTAGTCAGTCTATGTTAATGACTGCACTAATTGGGATGACATACGTGTGGAGGGCAGGCCTATTTAGATAGCTACCTTCTAGCTTGCTATGGACATTGAGCAGCCCTTCCATGTTCTTGGTGATGTCCATGAGAGAGGCGTCCGCATTAGCCTTCGCAGCATTTGCTCTTGAGAGAAGCTGATTATGTATCTGCAGAATACAGAATAGTGAATAAACGTTAGTCAGGAGAGTTGCAAATGTGCGAAAGGACAGGACCCGCGTTCTTCTTTCTTCATAACTGTATAAGTTTTAGTTCTCAGGACAGAGAACCACACACCTAATTAAATACACTCATCAATCTTCCATACATGTATCCAGTACAGGGTCACGGGGGTGCTATATGTATGACACATTACAGTACGAAATTTCCCCAAGTCCTGTATAATTTCACTTAAATACTAGAACTCGTGGCCATAAGTGGAAATTAGTGGGAGAACATTTTAAAATGAACTTGAGGAAGCACTTCT
>JAODLD010000049.1:18001064-18011563 GCA_026781065.1 Mormyrops boulengeri
TGATACATTGATCCTGTTTGTACCTCCGGGATGTTCCTTAGATTCCATTTCTGTACCTTAAAAGGTACAATTACCTACAGCTAAGGGTACAATTGGTAGACCCTTGAAGGGTACAGCCCTCAAGGGTCTAAGCAAAGGTACAAATTTGTACCCTTTTTTCTGAGAGTGCAGGAAACGCAATCGTTTAGTTAAAAAAAGAGTAATATAAGGGCCATTCCACCAGACTTATGGTGGGAAATCATAACGTGGCTTAATATCCATTAAAACTTTTGGAAAACTACTGTATCTCACGCTTCGGTGGCCGTAAGTGCACTGTATTATCAAAACAAACCTTGAGTGTAGTAACCGGAGGCGGCGGGCACCCCACAATATTAAATATGGCTTTAGCGCAACCCCCCGCATAAACAGACATTTTTGCTTTTAAATTATTTAATATCTCACCTCAAAATCAAACTCTTTCCTACACACTTGACTCTAACCTATAATGAAAATGGCAAATTGCCTTTCTTTCTCCATATAAAAACGTTATACGGAAATGTAGCTTAATCCCCCTAAACTAAAATAAAATTTCTCATAGGCCTTACTGGTATAAAAACCGTCAACTGCCAAATGTATAAAACTACAATCAACATGTAATTTTATAAAATTCACATTCAGTCTTTTTCTCTCAGTATAAACCTATTCCAAACAATACAGCATAAATTAGTAGTCTGATGTTACTATAAACATTCAAGTAAATCGTTTCATTTTTGAGAAGTCAATAATTCTGTAAAGCGTACGCAATTTCAAAGTAATTTTACATTGTCCATAACAATAGTCTTTACAAGAATATTAACATAATATGTTTAGTTGTAAAAATAAAGTCACACAATGCTTATAAATTTTATTAAGAAACAAATTCCTAAAACTTACGTTCAGGTCTGTTCGTGCCTTGAACCGGAGACAGGATAAATAATATGATTCCGCAATAAAATATCCATCTGATCCACATGACGATAAATGTCTGTATGAAGTTCCCAAAGTATTACTTATTTCAGGTACAACCTGCAACAGCAAATGCAGCTAATCGGGCGGAATCCGCCGGGACTAATCGAATGTGCCTGATATCTCCAGGTTGTGCTTATAAACAGCATCCTTATGACTAATGCTGACTCAGGCTCCAGACAAATTTGGTGAAATGTGATTAAAACTCCGGAACGAAGAAACGCCCCCCTATTTTAATAATCTAATCACACTATAGCCCTTGATCGAAATTCCCGTTTTAACTGTATATGGAAACATAAGTATCTCTGTCTCAAACTGACAGTGCTAATATTTGTTATATTATATACGATATAAACATCATACAAACAATATAAACATATATTACATCTAGATCAAAAATGCAATGCCATAAAATGCTGATAGACCCATGTTAAAGGTAATAGTTCCTATTCATGACATTAAATTGTTTATAATATAAGATATTATAAGATAAGAGAGACCTATATTTCTTGTATTTTTTTGCATTTAACGCTTGACTCCGTTGCTAGTTTAACGAGGTGTGTACTGTTTGCCTGTGCGTTGCTCTGCTGTTCCAAGCGCCCGCAGTCGGATCGGCGTCAGCATTTGCACAGGTTTGTACCTGCCGGCGGCCCTGGCTCACCTGGCCGCACCTGTGATTCACTTCCGCTTTGTAATACTAATACAGGCACCAGAATTATCCAGCCCTGTCTAGCAACCAGAAAACACTCATTTTTATTCACACACTGGAACTAAGTCCGATATTTACTTTTACCCTGACAAACTTTAACCCTTTGCGTTGTTTTTAATACTACAATATCTAGCAAACACTTTCTGCATTCACACTTATAATACATTTATCAAGCACAGTTTTTGCTCAATTAATTCAGTCCTTATTTTTTGTGGCGTGCTCTTCTAAGTAGCATTTAGAAAATTCCCTAATTAAAAATGGCAGAGAAGGTAAATCTGTATTTACTGCTATCTGCAGCATTTCAAGGGAGTTAGCTTGATTTTCATTGCATGTGTTACTTGTAAACAGTCTGCTATAAATGCCTTATTCATGCCACACCCCTTATGTCAGACTCCTTTGGTCTAGCCTCCTACCTGCCATATACGTGTCCTCAGGCAATGGAACACCACAGCTCTAAATCACGTACCCAGGAGACGAGTCAGTGGGTGGGGAGAGAAGTGAACTGAGATAACTGCAGGGCAGGGATTGTCTGCGGCTGGAACATGGTGAGCCAGCCTGAGCTCACGGAACGGCTTCAGCTTCCAGCCGCGCCCTGGCCCCTGGCAGACCGGCTCTGTGCCAAAAGACAAACAGTACAGCTGCAATGCCTTAGGACTGAACCTCTTAACGTAACACATTTACATGGCTGAAAGCAGTGTATTATCACTTACATATAATCGGGGTGTCACTAGATATTTTGGACCCCATGAATACATACTTGATTCAATTCAATTTATTTTTGCATAGTGCATAGTTTCACAACATTATGTTGTCTGAAAGCACTCTACATTATCTCTACCCAAAGTCCCCAGAGAGTAAGCCAGAGGTGACAATGGCAAGGAAGAACTCCCTAGCCGGAAGAGATCTTGGAAGGGACCAGATTCAAAGGGGGAGCCCATAATCCTTGAGCTGGCAGAGGAAAAAAAATTGGGTCCCAAACCCAATCCTGTTCTTCATATCATATTGGTTCCCCAACTCAATCTTGTCCCGCATATCATATTGGGTCCTTAAACCAGACCTGTCCCGCGTATCATATTGGGTCCCGAATCCAGACCCGTCCTGTATATCATATTGGGTCCCCATTGGGACTCCCCAACCTAGACCCGTCCTATATATCATATTGTGTCTCCAACCCAGACCTGTCCTGTGTATCATATTGGGTCCTGAACCCAGACCTGTCCTGTATATCATATTGGGTCCCCAACCCAGACCTGTCCCACATATCATATTGGGACTCCAAACCAGACCTGTCCCCTGTATCATATTGGGTCCCCAACCCAGACCTGTCCCGCGTATCATATTGGGTCCCGAATCCAGACCCGTCCTGTATATCATATTGGGTCCCCATTGGGACTCCCCAACCTAGACCCGTCCTATATATCATATTGTGTCTCCAACCCAGACCTGTCCTGTGTATCATATTGAGTCCCAAACCCAGACCTGTCCTGTATATCATATTGGGTCCCCAACCCAGACCTGTCCCACATATCATATTGGGACTCTAAACCAGACCTGTCCCCTGTATCATATTGGGTCCCCAACCCAGACCTGTCCCAAATATCATTTTGGGTCCCCAGCCCAGACCTGTCCTGCATATCATATTGGGTCCCCAACATAGACCTGTCCTGCATATCATATTGAGTCCTTAACCCAGACCTGTCCCACGTATCATAGTGGGTGCCCAACGCAGACCTATCCCACATATCATTTTGGGTCCCCAGCCCAGACGCATCCTGCATATCATATTGGGTCCCCAAGCTAGACCCGTCCCATATATCATATTGGGTCTCCAACCCAGATCTGTCCTGCATATCATATTGGGTCCCCAACCTAGACGTGTCCCACATATCATATTGGGTCCTGAACCCAGACCTGTCCCGTGTATCATATTGGGTCCCTAACCCATACCTGTCCCACATATCATATTTGGTCCCCAACCCAGACACATCCTGCATATCATATTGGGTCCCCAACCCAGACGCGTCCCGCACATCATATTGGGTGCTGAACCCAGACCCGTCCTATATATCATATTAGTCCCCCAACCCAGATCTGTCCCGCATATCATATTGGGTCCCCAATCTAGAACTGTCCTGTATATCATATTGGGTCCCCAACCTAGACCTGTCCCCCATATCATATAGGGTCTCCAGCCCAGACCTGTCCCGTATATCATATTGGGTACCCAACTCAGACCCGTCCCGTATATCAATTTGGGTCTCCAACCCAGACATGTCCCACATATCATATTGGGTCCCGAACCCAGACCTGTCCCACATATCATATTGGGTCTCCAAACCAGACCGGTCCGTAATGTGTATGGCTACTGCACTACCTACCTCATTACTCATTGGTAAAACTGGCTATAATAAATGAGACTTCACTTGGTTTGGGAATCCTACTGTAAATAATTTTTCATAAATAATTCAATTGCCACACATATTTGCAGAATTTTGTGGTGTCTGTTGACCATTAAACGGAAACAGATCTTTACATTCAAATAATTAAGTTGGGACCCCCCAGTATCAAACTTACTTCAGTGTACTTGTATGTAGTATACTGTTAATTCGTCACGGGTATACAACATTTTATATACAAGCTTTGATCTTTAAAGGATAAACTACAGACCTGGGACTCGTAGATATCTTTGGTGGAATTTTGTATTGCGTAGCTCCAAACCAGAATCTAATTTTCCTATCTAAAATTCATGCATAAATCTGAGAAGATCTGTTCTGTCCACACTCTAAGACTAAGACGACTTTGGTTTTTGAATGTCAGCTCAAGCATTATGCAAGTCTGAAAGCTGTGACAGGCTTTGTGAAATCACATTTAAAAAACAACAAATCTGACAGACTTGGAAGCTGAACTGGATTGAAACTGGACTGAATATTACTATTCTTGATATTATTTTACATTTGGAATTTTTAAGATTTTAAGATAAACTGAAAATTAACTTTCTATGAATACCTTCAGTTGACACTGTATTCCATAGTATAAATTGAGTAAAATAATCGCATTTATGTCTCATATAAAACTTGGCCCTATATATGTCACGCAAAATGGACCAACGGTACCCTAACAAAACTGTTTGAATCATAAAGAAACATGTAGTATTTGACCACGATGATCCTAAAGTGGATATCTAAAAAAATTATCATTATTAACACTATATTCTTGCTGTAGTTATTACAAACATAAAAACAGGAAGACCCAGACAGCTGCACATTCCCTGAAAACCTACGCTACACACCTGACTGGGAAAGTGGGAGGAATTATTAAAATGAACAGACTAGAAGTATCAGAGGAGAGAGAGCCTTTTTTATGACCCCTTAGCTGCCCTAAAGGTGCCTAAATTCCTGAGTGAATAAAGCAACAACAGGAGTGAGTTAAACAAGGAACTATGAAATCAAATAAAGTACCATGAAATAAAACACCATAAACCAGCACAATTGCAGTGAAATATAAAAATTATTAAACGAAATAAAATACCATGAATTAAAGTAGCACAGTAGTATAATGGTACAGGGTGTCCCCTGCCTTGTGCCCTATGATGGAACCAGCATCACACCTAGGGTGTCCCCTGCCTTGTGCCCTTATAATGGATCAGCATCACTTAATAAAGCTGCATCATATGAAGAGTGTCCCCTGCCTTGCACTCTATGATGGACCAGTATCGCTCCCAGGGTGTCCCCTGCCTTGTGCCCTATCATATACCGGCATCACATCCAGGGTGTCCCACGCCTTGTGCCCTATAATGGACCGTCATCACATCCAGGGTGTCTCCCATCTTGTACCCTATGATGGATCGACATCACACCCAGGGTGTCCCCTGCCTTGTGCCCTGGATGGATACAAGAAGATGAATTTTGCTACAAGATAATGTTTAATTGGAATTTTCTCATCCAGCGCACTGTGGACTGCACTTAGTTACATTAGATCTATTTGTATTTAAACCATGTCTACAACACTGTATGCCAGATTGATGTGGTACATTAATGTATATGTCTTTGCTGCTGAGCCGTGAGCTACGAAACAAATTTTGTTGTGTCTCTGATGCAATGACAATAAAGTCTCTTATCTTTACCATAAGGCCTATATTATTTCAGCATAAAGTTAAGTGAGATGAAAGCATACACGTTAACGGTTAACTGCAGAAAATTTACTGAAGAAAATTATCAAAACACACAAAGAAAATCTAAACTGGGGCTAAAGATCTATGACATTAAATAAACCACAATCACACAGATGAAATAATGAAGATTTTTATTGCATGAATCATTCTTGTAAAGGGGAAAACACATTTGACAATAAAATCACCCAGAACGCATTCAGCAGTTATTTGTACATTGATGCACGTTCCCTTTTACCGTGCATAAGCACATGTCAATTACTCAGTTCACGACTTCAATTTTTTTTTTTTTTAATCTTTCTCCAGGAGCCCACTGGTCCATCAAGCATAAATTCTCCAACCCCCAACACATTGTAATTAACTACAGCGCTAATGCTGTGAAGTAATGGTTGACATGAAGATCTGGCAATCACCATTTTGCCACATTACTTCCACCAATCAATTGCTGAAGGGGTTTTCTGTGCTGGGGGCTGCAGGCCATTTTATGCATTTACACAGAATGTGATTTGCTGTATTAAGGTCATAGCTAGCCAATTGGAAAACGTTAAATGATGAGTCAGGTGACACAACACACAAAATGTTCTTGTTGCGGATGCCCCATGACCTTCCTTTCATTTCAGTACCAGGTAACCCATTCCCCTCCAATACACAGAATATTCAAACCCACTAGACTCGTAAAGTTCTGAATCAGCTCATTGATTGGTTGAGGCAACAGGAAATGCCTAACTGGGCTGCATGCTTTAAGGCCTGCATTTCCTTCAGTTGCACTGGTACAAGACACTAACTGTGGAATGCTTTAAATCCTTCAAAACACACTGTCTCAAATCGCAATGGCAGGACTGCCTCAGACACTATGTGTTTGGTTTTACCTCATGCCTCAATGACACCGCAGAGATTCCAGATCTACTAACAGCACAGATCAGCCATATAGGTGCACTGAATTTTTGGCCATTTTCCCGCTATGTAAGGTTACAGGCCTTTCCCATTCAGCCAAGTCAGTGTTACTGCATGTGCCGCCACTTAGAGAAATACAGCAAAGACACAAATTCAAAATCAAAACGGATAAATCAGAAAAGATAGCAAGATTCGATGCCTAGCAGAGTTTCTGGTGCTTGGAAAAGATGGATTCCAAGGCTTCCAGCCAAACAAACTCCATATTCAAGCTCAATTTATTATTCCATAAATAGATATTTTAATTCAGCAAGAAAGGCATAACCAGCACAAAGACACATCATTTAGTAATCTTTAATATGAAAGTTGTGACATGGAGGGAGGAAAAAAAAAACTCCTCCCTTAGATGTTGGTTTAGTCTTTTTTTGTGTGTCACTGTGAATCACGATAAATTTATAGTGGTTTTCTTGAGTGCGGCCTCAGTTTGTGCCCCAAATTAGCTGGACCCTTTTGATTCAGTTTAAGAAGAAAGAAAAAATGCCAACCATGATCATTGTAATTAAAGGAAAAAACAGGCACATACAGAGCCACCTAATGCTGCTTAAAATATCCAAAAACGAGGGGAGAAAAAAACCTTGTTGGCAAGCTAGAGTGTATACTCAAAGAAAGCAAGCAAAGGACACAGGTGGGGGGGGATCAATACCCCACCCTTTTCAGTACACTAATTGTACACATTCACCAATAGTTAACCTTGAAGTGCTACATAACTAACCACAAAAGTACAGTATTATAATATAGCAATCTCTACTGCAGCTGTAAATACTAATTATTAGATTACACCCACACAAAACTTCAGATTTCTCAAGCTAATGTAGCAGCGAGGCATTTCTGTCCTATGGATATGGAGTTAGCCTATTTTTTTTTTTAATTAAATACATTTATTTTATAAAAATATAGTAATCTACTGCTGCTCAAATGGGATCAGAGTGGCTGCATTTGCTGCTTCCGAATCCTCGACTCAAACTGTTCCCAACTCACTGCAAAACAGGTGCACTTCTGCAAACTCTGCTATAGCTGTTACAACACTCTCTCCTTCACCCAGGAACATCTCACTCCAAGAAAGGGGGAGGAGGGGTTCTACTAGTCTCCACCAGAATGCTGTTTGTGCCTCCCCCCCCACCGCATGACACGGCCCGGACAGCCTTCCCTTCCACATTATCCCCCTCCTATGTCAGCGCCCCCTATGGTAGAAGGTGGCGTCTCCCTAACCATCCAGCAGAGCGAGCGATTAGATGGTATGGTGCCAGCGGCAGGCTTGTTTTGTCCCTCAATAGAAAATCCCGTAAGTAGCTGCAGCTCTGTGCCCAGCGGTGATGCGAGGGTGCGCGCCTTTCTGTGCGGTGGACGCAGAGAGCCAGAGTGCCGTCGCCACCCCCCTCACCCGGCAGGGCCAGGGAGAGTTCCCTGGGGAGGCTATGAAGCACGTTCTGTCGCTTGCCCCCCTCCCCGACAGTGCTGCTAATTCAACTCGGGTTTTCATTAAAACGGTTTTTCCCGTAGAGCGCTCCGTCTGTGCCCTCAGTGGGGTGGGTTCATGGTGCCGTGTGACCTCTGCTGCTTCTGCTTCTGTTGCATGAGCAGCTGCTCCAGGGCTGAGGGACCAGGATGCATCATGGAGCTGGACCAGATCGACTGCGGGGGGAGAGACAGCATGTCAGGTCTCAGGTAGTAAAGCCACCAGGACACATTCCTATGGCTTAACATGAGCAAGCTTGCGGTTACCACAGACTACTAATGCAGCGAGCGCACCGGCTAACCAGAACATTGTGAAGGCCGAGATTAACAATTTACATCCTCAGATCATAAAATTTAATCCTTATATTAAGCAGTACAGGTACAAATTGAACAGCAAAAGATGCCATCAAGTCTAAGAATATTCATACAGTTACAATACAAATTTATTTTTGCATATGGACCAGGGGTGTCCAGTGGATTATTATTCCAAAACAAGACTGAAGTTAAAGGTATAACTGAGCTACTACATGTAACATAGTTAGACATTTTCATAAAGGTACTGAGTACTTTAGTTCCACTAGATTTTAGGATGGCTACATTTCAAATTGAGATTCAACTAGTTACACTGAACAGGAACATGGCTGCTAAAATTCAATGATTTAATCAGGTACAAAGCATATAATGAAAAATTTATATGTAACATATATAAATGTATTTAATTTTTGAAATGTATATTAAGAAATTAAGACCACCTCATCATATATAGCATTACACAATCCAACCGAAGTATTTTCTAATATATTTCTGTTTTATGTAGTTTGTCAAGAGTACTTCATCTTTTTAGTTACTGTGACTATCAAATCCACTTTGAGAGAGTTAAAACTGCAAATAAGACGTGTTACAATTAATTATTGAACAAACAGGTGATGTGATAGTACCTTAAGACTATCCAAGATGGTGGAAGAGTCTTCCATGGGGGATTCCTGCGCGGCCCAGCCACTGCCGGGAGCATTAGCCTGGTGCCAACTGTTCTCCGAGACTGCAAATGACACAGCAGGGAAGTAGTCCACTAAAAAGCCACTAATTGTAGCAGAGATACGCACACACAGAAAAGTAACATGGCTCATTCCCGCAGGCCTGCCAAGAGGAACGGCTTGAGTATACGTTAGCACTCTCATGGTAACTGCAGTAGATACCCGCACACACAGAGAAAGGGAACATGGCTTATTCCCGCAGGCCTGCCAAGAAGAATGGCTCAAGTATACATTAGCACTGTCATGGTAACTGGAGCAGATACACGCACACACAGAAAGCGAACACGGCTCATTCCAGTAGGCCTGCCAAGAGGAACGGCTCGAGTATACGTTAGCATTGTCATGGTAACTGCAACAGATACACATGCACACATACACAGGAACGGAACACAGCTCATTTGCACAGGTCTGCCAAGAAGGTAAATATCAGCATTACCGTTACAGCTGCATAATTAGACACAGCCACAAGTCGAGTGTAACGCAATCACACAGGTTCACCTGTTTTCTCTGCCTTCCAGCGGTCAGTCATCCTTCGCTCTCTACTGTCAGAGGTGCCGATAGGGCCAAAATTGGAGAAGGGGGCGGGGCCATGGTTGTGTGTGGGCGGAGACGAAGGCAGGCTGCTGGGATTGGAGGAGTGGGGAGACTGGCTTGCTGGTGTTGAGTGGTCTAATCATGAAAATGACCAGAAATAGAGGAAAAAGTTCATCCACCACTCCCCACTATATTGTAACATGAGAAACATTTTATATCAGTAATTTTTGGTCTAAGAAATTATGGAGATGGGGCATGCCCATGTACTTTAAATCTTAAAAAGAAAGAAATAATGTGCACTATACAGTTTATTACAGCACATTCCGAAAATATTCTGACACCAGCATTATGCTGGTCATCTAAATAATTTTTTCCCTTTATCAATCTAAACGCAATACTCCATAATGACAAAGGAATATGCAAACTTCTTAAAAATTAAACCTTAAACATCAAATTGACATACATATTCATATCAAAATGTCATATCACAATATTTGGTTAGAATCACAATCTATCATATAGGTCACATTTTATTGTTTGTTTACAAGCCAACCAAATCAAACCTAGTCAGGCCAACCAAGTATTGAGATAGGGCAGGGTAGGGCTGGGCGATACGGCCTAAAATCTATATTGCGGTATAATTTGAAGCATGTGCGGTAACGAT
>JAODLD010000049.1:18031357-18051902 GCA_026781065.1 Mormyrops boulengeri
CCCACACCCCCACGTTGTCCCTTTGACCCTTTGAAATATTTTTAAACTTGTGACCACTGGGGATGACAAGCAGGTTGTGTAAATGGCCAGCCTTTATACCATCGGCTGCAGCCAAGAGTTAAGAGTCTGCTACTTGAACAGATGGACACTGCTACAGAGAAGTGCTGGAAATATATATTTCTGTGTCTGTGTGTGTGTGTGTGTGTGTGTGTGCATGCATGCATAATATATACATTTTTTTACGATTATGCTCTATGGGAGGGGAACTTGCTATTTCATATCTGAGCCCCCACTTGGTCGCTGAAATCTACTGAGGGCTTGTAAAACTGAACTATGATGCTCAAAAACAAAACTGAAACGAAAATGGGAAAATGCTTTAATATTAAAACAAAAAAATAAAAATGAGAAAATATATCAACCTACAATTACCATGTGATGACTTCCACATCCAGAACTTCATTTGCCAAATACATTGCTAAGAAACTTAAATGATACCCCTTCAGTACCCTTCACTAAATTATTAAAATTACCTGCTTTTGTTAGTTTTAGGTCTGTTTACAACAATGTGGCCAAATCCAGTTCCATAATGGACTGCTGTTTATGACTGCTTTACAGACAGACTCACATTCAGTACTACACCACGGTAAGACCATCATGTATCCTACTGCCAAGCATCAGTTGGAATGGGGAATTTTTCCAACCATGGCTGCTACGGATAAGACACTGTTGTATTAACACGGTACGCTTTCTAAATCACAATTATAAATCCATCATAAAGTTAAAGACCTGGGGTTAAGGGCTGGATAACACAAGAGAGAAGTAACTATTCACAAGTGTGTTACCCATGCCATGGATGGGGAATCCATACAAAGAGCATGCCGAGGAAGACAAGGGGAGAAAGGGAAATCTGGTCTCAGCAATGTATAAAAGGAAAGAAAAAGAAAAAAGACAGATGGATTGGATTGGGGGCCCTCTAGAGGGCGTGAATGGCCCAGCAGCTGGGGCTGAGCCACGGATGTACCTGCTGCACAGTGGGATGGTGAGGGGGGCTCTTGCCCTGCTGGGCCGATATGGGTTTAGTAGGCGACTGCTGCTGCTGCTGCTGCTGCGCCTGGGGCTGGCCCTGTGGCTGCTGGCCTTGCTGCTGCTGGGGGCTCTGGCTGAGAGCCCCTGGCCCGGAGGGCCGCTGCTGACTGTAGGGGATGTGCGATGGCTTCCCGGCCGGCATCTGGCTGCCGCTCTGAGCGTGGGAGGCGGCCTGCAGGAACGCGCCCGGTACTGACACCCCAGTGGAGAAGGTGAAGCCTGGGTTCATGGAGAACGCCACGGGAGGGGGGATGACGTAGGCTGGAGGGGGGAAGCCTGCAATGACGGAGGTGGGGCAGTGAAAGAGCTATGTCTGTAATTTTATTTAAAACAATGACACGTGTGATTGGAGGTGCTCATGCACCGATACACAGAAACTGCTTTAACATTGATTTTAAAAAAACGTAAATCTTGCGACAAATTTTATGTGAAAACCCCTGTATCAATAAAAATGTGATCAGAGGGTCTTCTTAGCAATGCTAAATTATTCATATAAAAGCAGATTTCTATGAATCGTGGCTGGACTTTTTTTAACACCTATGAAACTATGCATCCGGATATCGGCTTTGATTCACAACCTTCCTTGTAAGAAAAGGAGAGGAGTAGACTCAGAATTAATTGTGCCTCCATCAGCTAACTTAATTCAGTGGGAATCAAACATGGTTGCTCATCAGGAGGTGCATCATGGTTTGTCTAGTGAGGCACTTATGATTCAGTATTTGTCAGAATGTGGAATGAGGCAGAATTTTGGGACAGACTCACTAGTTATGAAAGGAGAGTCTGAGGAGGATTGCTACCATTAACCAGTAGTCGGCCAAAAGCAGGCTGTTGTACCTTGTCTGCTGGGAAGAGGAGGGAACGCCCCAGGGTGATGGATGGGAATGAATTGGGAGGAGGTGGTTGTCTGTGTCTGTGTTACTGGAGTCTTCCGGAACTCGGACACTGGTGTCTTTGTAATCTCTGGCTGGCTTTTTACCTACAAAAATAGATGAAAGGGAAAGGGATAATGACTGTTAGGAAACAATGCGTGAATAATAATAATAATAATTTCTCAAAAACAATTTCCTGTCCTGCCTGAGCACCTATGTGCTATAAAAGATAGAACAGCTTCTAACAACTTAACCTGATCTGAGCCTAAAATGCAAATAAAAAGGAACACAAAGAAAATGTAAAAGCAGCAGGAACAAAAAAGCTGGAATAAAAGGACAGGGTCCCAACCTGCTTTCCAGCATCTGGAGGCTTCTCATGGCTGTTTTTCTTTGCTTCATTCTTTCGTTTGTCTTTCTTCTGCTCATTCTTGTTTGGGGTGCCGTTGCCTTTGCCGTAATCCCTTCGCTCCTTCACTGCCTCCTTCTGGTGGTGATTGCGGGCCGTCTCTCGGCTAGGGTCCCTGGGCTTGATGTTCTCTTTGAAAGTCACTACGGGCCTCTCACTGCACTCTGTGCCGGGGGTCCTACCCGTGGACAGAACAGGCTTAAGCGCAGGGCCATCTTCGTGAGACACTGGCTCGCTGTTGGAAGACTCCTGGAGCACTGGACCATCTTTCTCCTGTGGCTCCTGGATGACCATTTCCGGGACATCAGTCAGAAATAGGATCAGGCCTTCATTGATTTGGTACTGGATCAACCTAAACGAAGGAGAGAGAGATGTTAAAATTCCAGCCACAAACTCAATAGTGCTGGGAACAGACCATTGCTGCACAAGCTATTAAGCATAAAGAAAAGACACATCCATCTGAAGTCCCCCAAATTTCGTCACTAGCAAGTCAGAGCAAAACCAGGCCTAGTCCGTATGAAGCTTTTCACCAAAAAAGCAATGAGCCAAAATTGACTGTGGAGCCATTTCTGTTTTCAGCAAGGGCCATACTGGGTACCGTATCCCAAAAATAGCCCAGGCAATGTGTTCACAGCAGTGACAGAACTACATTCTGCCAGGCAGCATTTAACACACTACAGCTCACTAGTCATTTTGGTTCAACAGGAGAAAACAGCTTTGCAGGGTTTAATTCTTGCCGCGTTCTTTGTATGATGACCAGTACTAGTCGAGACAAAAAAATGCTATTGGAATGACAGTATTCCCCGGACAGCCCCGTCACTCCCAGCTTCCAGTAGGGAGCAAAAATGTGGTAGACTGGCAGGAAGCTGGGAGGGAGCAAACATGTGGACAAGGACCGGATGGGAAACACTGCCTTACCCCATATAATCCTTAAGTCCACACACACCCTCCAACCTCTACAATTTCTCAGAAATACAAAATCAGAAACTACAACTACAGCTATACAGAAGATGCACACAGCTCTGCTACTAAGAATTTTAACTTTCCTATTATTATTATTATTATTATACAAAAACATAATGAAACACACCAAAGATGATGTCTAGATCCTCAATACAGAGAACACATTCTGAGGACTCAATCTCTTAGTGATGTGATTTTAAGCTGGCAGAGGAAAGTGCGGCCGTTTTACCCGGGCTGGTTGTCTGCCACCCACTTGCCGAGGTTGATAAGCCTCTGGTGACGAGCCCGGCTGGGCAGACTTTTGTCTCCATTGATGGCTTGGTGCCCTTTCGAAAAATCCAGGGCTCTAGATTCAGAAAAAGGCCGTAAGACGAAGGCAGACATATACATCAGCACTCAGCACACAAACATTAGAAAAGCAGAAATGGCATCAATAGAAACTGCATACCGTAGAGCAGGCCTGAGAGCCAAGAACCCCTGCAGCTCAAACTCCTCGGGAAGCGGTAAGACTAAAGGAAGGGCAGGGAGAACATGCTTATGGCTGTCAAACCACAGGGACAACATGCTTATGGCTGTAAAACCACACACTTCACTCAATTCATTTGGTTACGCGAGTATAGTCTATAGCTGGAACACTTCATCTATTTATCATTTATCACAATTGCATTTACCTTTTGATGGTAACTCAGTGTATGCAAAAACAACATCAGTGACCAAGTTGTTTGCGGCAAATAGCATTGACAAGATGGAACCTCATGTTCTTTACATAACAAACTGTACTGTAAATGACAGTCATCTACTGGTATTAACCATTATTAGCTATATTTTATGCACTAACTACAGGATTGTAATGGCTGCATATTATGATTAGTTCCCAGATGTTTATACTTTAATACAAACCAAAAGCAACACATATTGCAACATACCTGATGGACAGGAGACATCATCTTCCTTTGGCTGAAAGCTGTTCAGTATTGCAACCAGCCATGACCATATACTGTAGTATAATGAGAAATACTGATGTTGGTAAAACGTGGAAAAAACAAATCTTGTATTCACCTACCAAAATCATCATCTCGTATGAAATAGCAAGTATTGCCTGGAATGCATGTTCAAGAAGTGGACTTCAAATTCAAAGTTTCTGGATAATACTTTTAATAATTTTATGTAATTCAGAAACCAATGCTATTTTGCATTATTTTTCTATAATATAACCATTGCGTTCTTATACAATAGAGGGAAATTAAGTTCCAGGCCAAAGACTCCGTACATTAACACAACCGGGACAATAAACAATTAAGAACATTTGAAAAGCTTGCAAACGAAGCAATGCAAAGAGTGGCACAGGTAACAGGACTTCAGGGGTGACACGAAGACGAAATACTCACTACTGCTTCTTGTCCACGGGACTCTCGCTAAACACTCTAGGCCGCAGTTTGAGCCAGTCCAGGGACACCTTGATAGCTGGGAGAGGGCACTCGCCCAGAATCTCCACACTGTTCTTATTCAGCACCGCCCTGCTGCACATGACGCCCAGGAAGGACACTAGGGTGGGGGGGGAGCAGCAGGCACATGCAGAATGATGCTTCAGCATTTTGCAGGCAGAGCATTTTAAAGTTACATTCACAAGTTTAACAATTTTAGGAAGAACACTCTCATAACACAATAGGATTAAAAGCTGAAAACAAAGACGGCCAAATATTATTACCAAAAGGACTGAGTGATGTGTGTAAGGCACCAACATGCTGCTATTTTTATTTTTTATTTTTTTTACCTCAGTGTTACCTGAAAATTGAGCCTCTGTCAATGTCATGGTTAAAACTAGGGCAGTGGTTCTCAACCTTTTGTACTGCGACCCAATTTTTACCATGCCAGCTGAGTCGCGACCCTATATCAAGCATAGGTTTTAATTAATGCTATGGATTAAACACGCAGTGCACTCTGCACATTTGTCACAGAAAAAAATAAAATCACCACATTTTCTAAGCCACATTACAATCAATGCCTATTGCACAAATCTGAATTTTAAATTAAGCATCAGTGGATTTAGCTTCTTGGATTGGTTGAGTGTTCACTAGTTTTGCACTAAGCATGTACAGACCCAAGATCTGTTTACATAGGTTAATTCTAGGATTGGAGCTGGGAAATCTGATCGTGGATCAGCACAGGAGCTTGCCGTTTTTAAAATGCTTACATTCCCAACACTGCCTCGCGAACCTTTCTGAACTTGCTGCAATCCAAATTGGGGTCGCGACCCATGGGTTGAGAATCACTGAACTAGGGCATATGCCCAGGTGCTTCTGATTTTTGCAAAGCAGGAGAACAGATCTCAAACTGCACAGTAAAATCTTCCTACATTAACGCTTAAGTATTGCGAAGAAATTATTTTTAAGCTAGAGCAAGTGGTTTTTTATCCTAACCTTAGATGACAACTGTTAAAGAAATCTGAATTCACTTCACAGTAAAGTATCAATATTATTAAAGTATAAAATGAATTAGTCTAATCCGCTTATGCACAAGTTGCAACCATTATCAATACTTTTTTTCTAAAGTGAGGGATTTCATGCATCAGGGTCTTTTGGTTAGTATAAAATCAGACAATGTAAATGAATTACAAATAAGTGTTCAGAATTTAAAGTATTTGGTCATTGTGTGCACACAGTAAGGAATGCCAGGTCAGACAGGCATTGTGTCTAAGCCTCTTACACTCTTGGGTATTTTATACTTTACTGCCACCTATAGGACTGGAGTATGAAAAACTTGTCTGTGAAAACTATCACATTATCCAGATACAAATTTGATCTGGCTTCAGACTTTGAAAAACAAATTATTTAGCATCCAATAATGTAGAAATTACTAGCTGTGACAAAAATGCCATCTCACAGAATAGGTTGACATGTTCTCATTCTGCATCTAAAATAAAAGACAAACTCCAAAATATGGTGACACATTAAAAAAAAAAAAAATAAAACACCATCCACACATGACAGAAAATACTCCTTACTTCTCAAAGAAATTAAGGTCAAATTTGACTAGATTCACATTTGAGTGTGATTATGAAACGCTTAGCTAATCAATTAAACTTTAATTACAGCAGTCCATTTAATTATGAGAGTGTGGAAACTACCCCCTGTTCATTTGTGTTGTTATATATTTTTGCTCACCTTTCAGTGATATCCCTCAATCTGAAGGCCAGATTTAAAATAACTACCAATACTCTGGAGATGATTCGAGGTTAGATTTACGTATATTAAAAAGTATCAACAAGTTTAGGGAAGCATAGCAAAAATACACCTTAGATGTCCATATGTCCATCCATAGACAAGATTTACTTACAATGGGAGGCCAGTAAAGTGCACACTTATGGGCAACTTATGGAGCTTTTCCACTACCACCAAGAACGGAGCCGTACCCAAGCTGAACTGTGAAGAGACGGCTTTCCATTGTAAATTATGTGAGCTGTACCCAATCCATAACCATGCTGACATAGCACTACTTACTAGCAGAGCCGAAAGTGTGACTAAACAGAGCTGGTTGCGTCACTCACCACCATCTGATTGGTCGAAATGCATGAAGACAAGAAAGAACCGGTGATCTGCGTTGATATGCATGGATTGATCGCATTGTAATTTACTGATGCATTCATGATAACTCAGAACTTCAAATTTCGAACTACCTACTTGAAAAAGTACTTTAGAACAGCTGAACGGAATGAATTTGTAATGCATATTTACATAAGCTTCTGATAATTCCGCTAGCGTTTGAAGCTAACATAAGTGATTCTTACAGATGTGCTAGCAGAAATTAGCACACAGAAAATCAGGATGTACTTCGTGTGAACAGTAAACAAGTGTCTCCTTGGTTTTACGTTACTGTCGCTCTCCAAACCTGGCAATGCCTTTACTGAGCCGACCCTTCTGCAGTGGAAAATTGAAGCAAGCAGGGAGCGCACTGCAACTAGTGTCTCTGCGGTACGGGTCGGGTACGGCCTGGTTCTTGCCATTAGAGACACCAAAACGGCAGGTAAATCGAGGAGCCAAAGGAAAGCCATACAACACCAGGAGAACATCCCACAGCTGGGGTGAAGCAACAGTTCTACCCACTAAGCCACAGTCCCACCAATCCAAGTATTTCTACGTAAAATTCAAGCACTATAAAATACTCAGCAACCTGATAAACGATATGCTAAAACTAGTTTTACTCAAATAGAATAAAATTTTAAATATGAAATCACAGTCTCTTCTCACCGACCCCCATCTTGCTCAATATGACACACAGACACACATGTAGGTGAGAGCAAGCTTGGCAGCAAAGGGCGACCATCTGCAATGGTGCTCATGGAGCTGGGGGTTAGGGGCCTTGCCACACGTCTACAGACCCTTGGGCCATTTTTGCCAAAGCTGGGCTTGAACTGGTGACCAAAAGGTACCACCTCATACAAAAATATTCACACTCAGGTACTATTTTACTTTATTAGAATTAATTTTGAATTCTGAAATGCAGAAGTAGCAAAGCCAAAATACAGTGGAACCCGCTTACAGTGATCACAGTTATAGTGATCAACCTCTTATATGGATTAAAAAGCTGGGGACAGAATCATTCCTGTACAAATATTGTTTAAATTAGTAGTTTATATTAATCAAATAGTCCGCTTAGTGTTCATTTTGATTTTTTTTAAACAACATACAGAAAAATTAAAACTAAAGCTAATGCTTTTTTTTTTTTTTTTTTTTTATTTTACTTCAATAAGCCTACGTTGCCTTGTGGTAACCCGTCTGCTTCTGGCTAGCTACATGAGGCTAATGCTGCATGCACAGAAAACCTGACGGGGAAAAAAAAGTAATTTTCTCTTAATTACAAATACACACTCATTGAAGCTTATGATAAACTGGCAAAAGTTTGCCACTGAGATGTAAGGGCAAAACTATAATAAGCTATACTTTATGTACAATATTGTGCTGTACTGAAGCGCCAAGCAGACCGAAGAATTGTGGCAGTGGCGAATGAAAATGACGAGAAGTAGACTGATAAGTTGTTCCTTATGTTATTCCTTAAAGGGACCGCACAACAAGCAACAACGGTAAGGCACACATGGTGGGTAATTACACAATGGCAGAGAAGTGAGGATCAGGCAAGAACCAAGAACAACCACAGTTAAAGGCACACAGGATAACTGGATACACAAAAGAAGAACATACACTACAAAATAGAAACACGGGCTATAAACAAGACACACACAGGGCTATATACACACGCTCGCGAGTGCATGTCCCGGCATGCAGATACCGCCGGCGCTACAGTATTATAGAATATTTGAATTATTCATAGTTCAGTAATCTAATTTGTACAGTACTGTAACGTGAAGAGCCCTTGAAACAGCTGTACTGTATTTTGAAAGAGTCAATAAAATTGACAATAGCCACGCTGCCCATTCTATTAGCTTATATTCACGTAATAAATATATGAATGGCAGATGGTAGTCTGCCTGAGACATAAAAAAGGAAAGAAATCAGTTGTAATGATCATCTGCTTTTAGTGATCAATTTCACCCAGACAGACGTGATCACTACAAGCAGTTTCCACTCTAATTGTCTAAACCTGAATCATCTGACTTTAGCTTGCAAGTTGTTTCTTCACTGTAGAACTTGTGAGCATGGAAATAACTTCATCAGTTTGTTTGGAATTAAAATAATAATCTTCACAGCTGATGCTCATGCTCCTTTATTGTAAATCTAGGTTTTCAACCTGGGGGTCCACAGTGCAGTTGTAGAAGGATCACAGAGTGTTTCGTTTTCAGTATTAATAGCTAGTTTAGACTTTGCTGCAAATATTAAAAGAGGGATCCCCTGGGTCCTTAGTGATCACGTATAAGGCGTATGGTAAGGGCCCCCCAGCTCACCTGAAAACCCCTATTTTAAATAAAAAGCGCCATCATCCCACACCACACATTCAGATAATCCTTAGGGACTGGCTCAGTGGGCTGCTTGGTATCCTCACACCCACAGGGTTGTAGAAAGTAGAATTTGAATCTTCTCCACACGGGTGCATGACTTTCCTGTGACAGTCCAGATACACGCAATTATATTGCCCGTAGTGTTTACGCATGAGGCTTGTAATGCAGTAAGATCCCAATATGGGAGTCCTCTGGCTTGTGCTTCTAGTGATAGGCGGCAGGCAAATCCGATGTGATAATGGGAGAGGGATGGAAGAAAAATGTTTTTATAGCCTCAACCCATGAAGATAGACAAGCTAGCTGAAGGTTAAAATTCAGAAAAGAGACTTTTTGCAGGGATGTCCTGAGCCAACATCAAAGATTGGAATTAAGGTCGATTCAGGAATTTTTTTATTCATTGGTATTGGCTACCAAAGCCCTATACATTTCATTTCTCATGTCCACCTAATTTACATCAGTTGCACAGATTGTAAGGCCACAATCACAGTAAGCCTGAGGCACATGGCTTGAAACTACAAACCGTGTCAGCCAGGTGGAAATTCTTTAAACTGGAAAATCTAAATAAACCAACAGCTACCTGAGTGCCATCCTTTTGAGAGGAGGTAGCAAGAACATCCTTTGATACAAACCCAATCAGGCACTAGTTTTCTTTTTTAAAACACATCTTCAGAAAGTATACTGCTGCACCATGCTCTGCAATATTTGAGATAATATTTGTGTTGCACAGTTCTAATATGAAGCTGAAAGCTAATGTGAAGACAGTACAGATCAGGTACAGGTAATTTTCTAAATGTGCACCCTAATGGAAATTATTTTTATTGAGAGGATATTTATTTTGATTTACTTAAGTAAATTTTATTTTTTTATTAGTAGGTTGCAGCAGTATTGACATTTTTTATTTAAGAAAGACAGTCATACTTTGTTTAGTAAAACACTGTTTAATAAAGAAAAGCAATTTATATTTTGTTTCTTTTACCCCCGCTGAACCAAAACTGCACTAAACCATGACGTCAAAATCGAGGTACACACCAAACTCGGATTTTTGTGTACTGTTACACCCCTAACACCTAATGTATGTGCATGTACATTTAAATATTTAAAAAGAAAATTTAAAGGATCAGGTGGGGACTCAGAATCAGTAGATATAAATACTGAATGGATCGGATCGAGGTACCAAAAATGAGGACCAATACTTCCGTAACAAATTGTGCAAGTTTCTTCCAGCTTCAGCTAAACCCTAAGGGCACTATTCCACTGCACCAAGTACAATACTTTTGTAATGGTATTTTCCCTTTTCCATTGGTCGAGTACCAATACCAAAAGTGCCAAACCAACTGGGGTACTACTTTGGTACTCTGGCACTTTGGGAGGGGACTTGAAATGCTTCCTCAAAAATACAATCTGGTCAGAAGAATAGATATGACAAAAAGCTCAAAACTGAAGGACAAGAAATTTAAAACGTGTTTTGCTTTATATACTAGAATAGCATGCATATAGAGTATATAGCATACAGCATGCTGTCCTCACGATATGATTTTGGTGTAATAAATATTGGGTTATTTATAAAGCAAAAAGGAGTTTAACATATATTTCTCACAAAATTTTAACTGCAAGGATGAAAATGATTATGATTGTCTTGGAGAATGCATGCATCGCTCATACAAAAACAGTGGAGGTAAACTTTAAACTGATCTTTAAACATATATTAGATAATCTATAAAAGGAATAATAAATAAAAATTTCAAAGCTCAAACTCAAAGTTCAAATTTCAAACGTTTTTTTCCTGACAGAGAAAAGATGTTTTAGCAAAACTTACAACTCCGTGCGCTATAATGTCCGTTCAGAATTGAAAGAAAGCCTGATCTTAATCTAGCTTGCTAGCGACGTAGGAATTGCATTTCCCAAACAATGTGATGTTGGTTTTAATATCGCACATCATCCAGCCGTAAAATATATTGGCATTTCTCAGTACACAGTTCCCCGCCTAACGTTGTGATGTCATTTGGTGCCGGTGCCAGTTTTTACGCCAGTGAAAAACCAGCACCTTGAAGTATTTAAAACTACCAAAAGTAGGGTACCTGACGAGGTGGAAAAGCAGTCTTCAGAGTTCAAGCACAAAGAGGGCGATAACAACAGCAGCAGAAAAGCAACATTCTTCAAAAAAAAAAAGTAGGGTACATACTGAAGAGTGCGAGGAGTTGGACCCAGCTGATCTGTTCATCAGGGCTGAAGTTCTGCTCATCTGCCTCACTGCCATAGTCCCTCAGGTGATGGAGGCCAAACAGATTAATGACCGTGATGTGGACGAGCTGCTGAGAGCTGAATGCTTTCTGAAGAAGTAGCGTCTACCAATCAGGGGGAAAACAAGTGTTACAGCAATTCTATGAAATTACATTGAGCAGCCTTGATAACTTACTTGACGGGGCACAAATACTTAGTAATAACAGAGTTACTACTGAAGTACAAATCATGAACAAATAGAGTCGCTACTTGAGATAAAAGATATGTCATGAAACCTTTAATGACAAACAAATATGAGATCGGTATTTAACTTGTGTAATTCATGACTTCCTCTTTCACTAGTTCCTTCAGTAGTTCATAAAGGTTTACAGAATTAACTGATATGGTAAGAAACATAACTGCAAATAACTGCTTGAGGAAAGAGATGTGTCACAATTCATTAATGATGAATTAACACGAGATCACTATGTAACCAAGACTCAGTTTGTTGTTAATACATAACTAATGGCACAGTACATTATTTGTGCCCAGTCAAATAAAATGTTATCCATTAAGGAAATATGCAGACAAGACTCTTCTACCAAAAGCTGAATTGGTAGTTGTTTGCCCATCAGCGTGAAAACATTTCATTTATTCAACAGCATGAACAGAAACTCTCAATTAGCATGGATGGAGAAAAAGAATGATCAAATTTGTAAAACTACGTAAATGTTCTAAATAAGGTACAAACAGCTAATGGACCTTTCAGTGTTTTTTTTTTTTTTTTATCATATCCTATATGCCAGTGTTTCTCAAATGCAACACCTGGACTGCAATTCAAAATAAGCCAGATCTAAACTCAGTGGTGGACTCAGGCTATTTGGAGGGCACCTATTGCATGACATGTGCCAACCCCCCCCCCAAATGTATAGAATAGTACACTGTTTGGTGAAGTAGTCCCTGTTAAGATTGATCAACTAATATTTGTGGACTACAGAGGCAACCTAGATATCACATTTTCATATACATAGGAACACACAGAGGGTACATTATTCATCTACATTTATGGCATGTACGGGAAACTGCGTCTCATAGTGGGGCACAGAATCTCATTTTCTTAACTGGAAGGGCGCCACCCCCCCCCACGAGTCCACCAGTTTCTAAACTAATTAGTGATACCAGCTAAGTAGCTAAAGTACCATTAATATATGAAATTATTTGATTTCAGGCCAAAGACCAAAAGATTTCAGGCTTTAAAATAATTATTTGCATTAAGATTTCAAAGTTTTTAGGCTGGCAAACCAAAATGCCATCTAAATATTGATATTTAAAAGATCAAGACTTCAATACATTCTAAATTTAATATAAAAATCATCATTTAAGGAAGAAAAAAAAATGAACCTGAAATTGATCTTCCAGCCTCTCCCTCAGGCCACTGAGCTTCTCGAGGCTCCTACTCAAGTAGATGTGGCCATGAAATTTGATGAAGGCTTTGATGAAATCAGAAACGCTCCATTTGGTTTTCACCTCATCGCGGCTAAAATGGTTGGGGGAAACAAATGACCAGAAATTTAATTTTCAGTATTTGGAAGACATCAATGATAGGCAATTCCAATACATTTAATACAAATATATTTTCAGATCAAAGTGAAACTTAAAATGCACTGTAGTTTACCATTAATTAAACATTTAACTTATGTCAAGACACTACTGAATTCTCACATGTGATTATTCAGAAGGGTGTTTATTAATTTTCTGTAACAGCAGACATAGTACCAGCCCGGCAAATCACAGTAGTAAATCAATGCAATATTATACAGTTTCTATAATATTACATTGATTCTACCTAAGTAATGGGTAATGCAAAACAATTTGTTCATTATACAGCTGTGGAAGCAAAGATCCGAGCTATTCCAGTTACTACACATTAGGCTGACAAATTTTTACGCAATACTTTTTCATATCTGTGAGCCAAAAATGCACAATATCATTTACATGAGATCATCCACAAATATTTCAGTGATAACTCTGCATGGATTTCTCAAGATAAAGATATATCAGCTGAGTTCTCATTTAAGGTATATTTCTGATTCGGTGTCAAACAAGGCTTCATCTACATGGGTAGACACTGAAAGACCTTCATCGGTATCCACTTCAGCAATGGCTGTTTTTCAAAAGCTTTGGAAAAGAAAGTTGTAAAAAGCTTTGGAAAAGAAAGTTGTAATAACCCTGTTAAAATCAATACTGTTAGAGTATGGCAGTCAGTCAGGCAGTTAAAAGGAAGATCCACATCAAGTTCTACCTTTACAGCAATTCTGAACTCTGACTTCCTGCCGAGAGTAACAGATTCTCGCTTTGGACTGTGGTGTAAAAGTAGCATAATTAGGCTACAGGACTTATTCTGTCATTCAGCAATCTGACGTCATTTGAACAGACAGTGGGAAAGTATTCACTCGCCAAACAGGAATCCTTTAGATTTTTATGACTTACTCTGAGCAGTGGTGTCTTAATGGTTAGGGAAGCGCACTTGTAATTGAAAGATTGCTGGTTCAAATCCTGACCAGCAAAGCACCACGGACATACCCTGAGCAAGGTACCGCCCCCAAGCACTGCTCCCTGGGAGCCGAATTAGCTGCCCCCTGCTGTGTCACGGTGTCACATATGGGTTAAATGCAGAGGACACGTTTCGTTGTTGTGCACTGTGTGCTGTGTTGTGTCAACAATGACCACTGATCACCAAATTCTAACTTCTGAAGTATTAAACTGAGAATATTGCCAAAAAATCCATATGCATTTAAACTTGTGCAAAGTTAGGAGGGACTTAAAAGTACATCATGCTGGCTGGGACAAAAGGCTCTCTGATTAGACAGAGATGTAGAGCAAGGCCAAATTAACACTTGGGGTAAAACCTTTGAGCAAATGGGGCAACGAGTGTTACCTCGCCATACTACCTTTCTAGGGCTTTGGAGAGGGCTTTCTGCAGGTTGGTTGAGGCAGCTGGAAAGGGGAATTTGACCGCGATGCTCCTGCAGTAGTAGAAAATCGTTGACAAATGGTCCCCTTTGGAGGAGGCCAGTATAGCCAACTGATTGTAGGGTTGCCCTGCGTGAAATAGAAGGGGGTTAGAGACCAAGTGAAGCAATGCAAAAACAGGACAAAGGACAAGAACCCTTTAGGGCAGGTTTCCCCAAATCGGGTCTGAGGGGGCCAGAATCCAGTACAGTTTGCAGACTTCCCTGCTCAAACATCTTAATCAGCTATCTGCCAGGTTTTGTGTCTGAACAGGGAAATCTGCAGACTGTGTCTGACCGTGACCCTCCAGGACTGGAACTGGAAAATCCTGCTTTAAGGAAACTAAACTACAGTGTGAGTTCTTTAATCCCAGTAAGTTTCACAAATCTAATCTGTGTTTCCCATTGCATGATTCATCCATTAAGGTACACTATTAGTTTGTTCATTTTCCGTTTCAACAGAGACTGAAATTTACATTGAGCTGCATAAAATTACTTGGAATTTAATTCTGAGATACTCAGAAAACCAGTCATGCTCAAACTCCATCCATCATTCTACACCACATCTGGGACACGTCAAGAAAACTCTACAAGGCTTCATGGATCATTCTTTCCAAAAAGAATATCTGCAAGAGCTTTACTGAAACAGTTGACAGCATATCAATTACAACACACTGTTGCATGAATGAGAGTAACTGTTCCCTCCCAATACACAATTTCTTACCTATGAGATAGTATGTGATGTGTAGAAGACAGAACAACAAAAAACACACAACACAGTACATAAAGGAAAAAGACATGTAATAGTTGTAACTGACAAACAAGGTACCTGAAACTGACTGAACGATATTGGGGGGGGGGGGAAACACACACACACACACACACACACACACACACACACACACACCCCGCGATATTTGAAATTGTTGCAATAGCTATTGCGATATTTATGTAACAAAAAATGAGTTGAAAAATTACCCAAAATAATCCTGGTTATTATATATTATCCAATAGAGTCTGTCAAATAAGTTGGTGGTGTTGACTACAAGTTGTGCCAGACTTAAAGCAGTGCCAACTATTCACTTGCTTTTGCTCATCATCATCATCATCTCCACGGAATCCAAAATATTTGCATAAATTGCAGATTTGGTAACTAGGGCTGCCACAATCATGAAATTTTAGTTGAGGATTAATAGTCATACAAATAACTGATCAATGATTTGTCTTTCTGTTCATTTTATAACACTATCAGCCTAGAATTACTTTAATCATAGTTTCGTAATACATATACACCTCATGAAGAATTTAATATTGAATTCTGAAATAAAAGGCAAATTCAATTTTTATTTATAAGCTTTGTAAATAAAAATGGTCCTGGGCAGATATAACAAATAGCAAATAAGTAGTTAAACGCCTCTAGATAAACAGTTAGCGGTGTCACTATGGGATCCGTACCACCTACCCGTTTTTACCTAGCATGTCTGCACCGCCCCATTTGTTCATCTTGCCGTTTTACACAAACTATATTGCATACATTTGCAGAAAACTAAACCGGATGAAGAAAATTTTCATTGAACAGACAGAACACAAAGAACGGGGACATGGAGCGGTATAAAGCTGCATCTTATAGGGTGCACAGAGCGTGAAGGAGGCAAAATGAGACTACGGGAGTAAACTAAAGTCACAGCTACAACAAATAACACTAGGAGCCTCTGGAAGGGACTTTGAACGATAACGGACTATAGAAAAGCATCTTCTGTGCTGATGATGTGGATGCTTCACTGGCAGACGCACTGAACGCGTTTTATGCTCGCTTCGAGGCTGCAGTTAACGCTACTGCACATAGCAGCACAGAGAACAGCAACGTGCGTGCGGAGAACGTTGGCGAGGGGGGCGCTTTCGTCATCACAGAGCAGGCCAGGAGGACAGCTTTTAAGAGTTGCCTTCCTGGTGTTCACAAGACCTGATTGAATTTCGGGGAGGGTCCTGAGAACCGGCGCAGACCAGCTAGCACCGGTGTTCACTGAGATTTTCAACCTCTCCCTGATCCTCAATGATCTCCAAATGCTTTAAACAGTCCATCATCCGTTCCTGTCCCGAAAAAACAACAGCTCACTAGTCTCAATGACTATCGACCAGTAGCACTGACCCCGGTTGTGATAAAGTGCTTTGAGAAACTGGTAAAAGACTTCACTTCTTCACTTCCTGCCACCATACAGTTCGCTTACCGGCCAAATCGCTCCACCGAAGATGCTACTGGTACATCGTCTCCATACAACCCTTAGCCACCTGGACTCTGGGAGCGGAAATTATGTGAAGATGCTGTTTGTGGACTACAGCTCAGCATTTAACATCATAATCCCCTCTAAGCTCTCCATCAAACTGAGGGACTTGGGACTCAGCCCATTATTGTGTCAGTGGATTGTCAACTTCCTTACGGACAGACCACAAACATTAAGGGTAGGAAAACATGCCTCCGCTCCAATTACCCTCAGTACTGGAGGCCCCCAGGGTTGTGTTCCGAGCCCCCTACTGTACTCTCTGTACACGCGTGACTGCATAACCTCAGACTCCACCACCATTATCAAGTTTGCTGACGATACTGCAGTAATCCGATAACCATGAAAAGGCCTAACTGCAAGAGGTCAGTAACCTGGAGAGCTGGAGCGATCAGCCGCTCGCATCATTAACACCGAGCTCCCTGACCTGTAGTCTGTCTACAAAAAACAGCGCCAAACCAAAGCCAGAAAGATCATGAAAGACCCCAGCCACTGCAACAATGGACTTCTCAGGGAAGCGGTTTCGTTCCCTAAAGGCCAACACAGAGAGAATGAGGAAAAGCTTCTTCCCTCAAGCTATTCGGTGTCTGAACCAGGACAATACCCAGGATGCAAGAAAGCGATGGTGACGGAGTGACATCATCACCCAATGCATAACACTGTAGGCCAGACATGGGCAAACTACGGCCCACGGACCATATTCGGCCCGTTTCGTTTTTTAATCCAGCCCGCCAAATTTGTCAAAATTTTATTATCTGACGCCTATGAAAATTCTCGTACGCACCTCAGGGGGAGCCCCCCCTCACTCCCCGCACAAGCTGCCCGCCCCTCATCAGCGCCAATCAACACCCATTGTTTTGCAAAAGAAAGCGAGTTTCACAGTTTCAACCTTGGGTCTGCACAGAAATGTTTTTCTAGCAGTGTGGTCTGAGGAATCGTAAAATACATGCGTTAATATATCATAATTTGAAATACAATTGAATCTCCATTTCTCTTGATTCAGCAACTGCGATTTCAGTTTCCCGAAAGTATTTGATAGTAATCAAATGCATGTATTTATTCTGTCTGTAACAATCGGTGTTAATCTGTTTTTCAGTTTTAAAGTTTGATCAGGGCTAAAAGACAAATTAATGTATGTAGTTAAAATTACCCTGGCATGACATTCGCGCGATAGATGGATTATAAATGTGCCGACAGACAAAGCATTTTTATAGCTAATGAAGAAAAAAAATGGAACTTGCAACTTGCAATGTGTAAAGACCGTATGAAGTCCAAATATCTTACAAAATACAATAAAGGTATGTGCTAAAACACACATTCAGCCTGTTAAAAACATGTAAACACTGACGTCGCTCGGTGCGAAACAGTTATGAGCACACAAGAGACTATAAATTACTCCGGACGTGTGTGCAATTATATATGGGATTATGAGATGCCACAGTACACACAAACACTTCATGATGTACCTGTGAAACAGGATAAGCAGTTATGAGCACACAAAAGTGCTAATTACTCAGAAACAGATTGTGGTCCAAATATATTACAGTACAATAAAAAAGACTTTCGCGTGCGTGTGTGTGTATGTTTCCGTATCACATTCAAGCGATTATATTTGATATAATAAATAGATACAGTTGATGTCTGCAACAATCTATGTAACCTTATTCAATTGTAAAAGTTAGAGCTGAAAGATAAATTGATTTATGTATATCGCTAAAAGGACCCTGGCATGACATTAGAGTGGTATATGCATTATAAATGTGTCACAAAGTAAAAACGAAAGTTAATTTGAGGGGTGCTAAAAATGTTATGCAATGTAATGTCTAAAGTTCAACCTTTTGTTATAAAAAAATAAAAAATAATAATGCCACAGTACACCTTGCACGGAAACACTTCGTTTGCTACACGTGAAACATTGCGTAGTTATGAGCACACAAAAGACTGCAAATTACTCCGGACTTGTGTGCATGAAACAGGATGTGCAATTATGAGCACACAAAAGTGCTAATTACTCAGTCTGTGGGTGTGACTGTGGGGGAGTTCTGATGTGACAGAATAAAAGTAGACACACAGATCAAGGTGAAACAATTGATTTTTTCTTGGTACCGTGTGGAGTGAACGTATTACTCCACGTTTTTGATTCGCGTTTTGAGCGGTTAAACATGAACACACCAAAGAAAAGAAAAGTGGACAGTGAATGCCGAGTGTTTAAGAGGGAGTGGACAGCAAAATATTTTTTCACTTAATGGCTGTATGTGTGATATGCCAAGAAACTGTTGCGGGTTTCAAAGAATACAATATCAGCCATCATTTTGCCACGAAGCATGCTAACTATGCAAGCAAGCAGTCACCACAAGAACGGGAGGCTACTGCTGAGGTTGACAACTAATTGACAGGCTCAGCAAAAAGTATGTTCACAGACAAACTGCGATTCAAGAGTCAAGTACCAAAGCAAGTTTTATGCTCATTCAAATTAGCAAAAGCTAGCAAACCTCTCACCGAAGGCGAGTTTTTGAAAGAATGCATGATAGAGACAGCGGGTCTCTTGTGTCCGGAGAGCAAAGGCAAGTCTGAAAAAATCAGTTTATCACACAGGACAGTGACTCGCCCTGTGGAACTGATTGACGAAGACATAGCCAGCAAGCTAAATAAGGCTGAGTTTTAAGTTATATGCACTAGCACTGGACGAAAGTAACGACATAAGACACTGCTCAGCTCTTAATTTTTATCCGAGGGATTAACGACAGTTTTGAAATAACGGAGGAGTTTTTGGCCATGGAGCCACTGAAAAGAAAAACACGGGGAGAGGACTTGTATGACTGGGTGTCTGCGGTCATCGAGAATATGAAGCTACGATGGAGTAAACTTGCCAATGTCACTACGGATGGATCTCCAAATTTAACTTGAAAAAATGTTGGACTGCTGAAAAGAATTCAGGATAAAGTGCAAGAGGAAAACCCTGACCAAGATGTTATTTTCCTTCACTGCATCAATCATCAGGAATCTTTGTGCAAGTCTGCATTACAGCTTAATCATGTTGTGAATCCAGTCATAAAACTTGTTAACTTCATACGCGCAAAGGGACTTCAGCACCGTTAGTTCATTACGTTTCGGGAGGAAACCCGATGCGGATCACCAGGACTTACTTTGCCCAAACTCAACCAGTGGACACGAGAGTGGTAAAGTGTTTCAACGGGTGTGGGAGCACAAAGAAGAGATTGGCACATTTTTGGAGTTAAAGGGGAAGTCCGACGAATTTCCTGAGCTGAGCGACAAGACCTGGCTGTGTGACTTTGCGTTTGCTGTAGACATATTCTCACTTGAATGAACTAAACGTGAAGCTACAGGGAAAAGATCAGTATGTGTACGACATGTATACTAATGTAAGAGCCTTCAAATCCAAGCTGACTATTTTCCAGGCAAATTTCAAACAAGTTCTTCTCTCATTTTCCTTCACTCAGAAAGAGGCCATCCGAAACGTGAAGAAATACAGCAAATCACCGGACGACCTGCATGGAGAATTCTGCCGTCAGTTTTCTGATTTTGAAAAAATTGACAAGTCACTTCAGCTGGTGGCCTGTCCCCTGTCACAAGACCCTGAAACAGCACCACAAGAAGTGCAAGAAGTACTTCCTATGCCATTATATAGAGGTGCTGGTCATACAATTAGAATATCTTCATAAAGTTGATTTATTTCACTAATTCCATTCAAGAAGTGAAACTTGTATAATGTATACATTCATTCCACACAGACTGAT
>JAODLD010000049.1:18058999-18069264 GCA_026781065.1 Mormyrops boulengeri
CAGGTGTGGCTCATCAGAAGCCAGGTAGAATAGAAAACCTTCTGGACAGTAGCTCTCCAGGACCGGAGTTGGAGACCTGAAAATCTGGGATATTTATCATTTATGGGAGTCAGGGAGCCGCTATCAATATGCGGGAGACTTCTGGAACTTCCAGGAGAGGTAGAATGTCTTGTGGACAGTGTCCAAGTCCAATTGCATGAGCGAAGACTTAAAACTCACAATAATACTAAACACGTTTGATTACCGGAACATCAAGACGCTAGACTGACTGACTTAAGACAGCTATTTTAACCACCTTACACCTAACGATTCACGGGAGTGTGCTACAACTCCAGCAAAAACTCTCGATTTTGTCCGACAATGGAAATTTTTCTGCAGAAGTGAAATCACTTGAAAAGTCGTTAGGTGTAATGCCGGCATTATCCAACTCTATTAACAATTCAAGAGAAACTGCACTTCAAAATAGAAAATGTTACAGCTCATAACATGAAGTATGATGCCTTCTTTATTGTGAAAACCAAAATGAGCCCACAGTTCAGCTCTGTACACCTCAGGGGCCAGTCTAAGTGTGGACCCAAACTAGGTGATCTGCACTGTGTCCAAGCACGTTTGACCCCCAAAGTCTAGGTTTTGCACATTTTATGGATCACTCCCCATCTATTTGTGGATCATGTTACAATTGTGACCTTGCTCCTTTTTATTTGCGGATTTTTGGCCAAATCCTACCGCAACTGATCTGTAGAACAAATCCATAAATATGAGATGCAGTCGTGATATATGTCGTTATCGGGATACAAGATGACTTATATTGGGATATGAGATTTTTGTCATATTACACAGCCCTAATTAAATAAGCCCTAAAAATAACACAAAGTTCAAAACCAAGTTAGTACCCTAATGAGATACCTATTTCTTTATGGTGAGGTACTTTGTAAAAAGATAAGCATGTCAATCTCTAAAGCAAGATGACTGGTACCAAATCTTATCTTTATAAAGAAAAATCATTATTTTATCTGATGAAGTTAAGCATGTCTCAGTTAAAAAGCAACCACAGGCAATTACAGCACAGTAAGTTTAGACATCATTAATATTACAAACTCCACACCCAAGACGGCGCAGAATGTTTTTGGTGCAGCAGACCCACATGAAAGAGGCAAAAAAAAAAAAATGTATTGTGGCGAGTAGTTCACAACAATTATCGTGTTTCTAATTTAATGCTTTTTAATGACATTTTTCAAAATTTTTTTATGTCATACACAATCAATATCTGTGACCATGGGTACTCCCCCACCCCCTTCAAGAAAGTACCAAAAGTACAGGACTTCAAGGTGTTGGTTTTTCACTGGTGTAAAAACTGGTACGGGCACTGGATGAGACACAATCACAGTGTGAGGCCGGGTATTTTGAACGAAATTCGAAAAGCGTCTGTATATTATAGGGCTGGCAGATGTGTGATATTAATAACAACATCCCATGTTGTGCACATGCAATTCTTTCTTCACGGGTCAGGATTAAGATCAGACTTTTTCTTACCTTCAGTTCAGTACGGATATTATAGTGCAGGGAGTTTAATTTAACTCCTTTTTTTGTTTTACCCCAATATTTATTAAACAAAATCACACTGCAATGCTTACAAATTTTCCAGTTCCGTGCTGTCCTAGTATATTGTACAAAATACTTTATTTCTTTGTATGTGATCCTGATCTCTGGTTCTTAACGACCAGAACGCAGTTAAAGCTTGGGTCACTTCATTAGTCCACACATCCATTGTTGTTATTTTTATTATTTTACCTTGTTCATCGTTGTTTTCTGAGTTCACAGCTGTTTTCAAGACAGCTTTGTATTGTGTTTCAGAGGCAGGCCATTTGTATAACCATTCAACAAAGAACAGTTATACAATATGACAAAAATTGAAATTGAACTGGATTAGAAATAGCTCACAAGACAGCTTAAAATGTCAAAACTTATTTGCAAATATTTCAAAATAGATTTAACGAAGTACACCTTAATTAGATGTGGAATGCAAGACATACTGAAAAATCAGGTAATGACTGAGACAAAAAGAAACTTGCTATTTGGCAAAGCACATGAGAAAAAGTTAGTGTAGGAACACGCCATAGTGCCCACGAGTGTCCATACTGCCTTGCGCAAATTTGTGGGGGCGTGATTAACCCTTTTTATTTATTTCCCATCACCATTTTCTGTTTAAAAACGTGGTCAGATCACTTCATACAAATCGGCTGGTTTAGAAACCCAGACCGATTTCCCTTTTGTTGTGATGCCAACACATTTTAAATCGCCATCTGATATACAATTGCTACAGGGTGCGTATCGCCCTGTGCACCGAATGAACGGCATATTGGATAAAAAAGAGCAATATGCAGAACCAGTTGAGGTTAGTCTTGTTACCCAAGGATATACTGGAGTTAGCCAGTTCATGCAGGCAATTGTGAACACACCTGGCAACATTTCATACAAAACATCAGCCAATTTACTGATAGATGAACTATTTGCTATACTCACGTTAAGTATCAGATCTATTAATGACCGATCCGGAATTGGAGGTTATACGGCTATAAAATTTATTTTACTTTTTAGAATTACATTACTAACCAGCAAGCCTGGAATTTCCACAATAGGTCCACCTTCTCGAATGATTTTGGGCACATTTAACTAGCCACATTTTAAGGTTGATGTCAGATTTGGTGCTCTGAACAAGCGCATCTGTATACCCAGATACCACTGCCTAACGGTGCATAAAAAGTGCATATACTTATATCTAGCACATTTGGTCGATTATAAGTATCTAGTGAGCTTCGGAACCTGCCTAGCATGCCGTGATCTTAATACCGGCGTATTTATAACACTGTGGAAAAGCCACCAAGCTTCTGTTCGTGTAAATTGAACTGCCTCGTGACCACCTTCAACTAACGCCAAAATTCTGTCTGGACAGTGAAGGAAAAAACTCGAACTCTGCACTTAAAGGCTGTAACTTAAAGAGGCAAATTCAAAAAGGTGTGTTTCAAAGGGGCTTTAGTGCTATCAGCTTAGGTTGTTCTGCTGGGAGATGCCTAGTTTTGGAGACATCAGCCATAAAAATGTCGGGCTTCTCATGAATATAATGCAAATGAACGGCATTCTTTCTGTAGTGATTAAAGCACCAGAATATACACTTGAAAAATTCAAAGGCAAGGTCTCTTATCGGAAATCATGACCCGGTTAGTCAAGATAATCCGCAGATTTGTTTTGAGCAGTTTATGTAGGAACTATTACCTTCTACCAAACTCCTCACACCAATCATATCACTGAGCAGAAGATATCGCCGGGGTGCTTGTATCTTCTGCACAGTCTGTCTTTCACAGCCGATTTGTGGCCATCAGACTGCATATGAGATTTTCTGGAATTGACAACCATTGTACTTAGCTTAAATACTTTTTTTTACAAATGCTGCAAAATCCTTCTCCATGTTGACCACCAACAGGCTGCAACCATGTACTAAATTTTTCATCGTCTAACCACTTTTGCTGGAATGTGCATTTCTCCACTTCTTTGCGACGTTACAAGTAAGTTTTACTCCTCCAGATCACAGCCCACTGCTTGCCCAAGCATCCAAGGTTAACACACACTACATTAAAGTTTTCATAGTGATAAAGGTGCAAAGAGCAATGAGTTGGGCTAATGTTTCCAAATATTCACCTGGTGGACGAGACAGGAAAAAATGCAGGCTGCAAGCTCTGCCATTTTCTGCCAATAAGCTGCATTTCCAGTTGAGGTTAACGAAATATTCTGCATTAAAAAATAGTATTAAAAACTAGTTATTAAAAAAAAATCAGTTTCATTGCTAAGACTAAAGCAGGTATTAATGAATAATGACTCAAAGACTGCTACATTAGGTTAAATTGAATGTACCAGACAGTGAAACATCTTAATGGTGAACTACTAAACAATGAACCATAATCACTCCTAACTGTATTCCTCAGACAGGGGACATACCCGTATAACACACATACATGTTCGCGATCTTCCCACAATGTATTTACATTGCATGATGTATCACATGTTTTAAATACATTATGGGAAGAACTACCCAAATTAGGGTTGGCTGCAGATCAGAAACTGGCCTCACACAGATATCTTGTCAATCAGCAAACGAGGTGAGTATTACATCGTTTAGACGCAACATGCATGTCGGGCAGACGTTTATGTGCTATCAGGGATGTGGTTTTGGGACTGGCCTGCTGCCTCCAGAGACACGTTGTTCACCGCCTGAAATACTTTTTGGTTAGTCAAAAAGTTCATAGATCTTGTTCAAACTTTTCAGAAACGTTGCATGGGTGCCGAACTGGAAAAGATAATATTCTGATACAGATCACCCCTAGTGGCAGCAAAGGGAAGCGTGAATGCAGATGATATTTCACCTTGCGACAAGTCAAAAAGATGGATCTTATTAAAGCTTCACAAAAACATTAAAATGAATGAAGATCTACCTGGGTTCATTTTCAAATTGCCCCAAAATGAAGCATTTTCAACTGGGGTACCTTAAATTTGTCAAGTTACCTAGCTTTGCGATATAGGCTGCAGGGGAACCTAATTACACTAAAACAAGTCACATGAAATTATCCAAGGGTGCTGGATATACAGCCTGACCCTGTACTCAGACCTGCAAAATAAGCCAAGGACAAAAAATGTCCGTGGTTCCTTCTGGGCTCTACGCAAGTCACTAATGTATCCATTACAGTTCTTATGCATATCACGGAAAATGCTGGATACAGTGCAAAGGAGAAAACAAAGAGAAGACAAAAAATATGAATAACTGACATGACATGTTAAGACACACACAAAGAAAAACAGATAACCACATCATTGGTAGGGAAAGACTGTGCAAACTGACATGCGAGTAGAATATGCAATAAATGTAGTTTGAGTTACATGTCACAACTAGGACTGAAAAGATCCAGGTAAAAATATTTAACAACATTCACAGTATCAGATGATCCACTCAGTACTTATTGAAATTCTACAGGTTGTTGAATAGGCAAGGAGTACAGATGTCCGGAAATTACAATGTTGTCATTTCAGACAGCATCAACCCCCCCCACCCCCCAATTCCTGTTGTCAAATTCACTTCAGCAGGTTACCCACTTTATTATTATTATTATTATTATTCATTAATTATTTTGATAATACTAATAGTAGGAAATTAATTGGAAGCAGTCCATTCTCTCTAGCAATAATTCAGTGCAACTGCATCCTTGCCTTTGTCTCAACAAACCAAAAGAACGTCATTACCTCCTCGCTAAATATTCCACATATATGAACTTTGCAGTCATTTTTTTCATGCAATACTGCAAGACAGTTCATTAAAATAGCAATACAAAGTGCTCACGTGTAAAGCATGAGGAAAAAAACGAACATGACTCAGTCATTGGAAGAATAAAAGCATGCATTACATCACGGAGAAGGGAAAAAACTGATCAAGTTACATATTAAATAAACATTTGTAACTCGTTTAATTTTTAAACCAGACCACCCCTGAAGACACTTGGAGTAAACAACGGTCAAAGTTCATATCTTGACTTGTATTACCACATCGCCAAAAGCTTGCATGTCCTCCCCAAATAATATTACAGATAATGTGAAAAATGCGTTATCCCTGATATTTACCGGAGACCGTTACCGAGTATTAAGACGACTCTGAACCATAATCAATTACTAGAGGCGCTTGTGCTTATCCCATTTTACTATAATCACCAAGACGAATTGACGCGACTGAAATTACCGACTTGTAGCCATAACAGACATGCAATAAATAAAAAATAAAATCTACATATTTAAAATCAAGCCCCTATTTTCCGTCGTTGAATCAACACATCGGGAACATGATTTTCCTGTTAGATCAGATTGGTGTTATCCTCCGTAATGCCGTAAAAATTTATACACAAAATGCCCATGTGAAAACTGTAAGTACATACAAAAACTAGCTAAGCGGTAACTAATGACAAATACTCAGCTATAAGGGACAGCTTAAAACCTGATCAATACCAAATCCAAGTCAATCTAAACAAGAATAATACAGCCTTTATCTAATATTACACTTTCATTTGGAGACGGTGTCAACAACTAAGCAGTTCCTAAAAAGCAAAGGATCTAACTTGGCCTGTGTGTTCCCCCCCCAAAAAAAAGAAAACCGACATAGACAAAAAGAAACTCGCTATTTGGCAAAGCACATGGGAAAAAGTTGGTGTAGGAACACGCCATAGTGCCCACGAGTGTCCATACTGCCTTGCGCAAATTTGTGGGGGCGTGATTAACCCTTTTTATTTATTTCCCATCACCATTTTCTGTTTAAAAACGTGGTCAGATCACTTCATACAAATCGGCTGGTTTAGAAACCCAGACCGATTTCCCTTTTGTTGTGATGCCAACACATTTTAAATCGCCATCTGATATACAATTGCTACAGGGTGCGTATCGCCCTGTGCACCGAATGAACGGCATATTGGATAAAAAAGAGCAATATGCAGAACCAGTTGAGGTTAGTCTTGTTACCCAAGGATATACTGGAGTTAGCCAGTTCATGCAGGCAATTGTGAACACACCTGGCAACATTTCATACAAAACATCAGCCAATTTACTGATAGATGAACTATTTGCTATACTCACGTTAAGTATCAGATCTATTAATGACCGATCCGGAATTGGAGGTTATACGGCTATAAAATTTATTTTACTTTTTAGAATTACATTACTAACCAGCAAGCCTGGAATTTCCACAATAGGTCCACCTTCTCGAATGATTTTGGGCACATTTAACTAGCCACATTTTAAGGTTGATGTCAGATTTGGTGCTCTGAACAAGCGCATCTGTATACCCAGATACCACTGCCTAACGGTGCATAAAAAGTGCATATACTTATATCTAGCACATTTGGTCGATTATAAGTATCTAGTGAGCTGCGGAACCTGCCTAGCATGCCGTGATCTTAATACCGGCGTATTTAGAACAACGCTGTGATATACACGCTTGTAAGATGTATACGATGATCAAAGCGCAGCCAGCGAAACTAATAAAATGGTTATTCGACGACCGGTCGTTCGCTCATTAATAAAATCACAAATTAAATCCGACTGTCAAGAAGTTGTGGTGTTGATCTAAAAGCAGAACCGTGCCAACTAATTAACTAGTTAGCTTAGCACAAACCTAGCGCCCGGAGACAACATTGCGGCCACTTTCAAACAGACCTCCACATAACCCGCGCCGGACCGAAACTGGAATGTTTAGCAGGGTTTTTTGTCTGGGTTTAAAAGACAGGCGCTTACCTCAAATATTGAACGCAAAGGTTCATCCTGCTTGGTCTTCGGGCTTTAAACGAGCTCTGTGTCGGGAGAAACCGAAGTGATTTCTGGCGCCATATTGTTCCCCAGTCGGTCACCACGGTAGCCGTCAGGCAAGCTAACTGGCTTAGCCTCCTAGCATGGACGGCCCGGATCGGCCGAGTACAAAACCCTATAAAACACTTGGAAATGAAAGAGCCTGGTGTAGGTTAATTTGCCGGAAGGATAATTAACGAGGGATAGGACAGTTATTTTACACCTCCGCAGCGACGGTGGGTCTCAGAAAACAACATAGCTTGTCAACTTAGCAACGCGTTACACCATGATGATCACAGGTAAAAACTACTACGTTAAAAAAACGTCGTCGGCGATTTCTTGTGGTGGGTAAAAAAAAATCATTCGCCGCTGAGCGTGCCAGCTAATCGGCCTCCGCTCGGCCGCACGGCCCCCGGCTTTGTGAAACAGGCGCCATTTTGGTTCTAAAGTGGTACCTTTTCGCTCACACGCGAGCCAACATGGCGGCCTTTCTTCCTTCTGGTAGCTGATAGACAAGGTGGGGGTGATTTTGTAGGATGAAGATGAGTAGATCGTTGTTAATTAATTATGTCGGTGGCGTTAATCCACGGGCAGAAATCGCCATTCAGAATGAGGTTCATTCGAAACGAATCTGTCTATTGAGTTTGTTTATTGAGCTTTAACTAAGGATGGGGTGAAATTTAGGCAGCATAACAAACATCCAACTTTTGTTGAAAACAGGGATGAATGTAATGTAACTAACAGGCTCTTCCCGAGGAACCTGTACGTTTAGTCGCCTTTAAAGGGCGTATGGACAACACGAACCCGGAAGTGCTATGGGTGCGAATTCCCATCAGTCATTTCGAAAGCCTGCCAGCAACTGAAAAAAAGCAAGATGGCAGATAGGTGATTGAATGTGTAGAATAATGGTGGACAAGAATAACTCCCCTGTAACTACAAATTTCCAGTATTTCACCTCTCCCAATAATAATGTAGCTATTTAATTGATTTCTTATTGTTTATTTTTTGTGTTTTTTATCTGCTTTCGGAGTGATGATTTTGGTTTAAGTACATGGCCATGGTTTAAGAACAAATTTAATTTATTTCAAATAATTTACAGTGATTTCAAATTTAATTTAAAATTATGATTGTCATTTAGTTAATCCGTATTTCACAAAACAAACGCAAAGTGGTTTTAATATGAGCGACTCATCTTTAGTAAGTACCTCCAATATAAATTTGTTCAGCCGGCGCCTCTTAGTTTAAGGGTGATATAAAACGAGAAACCTGACCATATACTATGCTATATCTAGGATTCCACCCGTTTGACATTTAGGAACGTGTAATGTTGGTGAAATTCTCTGATGGCGAGATTACCAAAATTTATATAGAGATTAGTTAATACAAGCTCATCAGTTTATTAAGAATCTTGTGCACTTGAAAGCTAACATGAGTTGAGTGTCATCACAAGCATCTGCTTCTTTTGTCAGTTGTTTTGACTTAATCTACTCTATACTTTAGTTTATTCCATAGATTTAACATGAAAGCCTTTTCCTGAGTCACTAGAGCAGCGCAAAATGAAAACTAACCAAAGAATTTTTTTCAACCAACATCTTAATGCAGTTGCATTATTAGTAGATGTTATTCATCCGTTAAAATAAATGCATTGAGAGGGTCTATACTCAAGCCATCAATGACTTAAAATGTACAAAACATTAGCAAAAAATTAGCAAGTTTTATTTTTACCAATGGATGCTTTATTTAGGTTTTAATGCACATTTACTGATTGCAGCAGTGAAATTAGTCCCCCCGATTAGCATGAATTTTCCAGGTTACAGGATAATTTTAATTACCCTGATGATTTCAAAACTAAAGTTAAAATGTTTATTGAAGAAAAATGGAGGTTTAACAATGATGGACTGATTCTTTTCTTCACTCTTCTTTTCCTGAGGAAGTCACAGGAGCAGCATGCTGAGTAGACAGACCAGACCTCTTTTTCCGGGGCCACAGACTGTAGCTTGTTCATGTTCCCCAGATGCTCCTAAGCCAACTAGGAGATATTCTCCCTCCAGTGCCTCCTGGCTGTTCCCCAGGGATTTCACCCAGTGAGACCCACCCAGAATAGCTGCCTTGGGTGGCATCTACGCGGCATCCTTATTAGTTGTCCAAATCACCTCAGATGACTCCTCACAACTAAAAGAGCAGCAGCTCTATTTGGAGGTCCTTCCGAAAACCACTCACTAAAAATGAGTCAGACCATCCCGCTGAGGAACCTCATTTCATCCTCTTATACTCGTGACTTTGTTTTTTTCAGTTATTACTCACAGCTCATGACATAGAGTAGCTTGGGTACCTAAACAAGCTGTTTCACCACTTAGTTCCAGCTTTTCTGTCAGACATGTAGTGTATCCACTGGACCAATCTGCTTCTCTCACATTCCCGCTTACCTTCATGAACATAATTGGACCGCTTCACTCAGGACTAGGGTCACAAGAACCCATACATGCATTTGACTTAGCAATTGTTAGCCAGTAAATCCATGTCAGGTAGAAAACTGAACTATTTCAAAAATTGGAACAGTACGGTTTGCAGCAGTTCTTGGGCACAAAGAACAAACACATGTACTTTGTATGTGCTTAACAGAATATTCTTAAGGTTGGGAAAGCAACAGTTATGGTAGTTTATGTTTTGAGAATAGGTCATCATGTATTACCATATTAGAACAACTAATATCAGAAAGCTAGACCACTCATTTTTCAGATCAAGGAAAGAGTAGGGGGAAATCAGAACTAAATCTACATCCTTCTAGCTGGTTACTGTATTATGGCAAGCAGTTTATATACAGTTGAAACCAAAAGTTTACATACACTGTATAAAAAGACATATAACTTTTTTTTTTCTTACTGTCTGATATT
>JAODLD010000049.1:18069364-18086287 GCA_026781065.1 Mormyrops boulengeri
ATTATTTTGGGAATCCGAACGGGCCTAAAACTGAAAGGGTTTTGTATGATTTAATATCAGACAGTAAGAAAAAAAAAAGTTGTGTCTTTTTATACAGTGTATGTAAACTTTTGGTTTCAACTGTACCATTCATATGACATGAGTTACCCAAAAAGCTTTGCTATACTAATCTGCTAACTATCCAGTATTTGAAAAGGAACCATTTTTACAGAATTGGACACAGTTTTTTGTTTTTGTAGCAACAATTTAATTGGAACAATTTGATTTACAGGCAGTATATGAACAGGAGTTGTCAGATCTTTTTAAAAAATGTCACCGTGGCATGTAGGGATTTGAAAATAAAAATACTAACTTAAAAACTAATAAATGATTAAATACTTGATATAAATAAGAACGGTTTTATACATAAAATAGTATGTGTGACATTCTTTCCACAATGGCGTGCTTTGCAAATACAGAGGAGGCATGACTGGGGTCTGAGGATTTGATGGTCTTTCTGCAACTTGTTCCTTCATGCATTCAACACAAGTAGGTATCTTTACATTGTTAACACTAACACCAGTAATTAATACATGGCTTAGAAAAGCCAGATCTCTTCCACTCAAGGAAGGAACCACTGGAAGTAAAGGCATGTTTGCGATTAACAGGCAAAACCTTTGAATACAAGCAAGCATTGTCCTATACGGGTGTGTGGGTCTGTGTGTGTAGATTTCAGGTACAGTTATTTTGTAATGCTAGGACCATGTGTGTATACATTTCAGTTGCTTTTGTAAATGATGAGACCACAAGAGAAGGCTAATGCACTGTAGTCAGTCCTGCGCATATAAATGCATATATTTACACGAAAATCCCATTCTCACACTATAATAAACACACTCACACAAATATAACATTTGAAATTATTAGCACCAGTGTATCAAAGTCTTGTTACGCACATGTACAACATTGCATAGTGTTGAATTCAGAGTATGTTGCAGGAACTGGGTAGTTATGCAGCAACGGTGGTCATCTATAAGGGTAGCTGAAATTTTACAAGTGCCTTTTCACACTTTCCATATATGTACTTGATGGGTTTTGCATTTTCATGTATACATGCGTACACTACAGTAGACAAAATAAGTGGTTTGAGTTCACCAGGGATTCATTCACTGCTGGGCGAAGCTACTCATGTTATGGTCAAATAAAATCTATGTATTGAATATTAGCTATGACTAGCTGCGCCCAAACAAAACGAAACAAGTTGCCAAAAGTCTGTTTTACCTAAGCTTATTCTGAATAAGAGACACATGGATTTCAGACTGGAGTCCTTGCGTCTTGAACTTAAGGCACTTCTGAAAAACACAAGCCGTTGCAGTCATATGGGTTTTTTTTTTTCCCCCGGATGGTACCGTTTCATCTCTAACAGCGGCTGCACTCAAACTGCAAAGTCGATAACTGTGGTAACAGCTCTGTTTCTGCAACTTGTTGCATATATGAGTCGCAGTTATTTGTTATAACATCCTGGTTTAACCAAAATATTGATATGTTTTTTTTTTTTGTTAAGCAAAAAAAAAAAAAAGTAGTTTTGGTAAAAGACGGCACTTAGCCAGTGTTATAGGTGAGGAGCAGAGGTACATAGAGGGGAGGGCCCAAGTTAGGGTCGCTCCAAGGAAGCGGTATTGTAACACCCTGCCGGTAGCGTGTTTTTTATGTCAACTAGGTTGTCGATGTCCTTCCTGATGTCGCGGATCTGCTGGTCGTAGTCAGAAATCATGCTGTCCTGGCTCTTGGCGACTTCGCTGAGCTCTTTAAGTTTGCGGTCCAGCTCACTATTGTCCATCTGGTCTTTGGCACGCTTCAGCAATTCATCGATCTGGTCCAGTTTGCTCAGGTCCACTTTGTCGATGTTGCCTAAACCCAGATGGAAGAGTTCATTGGTTTAATTATAAAGCCAGGTTATTAGACCTGATTACCTATCAAATCCGTTCAATGAATGTTCGATGTGGCAAAACTCATCAATTAACGCAGTACATACCCAGTTGCTTCAAGAGGTGATTTATTGTATTCAAAGCTGTCTTGACAGCGCTCTTAGCCTTGCGGGCATTGTCCTCAGCCTCCTTAGCTGCGTCAGAGGCCTGCAAAATGACCACACAGACATTTATGCTAAAGCCAAGGAAACTGTCGCATGTAGAGTTCTCTCAAATCATTAAATTTGCTAAATCACTGAAACAGTATAAAATGTTTAGCTCTCGGGTTCAAGTCTCTTAAAGATAATAAGCTGCCAAAGTATAAATTAGAATTTTGTAATGCATTATAATAAACATTATAATAAACATTTACAGAAGTTCTGCTAGTAACTGCTGAATTGTATGCGTTTCGACGTGGATGGGTGACACCTAAAAATTACAACACATCAATAAAGTGCATAAATATATTGTACAAAGCAGCCAATCGGATCTTTCTGTTCTTGTAAAGTGGGAAGTATGGTGACACTTTCAAGTGACAAATACGGCAAAAACAGGAATATCATCCAAAGATAAATTCATGTAATTCCATGTGTTATGTGGTAAGAATTATTTTACATCAAATGATACAATTTACATTTCAAACCATTTTCTTCTATTACTTTCTTCTAATAAATGTTTAAAGTATTTAAAACTAATTGCCCTGAAAATGTATATATTCCTAATTACACATTAGGTCAATTGTGGTTCTAATTGCTTCTAGAAAACAAATGTCACAAACAAAATCAAACATGCTTAGTGCCAGCCTATTTCCATATGACCGGTGAGATCCATAATCCATTCAAATTTTCCTGACCACTCAGCTTCATTCCACTTCCTCTTACTTGCGATGTATTTACACGGTTAGGATCAGCAGGTAGACTCACCATGCTGGCCATCATCATGTCCTGGTTGGCCTCTGAAGTCCTCTTAGCCAGCTCCATCTCTGCATTCGACAGCTTGGCCATCATATCGTTGACCTCATCGTCTAACTTCATGGTGTCATTAAAGGCCTTCTCTGCTTCTAGTTTGGTTTTTGCAGCACTCTGGAACATGGGAATGCCATGAATTCAGCAGAGAATTTTCTGAGGACTGAGCTCATAATTCAGCCAAGACGTCAACATGGGATCCCAAAAATGTTTTTCTCCAAACTAACTGAATGATTCTGGGTTTTTGGTAACTCAGTAACTCAGCTCTATGGTGTTTTTCAAATAAATGCCAGGCACTGGTCATGTTTTTTTACAGGCTTCTTACTCATTCTTATGCCCTAACAGACCAAACAAGTGGTGCAGGTGGTCTAGTGGTTAGGACGCTTGCCTCTGGACCAAGAGATCACGGGATTGAGTCCCACCTCTGGCACTACCTTCATTGGGTCCCTAAGCAAGACCCTTAACCCCAACTTGCTCCAGGGGGACTGTCCCTGAATTTAGAAAAATGTAAGTCGCTCTGGATAAGAGCGTCCACTAAATGCTGTAAATGTAAGTGGGATGACTGACACAAATGCTATTGTGTTATCAGCACTGCAATTTCTTATGCTCCAATGTTCTTTTATTCAGACTTATATTTTCAGACATTTCCCATTTGTGTTTGTCAGAGCCCTTAGATGCAGAGCTCCTGGCCTGTGCAGTGGAGGCTGAGACGTCAGGTGTGTCTAAATATATTTTTGCATAAATGAAATATTGCAATATGTTGTGTGCACACAAATCTGCCAAATGTATATTATACAAATATATGAACTGTATAGTTATTGTTATTATTCATCCTTGTTAGCCCTAAAAATTCATGCAGAAGTGGGTTAAGGTAATTAACCAAGCTAGTTGCAACCAAACAAGATAATCTCTATGAAAAAATTATACAACATGAGATGGAGGATTATTTGTTGAGTGTGAGTTTCTGCGTTTTTTTGACAAGCTCCAAAAACATGTCTGTGTAATTGTTCATGGTCAACTTGCAAATGAACAAAACTGCAAATGTTAAATGCTCAGATGTAAAAGGGGTTACTCTATTTATGCTAGTAGCTCATTTAAAACATTTTTTGGCACACAAAGCCAAATCACCACTTGCATGCATTTGCCAATGGCGAAATGTACCTTTTGAACGGCATTGGCAATCTTCTCGGCTTCCTCCGCCTTGTTCTTGGCCTCCGCAGCATCGGCAGCAGCGTTGCCCAGCGCTCCCTCCGCCTGCCTCGTCTTCTCGGCAGCCATAACGATGGTAGCATTAATCTCTGGGATCTTCTTCATGGCGTCTTCTGCAGCAGTTTTGTTGTCATTCACACGTTTGTCAAAATCTGCACATGTAGGAAGGAAAACAAAGCATACACAGAATGGTGACTTTCTGATGGCGTTTAAATCCATTAATTATCACGTAATCCAAATCTTCTTAAACCCATATAAAATATTCCATCTAGGATTTTTTTCCACCTCAAGAATTAAGACAGATTATTACAAATCGTAGAAAGCAAAGTAAAATTTCATAATGTTAATTGTTAAAAGGTAATGTTTCTTCAGAACAGCCTGTGTTAACATCATGTATTGTTTATTCTTAGTCAAACTTAGTCCAAGGAAAAAAAAAAAAATACACGGTGTATTTTTTTCAAGGAAGGCAAGGGCCCTAACTAAGCACATTGCTAAACAATAAACAAACATGTAATTTAAACTTAAACATGTAATACACTTGCATGGTAAAGAATAACAATGGAAAATGTGACTTTTGGGATTTTTGCTCCAACTTTGACAGCTTTGCTGTTTAAAATAAATTGAAGTTGTTGCCGCCGCAAAGATTCTTGGCATTGTTAAAAATCCATCCATCCGTTTGGCAAACCGCTTATCCCGCTGGATCTCGCGGGGAGTCCGGAGCCTATCCCGGAAGCTATGGGCATTAGGCGGGGAACAACCCAGGATGGGGGGCCAGCCCATCGCAGGGCATGTTCACACACCATTCACTCTCACATGCACACCTATGGGCAATTTAGTAACCCCCATTAGCCTCAGCATGTCTTTGGACTGTAGAGATATAGATATATAGATAGAGATATAGAGATATAGAGAGATAGAGAGATAAATAGATATAGAGATACTTTATTTATCCAGAAGGAAATTTAGGTGTCCAGTAGCTTATACACAGCATACATACACATAGGCACACAGGCCTATGACATTCACGCACACATACAAACTGCAAACAATACAAGGGAAAATATCAGGAGGGCAGTGTGCTGTACAGGCCTAAACACTTAAGTCCACCACAGTCCTCCCCTTCCATATGTTGTTGAAGAGCTGTATGGCCCTAGGGACAAAGGGACAACGAATATATACAGACTAGATCTACTCTAATTACTAGAGATGCACCGAACCGATATTCAGATCAGTATCGGTGCCAATCCGGAGCTATGTGACGGATCGGGTATCGGCCATACGTGACTGATCCACGTCCGATGCTTACTTATTTAGTTTTTGGCAGTCTCTAAAAAGATTGCTCTTATTTTGTGTTAAATCTATTTGTACAATCATTCGCATGACAGCTCTTTCCCATTTTAGATGTGTTTTTTCTGTGCCATTTAAGCTGAACACTAATGCTGTCACTCAGTTTTGGGCTACTCAGCAGGTCTGAGACTTGCATCTGCTGTGATGCACATACCCTTTGCAGCAAGAGATGCGTAAAAACAGCAGATAAGGGGGTGACGGTCTGGAAGTATTTTACGCTTTTAACAACTAGCAGCACAGTGATTTGCAGTCTTTGTAAAAACAATCTTGAGAGGTGGGAGTAGCGTTTAGTGGTAAATCCAACTTAAAGCATGTGATTATGGGGCATTTTAAGCATCCGCCACTTGCGTGTTGGAAGATATTGAAATTGAACTGCAAATGCCTCAAAAGTGCTCAAAACAAGATGTACGAACAAGGTGGAACAATACATTATTCATGTTTCTAGCAGTCTAATTAAAGATTTTATAGCACACATTTTTTCCATCAGTATTTACTACAGTAATTAAAAAATATTAATGTATAAATGTATACGCTATATACTCAATAGATCAACATAAGAGCTCTTGTATCAGAATCTGATCCATATCAGGAGTTGTATATCGGAATACGATCGGAACTGAAAAAATCTGGATCGGCCCATCTCTACTAATTACACTGACTGAGTACAAGAATTAAAGCATTAGATTGAAAGAGGAATCAAAAATAAACATCAATTTCAAGCCCTAGCCCTAGTTTTTGTACTCTCTGATAACATGGGCTTGAATACTTTCACAAAATTATGGCCTACAAGCTGACTATTCTAAACTTCATATCCTTTCGAATTGCTTGAAGAGCGGTAGATTGATGAAACTAGCATTGGTGGCTCGCACTAACCTCTCAGGTTTCCTAGAATGTCTTGGGCTTCCTGGTACGTAGATTTCCCCTTCTTGGATGCTTCTTCAGCCAAGGCCTTGGCGGCATCAGCTCGAGCCAGCAGCTGATCAGCAGTCTGGAAGATGGCAGCGTTAGCATGGCAGCCTCCCCACTGAGCTAACTTCCAAAGGGAACTGATTTTAACTTTCAAAAAGTTCTTTAAAATTGACAACCAGACTATCAAAGAAAAGCTTAAATGAGCGATTTCTAAAAATATAATACGCAATATTTTAAAATATGTGATAACTGAAAAAAAATATCACGATAGAAGATATCAAGTTGTCCAACACATACTTGTTTCTGCCAAAAGAAAAACGTGAAAACATGAAAAAAAATAAATATGCCGGTGTAATCAACTTATCAGCTGGCACTAAAACCTGCCAACCAGCAAGGGGTTACTGATTAGCAGGGCTGATCAAAGTATTTTAGTTTCTGTGGAAAGTTGGTTGGTGGTATGGATTTGATTATGATTTAAAAACATGTAGCAGACCGTCAGTGGTCAAATATCTTGCGGGAGAGAGCAAGAGTGGTCAAAATGAAACGGCTCCCGCGCACAGCTCAACTGAAAACTAAAATCAGGAGTCTTTGTTATCTCGCTGTGTTTGTAGCCTAAGCCTGCTTCCCGGGTTAGTCACTGTCAGATATCGACACTGTCAGATACTGCACACTGCCCTGAATAGCAGCTAGCAGTACAGGCATGTACCCGAGGCAGAAGACTGCTTTCTCCCTCACTTTGTTAAAGAGAATTCAAATTTTACACTGTAAAGCACACCTGCTGCTCAGTCTTGCCCTTATCCAGCAGTCTGCGGACTTCAGTCTCTTTGCCTCTGAGGTCCTCCCTGAGGTCCATATATTCTTTCTCAGTTTTATCAATCAATTTATCCAGCTCCGAGGCCTCTTTCTGGATTTTGTTTGCTTCATCCTGAAAAGAGGAAGGTATTTAACAGGGTGCCAGTCACATTCATAGTTGTATGCAAAAAATTAGGCACCCCTGGCTAAATTGCATGTTTAGTCAATTATGCAAGTGAAAAGTAACACGACTTCTGCAGAACACAGTATCGGAAAACAACAAATTTGCAATTGTTAAATGGCTACTTTTTATTCCATCAGCATCAAAAGAAATAGAAATTGAACTATTTGCGGGGGAAAAAAAGCTAAAAGGTGTGTTTGGGGAAAAAAAGGAGCAGCTTTTCATGAAAATACACCTTTGCCAGTGGTAAAACATTTGGGGGGGCGGGTTCATTATGCTTTAGGGTTGTGTGGCCACCAGTGCTGCAGGAAACAATGCAATGGTAGAGGGAAGAATAGCTTCCACCAGGTATCATTTTCTGGATGGCAGTGTTAGACAGACAGCCAAGGAGCTAAGGCTGAAAAGGGGACGGTTCCTACAACAAGGGGGCCCGAGAATATGTCAGGATTATAACGGATCTGCAGGGAATCATGGGCAAAAATCCCAACAACACAAATTTAAAGACTCAGCAGGATACAAAGCGGGTGTTACTAAATATTGACATACTGAAGTGTCCAAACTTTTGCAAATGCCACAGTTACTATTTTATTTATTCCTGTGTTTTGACATTCATGGATTAAAATGTAAATGTCAAGTGCATTAACATTTCCTGCAGCAGTTGTGAGCTACATCACAGTTACATAATACATTGAATTTGCAATTTGGTAGGGAGTGCCCAATCTTCTGCATACAACCGTATTTTCGTATTACGTCATGAATACATCTGGCGTGTTTAAGCTAGTGGTTCCAGCTAACCTCAAGCGATTTGGTGTGGAGAGCTGGGAGCCCAGTTAGGTTTGCGTAGATGCGTAAGGCCTTGCTGCCAGCCTCTTCAGCTTCAGCGTCCACCTTGCTCGCTTGCTTTTCCAAGTTCCGTGCCAAGTCTTTAGCCTCATTAAACCTGCAAGCACCACACACCCGTAAGATTCATTGTTCTTTCTAACAGCTAATAACAAAAAATGTGTCGTTTTTCATACTTCTTATTGAGATCCTCGATGTCACTGCTCGTCTTGTTCTCCCCGTCCAAAGTCTTCTTCAACAGCTCCAGGGCCTTAGATGACGTACTATTGGCGTCCTTGGCGATTTTATGGATCTGATCTGCATCAATCTTGTGTCTAATCGGAAACGTGTAGAAAATCGATTATCACTACCATTCCCAAGATAGAAGTACATGAAAACACCAATTAACGACACCATTAATAACTGAAGCGTAGTTCTTACTTCTCAGCCAGTTTCCGAGCTTCCTCTGCTAGAAGGGTCATGTTGTTCGGATCCCCAGTGTGTGTTGGTACATTTATATCCTACAAAAAAAATGAACTCTACACATTTGCCTATCAACTTCAATGGTGACGCATTTAACAGAAGACACTGGGGTCTTCATGGAAATGGTTTAAAGCTACCCCTCTTATTTGCTAGTGACTTATAGACAATAACTGTTCGAGCTCCTCACCACTTTATTTATGGCATCTTTGGCCTTTTGGAGCTCATCGCGGGCCCGGTTGATCAGGTTGTCAGCGCTTCGGACACGGGTTCGAGACTTGTCTGCCAATGTGCTCGTTTGGTCCACAGTGTCACGTATGTTATGGAGACGCTTCGACTGGGTGACTAAGGTGCTGTTGATGTGAGCCAATCGCTCCAGGAGCTCCTTGTCAACATCTGTAATGGATGAAATATTTGGGACGTGCTAACATTTCCCATTTGCAAGCCAAGCAGGTAAGCTTCCAGAATTTCAGACTTGTTACTGATTTTTTCCTTTTTTTAATTTATTTTTTAAAAACATTGCTGCCATTAAATATCGGGTACCATTTAAATATTTTAGCCTTTATTTCAGCAGTCTGCACCTTTGCTGTTTTGCGCCTCCAACAGCAGGTCCATAATTGCCTTTTCCGCCTCCCGCAGACGCTCTTCAAAGGCCTTGTCACTGACGGTCCCCTGACTGCTGCTCAGGTTGTCAATTAGATCTTGCAGTTCCTGCATCTTCTGTCTTTGCTGGTGCACCTAGAATGAAAAGCCGAAAGGCTGTGAGTCTTGAAGGTGCAAATCGGGATGCATTTGCAGAGAATAAGGTCCCCCTATGCAGCATTAACTCACCTTGTCTCTCACAAGGGTGTAGCAGGAGGGGCACTGCTGGCAGCCGGGCCGAGAACGGTTGTAGAAGTAGTTCTCTTCACACATGTCACAGCGAATACCAACAAAACCGGGCCGGCAGATGCAGTGTCCATTCTCCTCACACTGGGCTGACTGGGAGCCCTCTGGGTCACAGTCACAGGCTGCAATTGGGGGGAGGGGTGGTGTCAGAGAGGAGACAGATTCCTAACACGTCTTACTCCTTGCATTCCTTAATACCTCAATACAGAATCATGATCAATGGCTGTGTTATTTGGGATTTTGTAGTTTCACAAGATATGCAACTGGCAACTGGTAAAAGCAGCAGATTAAAAGAACATCTTACGTTTGCAGCCCGATGGTCCAAAGCCGAAGAAATTCGCCTCGCAGTGGTCGCAGTGCAGACCCGTGACACCAGGTTGGCACTCACACTGACCACTGGTTATGTGACAGTGGCCGTTTGTGGAACCAACTGCACTGCAGTCGCACCTGTGGAGACAATTTTAGGCTTTATGATGCATAACTAGAATAGAGAGTCAAGGAAATTGTGATTATGAGCACATAGTCTAGTTGTCCATTATAAGGACACAGCTCTCTACACTGCAAGTAAAACCTAGAAACTCACCGCTGGCAGCCAAGGCCACTGTGCAGGTTGAAATAGCCCGGATTGCAGGCGCTGCAATCCCTGTTTGCCACATTGGGCAGACATGGGCACTGACCAGTGGTCTGTGAGCAGCTGGTTCCCTTGTTCACCGTGCCGAAAGGAGAGCAATTGCAGGCTGGGGGGAGGGAGCAGACCAATCAGAATCTACCCACTATATTCTCAAAAGCGGTGGTAGTAACCATTATTCAGACTTGGCTGGACGGTCTGAAAATCAATCCAACAGCTTAGTCAGCTGCACATAATGCACAGAAATGAATGATGTAATCTTTAATTACAGTCAGACATCTACAAGCCACAGAACAGAACATGCTTTTGCATTTTATCATCATCATCATCATCATCATACTAGAAAGGATGCTGTGAGATTAATGGCACTATTACCTGGACAGTCCTGTCACCCCTCCCCCCATCTAATCCCTACTCCTTCCAACTTCTATTGTTTCCAGAAGTACTGGATGGATCATCTGGAAATATGAATGTCAATAAATGTATTTTACCTGGATGAGTCCTAGTTGTGACACATTACTAAACCTATTAATTCATTGTACATTCCACTTACATGCAACAATTGGGGAAACATATGTTATGTTTACGTGCTATGTTTTTTACGATAGTAAGTTTATTTTCTCAAATTGTTATGTCTCCCAGTACACTGTGTGCCCCCCCCCCCCCAAAAAAAAAACAGGCCTCTCCAGGGTTCTGCAGGTATAACTTACTACAATGTCATACAGACACATACTGACCCTATTGAGACTTTCTTCTGAGATCAAATGTTACTGCTACGTATCACATTCACAAGATAAAATGTCATCTGCTTTCACCATTCCCTTTTATGTTTCTTAAAAAAAAAGTTGAAAAAAGATCCTTCAAATAATTTTAGCAAATAAAGAGTGATCCCACAAACAAGACCAAGTGTCAAAACTGCCCTATTCTGTATCACTATGCAGCACTGCTTCAGTTTTGGGGTGATCCATCTCAAAATTTGCCTAGTTCCAGTTCATCACCCAGATATTGTACCTGCAAAATCTGTAAAAGATCCATCAAAGTCTTTTTGAGTTATCACACTAACTAGAAAGCATCTGTGGTAGCGGTGGCCCAGTCCCAGAACCATATGTATTCCATGCCTAAGAAACACAATTAAGACCATTTCCCTGCCCAAACAAAAGAGCAGATTCAGCCACACACTCACTGATCTCTGGAGCACTACGTGAGGGCTGCCCTGCTGCCATCTGCAGTGAGTCCCTCTCCTGACCTCATTTATCAGACCACATGCTGTTTGTTGCTGTACATCTATGTGCAACCTATTTTTTCATTGTATTTCTTGATTAGCTGTCATCTATTTTTATGGCCCAGTTTGCCATTATAATATTTGCAATTTCTAATGGGATCAATAAAGTATCTGTTATCCAAAACTTTATGGTGGACAAGATATCATACATTCCATAAATGCAAATGGTCAGACAATATGCATTCACCAAGCGAGGACCACACTCTCACCCTTGCACTTCTCGGCAGGGTTGGTGGCCAGAGCGTTTCCATAGAAACCGTCCTTGCAGCGGTCGCAGAAGAAGCCATTGGTGTTGTAGATGCACTTGAGGCACTCGCCGGTGTCGCGGTTGCAGTTGCCCACGGCATTGGGGTCGATGTTGTTGCTGCACGTGCACTCCCTGCACACCCTCACGGGGCCGCTTGCCCCCAGGGGGTCGCCGAAATATCCGTCGTCACAGAGCTCGCACTTCTTCCCTGGGAAGGATCATCACACAAGGCTACTCATCATTGCGTGCTATATAGTGCCCTGTGCGCATCCCCACAGAGGCGTGTCATGTTAGCATATGATGCACTCAAAAATACTTAAACTCAATATTAAACAGCAAAAATCATAATTCTCTATGCCCCAGGGTGGATTTATTATAACACATGCTCTGGCTGCTCTTTAAATTTATACCTGCTGCCCCCGTAGGGCAGTTGGTACAAACCACTTCCATGGTATGAAGTACCACTGCACAGGATGAGCCTCCAGGACAGGGGCAAGGCTTGCAATCAGAGGCAGTTCCCAGAGTAGCATCGCCATAGTAACCATCACTGCACTTCTCACAACTGGAACCAGCAGTGTGGTCCTTGCAATCACACATCCCTGTGACAAAAATGTGTAAATTATATTTTCTGCCACTAGAGGGCAGTATGAGCCATGCAAAGACATTCAAACTTTTGAAAATTTTACTGAGATTCACTCTTCAAAAGCGTGAGACCCGTCAGGATCATACACACAGGCTCCGTTACACCAGTTGTTAACTATTAGTAATGTAATTGCTTTCCAACATATAACACATTTCTAACTTTTTTTAATCACACGTTTACCCATTGTACACATTTTTATTTAAAGGGCTATTGTAAGGAAATAAGGTTTATTTAATAGTGTTTGTCCAAAAATTACTCCCAAAAACTGACCTGTCTCTGGATCACAGGAGTCGCTGTGGCCATGGCAGTTGCAAAGCTCACAGGAGCTGAAAGGCCCCAGCTCAGGCTGGGTCCGGCGGTACCCCAGGGCACACCGCTCACAGAACTGGCCCGTGTAGCCCTGGGGGCAGGTGCACTGCTCCACCCAGTGCGCGGGTGTGCCGGGACCCTTGCGGGCAGTCACGAGGGACACGTTATCCAGATGCCCAGCACCTAAAGAAGAGTTATGCTTATTAACATGTGGAAGGTATCAAGCTACCCATAAACTGGGTGCGTTCAATATATAGTCTTGTGAAGGTATTTTTCCTCTGTTTCTGATTCCCTCTATTTTTGTTTAGCAACACTTAATCATTTATGATGTTCAAACTATGTAGTATAATACAAATGACAACCTGAGTAAACGACAGTTTTTAAATGATCATTTAATCCAACACTTATCACCATGTAAAAAGTAATTGCTCCATAGCCACTCAATCAACCAATGAACCAAATTTAAATAACGGGTTAAATTACACACTAGGCACACACATCACTTAAAACCTCTCCAGAAATGTAAAGGTGGCTAAAGGGTCTCAAACAGCACACCACACCTTGATCAAAAGAAATTCCATATGAAAGACATGAAAAGGAAAGTTAGTCAGGAAAGGGGTACAAAGCACTCTGTAAAACACCTTGACAGCCATCACCTCCAAATGGAGAAAACAGTGGCAGATCTGCCCAGTAGTGGCCAGCCTAACAGAATAACTCCGAGAACGCATAGAAAATTCATCAGGGACGTCAAAGCGGACCTCAGACGAGCATCTAAGGAACTGCAGAACTTTCCCAGGTCAGTTAAAGTCTGCTTTTGTGGTTGCACCATCAGAAAGAGACTGGCCAAAAACTGTGTCCATGGGAGAGATGCACAGTGAAACCCCCTGTTAAACGAGAACATGAAGGCTCGTCTAACACTTGCCAAAAAGCACCTTGATTACGCCCAGCACTTTCAGGAGAATGTGCTGTGGACTGATGAGTCAAAAGTGGAACTTTTTGGAAGACAAGGGTTCTGCTGCATTTGGCATAAAGACGGTGGAGGTAGTGTGATGATGCAGGGATGCTTTGCTGTTTCAGGGCCTGGGCAACCTGTCATAACTGAGGGACGCATGAATTCAGCCGTCTACCAAAGTGCTGAAGGAGAATGTCTGGCCATCAGTCTGTGATCTGAGGGTCAAGCACAACTAAGTCATGCGGCAGGACAACGATCCAAAGCACACAAAACAAACTTATGGTTTTGGAGTGGTCAAGTCAACGTCCTGACTCGAATCTCACCGAGATGTTGTGGTGGGAACTTAAATGGGCTGAACTGTGTGTGGCGATTTGGCTGAACTGAAACTATTATGTGAAAAAGACGGCCAAAATTCCCCCACAGCAATGCCGGAAGCATTGGTTTGCAGTTGTAGTGCTAAAGGTGGAACAACCAAGTATTAAATTTAGAGGGCAGTTACTTGCACAAGGGTGATCTGGGTGCTGGAGAACTTAATTCCTTCAATAAATAAATGATCATTTAAAACTGTATTGTGCTTACTCAGGCTCTCTTCTGTATTATACAAAATCAGTGACAATTATGGATGCAGAAATGTGGACTGTCTGAGGGACCCTATGGACCGGACTGAGAAAGGCGGCTTTTGGGGAAAAAACAAAAGCAGGTCCACCATCATATGCTTTAAGATTCCTTAGCACGATTTCAAAAAGTCCACATCTAAGCATAAATTACGCAACAGAATTATGCAACCCACGCAGAATAACTTCATAGATAAACTCCAAAACTTAAAACAAATTATAACGACAATCACATTACTAATAATTTTAAAAATGTAGATGGCATTCTAGCAAGCATCTACACTTTGAGAAACGAGGCTGATCCTTCAAAATGATAAGGTGAGACTAATGAAATGTTCTACAGATCCCTCAGGAATGCTTAATGCGAGCATGAGCACACTTTTTTCACTGTAGGTGCCACGGATCTTAATCGATGTCAAGTTGTAGAGCAGCTTCTGGAAGTCTGAGTAGGTGAGAATGGGTTTCCAGGGGTAGTCGGAGGCGTCACGTAGCCTGCAAAGGTACATGGAGATCATCAGGCACTGTTACAATGAGTGAATCCCCCAATAAGGCTAGTAAACAAAAGTCCCATGAGGAGAATACTAATAAGAGCTGAACTACACAAATCAGATTTTGAATTTAGATAGCCTTGAATATTTTTGAAGACCCGCAGACGTTTTTGCATTCGTTTCACATTCAATTTAAGACATTAGCTAAGCAACTTCCCTTCCATTTAGCAGGCTCCCACTTAAAACTGAGACTTAGCATCAGAGCAGTTCACTAATACCTTAAGACGTATGTCTGCGGATTCTCGTTGGGGTAGGCATTTCCTTGGGCAATGAGGGGGACGGCCACACGCAGGCCTGCCCCCTCGAGCACCACATCTTCGGCAGACATGCGCGAGTCCCGTCGATCCACCCGGAAACTGAATGTGAGGTTCTGCCCGTAGCTCAGGTGCTGGTCGCCAAGGAATTTCGCTGTTGGAATAAAATTCACAGAGACACCGTCACTGATGGATGATGTTCGCACCAGAACATCTCAGAATGTGGGTGAAATGGACATTTAACAGAAAGCAGCAAACCGAAGCATACTGCTATTGTATATTAGAAATTAATGTAAATGTTCTACAGAATGCACAGAAGTATATATTCAGAAGGTCTCATCCTGTAAATGGGCCCAATGTTTCATACCTGGAGCCACAAAGTATATGGGAAAGTAGTCATCGGACATGAGGGAGACCTCCTTCCTGCTGGAGGACCACTGGACCGGGAGCCCGGAGCCGTCGCGCCTCTGGCCAGTCCACTCCTCATTGCCTGGGCCAGATAAAGGCAAAGCATTACATACTGGCCCATATCTATATATTTGTCACAGTTATTCATTTAACTGCTCACACAAAGTTAATAAATCGCAGCATTAGATAAATATAACAGTGAAACTAGAGTATAGTACAAGATGATCATTAATAATAAAAATAAAGCATATTATGAACCAAATAGCTGGACTTTAACGTGGATTTTTTCAGAATCAACACAAAATGAAATACATATTTTGGGAATACTGAATACCACTAGAATACAGTATGGCCCAGTTCTAACTGAAACAGAAAATCACCTTTAATTTCACACTGATGAATTTTTAAATTCAAACTAAATTGCTGACATAAGAAAAATTAATACTGTAGCACTATGAACAGAATCCATAATGAAAGACCCATATAAACTAGAAACTCCAGCTACTTTGTTGCGACTGACTGGAATACAGTGCAATGACGCCTCCACTGGCAAAACTCATGCAAGAAAAAAATCAATAAAGCTCTAAGTAGGTCTGGTATACTATTCATGTTACTCCTTTAACATTTCCATCAAATTAACCTCCTTCATTGGCATAATCTGGGCATATCCCACTCGTACTAATTACACTTAAAAACCAGCATCTTATAAAAACCACTCATTCAGGAAATTAAGCCATTTTTTGTCACAAACATGTCACGTTGACAACAAGTGGGAAAGGTATTCCTATTGGGGAGTGGGAATTCATGAGGAATGCCTTATTTCATAATCTTCCCCAGCTGGTAGGAAGGCGTTGCTCTTGTTCCTGCACCCAGATGTACAATTGACTTCACATCCTCTTAAATATGCCTTTATGGCTTTCCCAGAAAACACGATCAGTTAGCAAAGTGCTTAAATACAATAAAATTGTCTGACAAGCATGTATGATTAAACCACTTGGAGTGAAGTTAAAAAAAAAATTTAAGATCAAAATGTAATAGGGGCATACTCAATAAGGCACCAACCTTATGATAAGGGAAAGGAAATGTACTGTAGAAGCCTTTTATCTTCAAAAAAGGAATGCATTAAAGACAAGCTTACGGAGCTGCATTAGTGCACTTCTCCAAGTTTGATTTATGGAGCAAATGGTGAAAAGTAAATAACTGTAAATCCCAAAATTTCACTGGAAAATCTAACGCTACACAATTTATTAACCTTTTGTAAAATACCACCAAACTATTTGAATTCCACCGTTAAAGAGGAATTTCTGCAGCAGCATGATTCGTCAGTACAGTGAACTGTAGTTTTATATATTTATGTATGTTGATGCGTCCATGTCCCACTCTCACCAGTGTGGGGAAGCAATAAAAAAGGCCAATAGGATGTTAGGTTCATCTCTAGTTGTGTGGAGTTTAAGTCAAGGGAGGTGATGTTACAATTATACAATTCCTTGGTAAGACCCCAC
>JAODLD010000049.1:18090813-18106229 GCA_026781065.1 Mormyrops boulengeri
CAGTCAAGTTCCTCCACACCAGACTCACTCATCCATGTCCTTATGGACCTTGCTTTGTGCACTGGTGCGCAGTCATGCTGGAAGAGGAAGGAGTCATCCCCAAACTGTTCCCACAAAGTTGGGAGCATGAAATTGTCCAAAATGGCTTACTGTAGAATGCTGCAGCGTTAAGAGTTCCTTTCACTGGAACTAAGGGGCCAAGCCCAATCCTTGAAAAACAACCCCACACCATAATCCCCCCTCCACCAAGCCTTACACTTGGCACAATGCAGTCAAGCAAGTACCGTTCTCCTGGCAACCGCCAAACCCAGACTCATTCCACTGGATTTCCAGACAGAGAAGTGTGATTCATCACTCCAGAGAACGTGTCTCCACTGCTTGCGTCCAGTGGCAGCGTGCTTTACACCACTGCATCCGATGCTTTGCATTGCATATTGGCCATGGAGACCCATTCCTTGAAGTACTCTACGCACTGTTTTTGAGCTGAATTTGACAATTAAATATCAAATCAGCCAAATTTTTAACAATTAATTGCAAAAACAATACTTTTGCACACCCCCACTGCCAACACATCCCAACTCACGCTTGTTCATTCATTATGCTAGGTTCTGTTCAAAACTGAAGTAACCCTACAAAATACTGACTCTTGGAAAAAGCCAAGGAACTTCAATGAGGCCAATGCCTTAATATATTAGGGAATTTACTCTAGTTCACTATTATATACTAAAGCAAACCAATTAAGGCATTCATCACAATAAAACTGGATACTTTAAAGACTTGATGAGTGACATCCAAAATACAATATTAGTTTAAAAGCCTAAGTGTACAACTAAATTAAAATGATGGTCCAGATGTTCCAGGTTCAGAGTGAAACTATCATGAAAGTTTGTACAAAGACTACATGTGTGCAAAAATATGCTGGGGCCACATGCTGTGGTCATTAGTACAGACGAGTCCCATGTACAAAGCAGCTTTACAGCAAATGGCTGAGCTGTTACACTATACACAGGAAAGTCTTAAGATGGTGCAATGGAACTTACTAGACCCTTAACCATTAGCCAATATTTATTTTCCATAAAATATATTCTGCGATATTAAGCTTCACAGCACAACATAAATCTGAAAATAAAACTATACATCGGGATTATACGTCAACCAGATGTCCAAGATAATGAAATCATTCCATACTTTTTAAGCTTCCCAGACCTCTGCTGGAGCCCAGCAAACAAGACAGCCAATCCAACTCTCTTTACGACACACACATCCCAGTGCTAATATTAGCCATTTCAATCGGTTTCCTCACTGAGCAGCTCCACTCAGTGTGTGTTCATCTCTGGTGAGGAGACAAGGTCCCTGTTTGCATGGGAGCCCATTTGTCTGGCATCGGGAGCTGATTTACAGGGTCACCGGACAATAGTAGCCTGAGCTCGTGTGCTAGGATTCTCCTCTGCTCATAGAAAGCCATACAAGGCAAAGCTGCCCATTCCCAGCTGGGGGGGGGGTTAAGAGCTATTTTCTCCTTCAGCCAGGAACACCAGCCCAAATGACTTTCTATAGCCATGTGAGCCACACTTTGGTCAAAAACATGCATCCTTTTATAAACAAGAAATATGGCGAAGCGGACGTTTTGGCAATTCCTATTATTCTCAAAAGACTGCAGATCCAAGTGGCGAATATGAAAACCGTTACATCCTGAAATTGACTCAACTTCCTGGAAAGTTCAGACAATGGAATAACAAGACTAGCTGGATGATTATAAGAGTGGCTTGATCGTGAAGCCGTACCTATCACAGTTGAACCCCTCGACATTCTCTTTGCACTGGCAGCGGCCTGTGGAGATGTCGCACTCCTGGGTGCTACCATAGGAGTTACAGGAACAGGGCCTGGGGAGGGGAGAGGAGCTTTAGTGCTACATGTCCTAAAAAGCACTAAAAAGAGACTGAAATGCAACGGGGCCAGACTTTACCTGCAGCCCGCCTCCGTGAGGCTGTGAAAGCCAGGCTGGCACCGGTCACACTTGTCTCCAAACACACCCGTCTTGCAGCTGCAGCGTCCACTGTTGTCACACTGTGTGCTGAGTGAACCTGGAGTAGAGAGGGATTTGAAAGTATTACTCATAAATGTGAGGTTCTGATCTACAGCCCTCTATTCACCATCGACAGTGAAATATCGCTGCTCCTGAATGAAAAACTCTCATTCAAAGATCACAAACTGGTTCTTCACTAATCATGGCTTACCAAAGAGTTATTGCTGATGATGAAATAAGTGAAATACCAGCTAATAAACATGAGGATGTCTTAAGGGAAAACAGGCAAAACGGTACACAAGAGGCCAAAATCACAGGCACACTAACACTATAGTGGACCAACATAGCCTGAGCTAGCTCTCGATGTGTGCAATGACTTCTGATTGGCTGGAGGTACACTGTAGTTCCCAATAAAGCCTGGGAATTTAATCATAAGGGGAGTAGGAACTAGTGTGCACATAAGCAAAGAGATTGCAACATTTGAGAGCCATGCAATGTCCAGGTAAGGCTGCATGATTCTGAAAAAAAAATGTGAATCGCGATTCTTTTGCTTAAAATTGAGACCACGATTTGCTAACATTTTTTTCCTTAAATTTAAACATTAATTGCACTCATTACACTGCAAAAGGAAACATAACAAAACATGATTGTGCCAAACACATGATTGATCCAGGAGTGACATACCGACTTATGACAAAAGGAAGGAAATGCTCAATTGACAATTAGGGTAACCAAAACAGCTATACTAAAAGTGTCAGTGGAGTACTTTTTGGTCCTTTGTGGTGGGACTTGAAATGCTTTCTTTGTCAAACGGTTATACAAATGGCCTGCCTCTGAAACAAGCCGTCTTGAAAACAGCTGCGAACTCAGAAAACAAATGATAAACAAGGTAAAATAATAAAAATAACAACAATGGATGTGTGGACTAATGAAGTGACCCAAGCTTTAACTGCGATCTGGTTGGAAGAAGCAGAGATCAGGATCACATACAAAGAAATAAAGTATTTTGCATAATATACTAGGACGGCACGCAATTGAAAAATGTGTAAGCGTTGCAATGTGATTTTGTTGTAATAAACATTGAGGTATTTATAAAACAAAAAAAGGAGTTAAATGTCTCGAAAACCCACCTAGGAGTGATTTAAACAGCAAGGATGAAAATGAGTATGATGTTTTGGAAAACGCATGCAGCACTCATGCAAAAGTAATTTTTAAATATATACTACATAATTTTGAAAACTAATAATTAAAATTGCAAGAGTTAATTTTTTTTTCCTATGACAGAGTAACAATGTTTTAGTGAAACTTAAGCTCCCTGCACCATAACGTCCGTATACAGAAATAAAAGTAAGAAAATCGAGATTGCATTTTTTTTTTTACGATTAATTGTGCAGCCCTATGTTCAGGCTGGAAATGTCCCTGAGCAAGTAGGAGGAGGAAGTTACTGTGATGTGACAAAAGTGAGGGAAGACTCTGCTCTGTGAAGCAAAACACACCAATGGTGGCACAGTCACGCCAGCTTCCTCAAATTCTGATGCATGTGAAGACTAGGAGTCAGTACATTAATGGTACAACTAAAATCCTGAGGTAAGAGAGCAGGGATTTGTTTCTGGGACGGATGACTGTCCATGCTGAAGAGTTTAAACCAGAACCGGAGGGTCACAAGAGCCCTAGAGAGCGGAGTGTTTAGATATTTAAACTAGTTGGGGAAAACAGGATAAACAGGATGAACACATGCTACAAGCCCGAATATAAATTATTTAATGCAACACTAACAGTAAAGGCACACTAAAACACTAAAAGGTAAGACATGTTCTAATCATCTAATCCTTTGGAATTCCTTAAACATGCGAATATGGCACTCATTTTACAGACACCCAAAATGCTAAAACTAAAACGTAGAATGTCTTAATTGAAAGTAATGTGCCCTTTGAGGAGGAACAAGCCTGCACTTAATTAGTGGAGCACTACAGAGTACCGTGTTTGTACCGTTATTCTTTATGATGTACATGAATGGTAGGTTCTGCCATTTCACAAATCTGCAGATGACAAAACAAGGGGGTCTGACAGACACAAAAGCCATGTGGCAGGCAGAACAACCGACAAAACAGCCAGATGTTATTATGGGTTGGCAGATGAAAGTTAAATACTACAGGGAACAAGGCAAACCAGCAAAAGCTGCTTTCAGGGAAAATTTGTGTTTACATGCCTCCATGTGTGCAGGATATGTTCCAAATATTAGCTATGTACGAATATGCAATTTTATCTGAATATTACATCAGTCAGCCATAACATTAAGACCACCTGCCTAATATTGTGTGGGTCAACCTCCTGCTACCAAAACAGATCTGACCCGTCGAGGCATGGACACCACAAGACCTCTGAAGTTGCCCTGTAGTATCTGGCACTATAGAACCTGCTGCTAAATGTTTTAAGTTCTGGGGCCTTGTTTGTTCAGAACATCCCACAGACGCTTAATTGAACGGATATGGGGAATTTGCTGACCAAGTCAACACCTTGAATGTTCCTCAAACCACTGCTGAACAATTTCTGCAGTGTTACCAAGTTTAGGTAGATGGTAGGACCATCCATATGAATGCCAGGACCCAAGGTTTCCCAGCAGAACATTGCTCAGAGCATCACACTCCTTGTGTTAGCTTGTCTTTTCCCCATAATGCATCCTGGTACCATCTTTTCCCCAGCTAAATGACTCACACGCACCCGGCCGTCCACATGATGTAGCAGAAAGCATGACTCAAACGTCCACCTTCTTCCATTGCTCCATGGTCCAGTTCTGACGCTCACATGCCCTTTGTAGACAATTTCTGCCAGTAGACAGGGGTCAGCATGGGCACTCTGACCAGTCTGTAGATACGTAGCCCCATACACAGCAAACTGCAATGTACTGTGTTCTGACACCTTTCTATCATAGCCAGCATTAACTTTTTCAACAATTTATGCTACAGTAGCTCTCCTGTGGGATCGGACCACACAGGCTAGCCTTCGCACCAACACGCATCAGTGAGGCTTGAGTGCCCATGACCACGTCGCTGGTTCACCGCTTGGCCTTCCTTGGACCACTTTTGGTCAGTACTGACCACTGCAAACCAGGACCACCCTAGAAGACCTACCGTTTTGGAGATGCTGAGTCATATAACCATCACAATTTGGCTCTTGTCAAAGTTGCTCAGATCCTTTTGCTTACCCATTTTTCATGCTTCCAACACATCAACTTCAAGAACTGACTGTTCAGTTACCAATTATAAAATGCCAGCACCTTGACAGGTGCCATTGTATCGATATAATCAATTTTATTCACTTCACCTGTCAGTGGTTTCAGTGTTACGGCTGATTGGTGTGTGCTTCTACAACAGATTTTTGTTCCAGAATAACCAAATTTAAATGCATTTAAACCAAATTGAAAGGTTTACAAAAATTAAAGCTTAATACAACATACTCAGAACCACAATAATGAACATGAACATTTCTAATTTTTTATATCTGACCCATATGACTCAAGTACAATTCACACAACAGTACAATCGGTGCCAGTTCTGCTTCAGAACTACTGTACCACATATTAAGAATTAGCTCAGGCAACAGAACTATGAACAATTAAAATCATAAGTATGTAAAAAGACACTATATAAATGTACTACAAGAGTGTAACATAGAGAACATAAATGTGCGTGGAGATGAACCTACCCACAGCATTGCAGTTACAGGGAGAGCAGTAGCCGTTGGCACTCTCCCGGTAATAGTTGTCTTGACATCGCTCACAATTCGGCCCGTCCGTGTTGTCTACGCAGTTGCGGCAGTGTCCGCCATGCCCAGTGGCCCGGTACAGCTCCGGGTCGAAAAAACATTCGGAGGATTTGCCGTGACAGTTGCATGCTGGGAAAGGAGAGTTCAGTTAAAACCATAAATTGATCTTTAAAATTGCATACAGACACCAGAACAGCATACATGTGCCTTAAATTTTGAAAAGTATCTGGAACAAAAGATGCAGAACCATTTTTCCAAAACAAGTTCCAATGAAACATACAGTAAGCAGTTTACATATGGTGATTTAGTGCAGTTGCATTACCGGAGTTTAAAGTACATTTAAGGCCAGTAAAACTATGAATGAATGAGTGTCTCTGTTGAAGTAGATCCAGGTTAAACATTCAGTTCAACAATTTAACTAAAGGAATTCATTCTACGTAAATTACAGCCAATCAGGAGGAAGGACAGACAGCGAGAGGAAAGAGATCGAAGGGGTCCTCCTACTTTTGATGAATGTACAAAAAACATTTTGGGGATTACTGCTGTAAATTACCCATCAGAAATTATTATTAAATAATGGAAATTGATCTGAGATACTAAGACACTTCCTCGGACCAAACGTCAGGTTATACATCAATAAATGGAAACTTTTCATGCCTTTGGGATGTAAAAAATGAAACGCTAAAAACCTTGGTAAAAAAAAAAAAAATCCCAAACAGCATTAAACACCAAGCTCCCCTGAAGGAGGCGCCACAAAGATATCTGGTCTCTTACAATTAAGAAGCTTGCAACAAAAATAGGAATCACACGGCACCATAAATATAGTTATATGGAGCCCACAGCTGTCAGATTAGAGAATCTCCTAAACTATTCCACCAGGCTGCCTCTGAAGCCACACTGACCCAGAAGACCTTTGACACGACAGCTTCTGCAAAGTGACACGTGACAATTAGCTGAAGAGATGCGTCATCCAATCAGGTAAAGACTGAGGGTTGCTAGAGGGGACCGCTTGCAGACCAATAGCAGAGAGGATAGAAGACAGCTTACAAGTATGTAAAGGCTACATCGATCATGATGTGCCCACACCAAGGATGGCGCCTTGATAATTGTTTTTCCTTCATCAATCACCGTTTAGAAGGGGGACTTACGCAGACACTCGTTGGCATTCTCCGCAGTGGCTCGTCTCCAGGGCCGGTCGTTAAAGAAGGGCTTACACACCTCGCAGTTGATGCCCTCGGTGTTGTGCTTACAGCTGCACACTAGTTTGTTCACGCCGTTTTTCACACACTCGCTGGCGTGTCCATTACACTTACACCTAGAGCAGGGGAGAAATGCCTATATCATATTCAAATCTGTTAAGTTAGTGTACAGATGTAACAGGTCACAAGTAGGAACAATATGTACTCAGTCAGCTGGCTGCCCTTCAAGACAGTTTTGAATAATGACTAACAAGCGGTGATACGAGGAACAGCGCGAGTGAGCTAGCAGTGAGCAAACAGCACCACCCTACTATAACACCATTACGGGGAACAAACTCCACATGTAAGAGTTTGACATAAATTCAATATTTGTATCAATGAGTGTTGTGCGAATAAATTCATGATATGGATCATGCTCATTGCAACACATCTTCTGAATTGCAAATCAGTTTCAGGAAAGTGATAAGAGTTCCATTTTTTAGTGTCTCAGGAACAACTGAAAGACCTCCCTTATTTGACTGAATGGGTGGACTACAGCCCACCAACTTCTAATCACATACATAAAAATAAATTCTGACTTTAAGAGTACACCAGATGTGCACAAGATATGGCATTTCTCTGCACACAACTGAGAAAAATGCAATTGAAAAAGTATGATAAAAAATGGTGGAATTTTCATGATTCTTAATACCAGATTAACTTAACTTAAAATCAGAAGTCAGTTGCAGGAATGTGCATGATGAGCCTAGTCTTACCTCCCCCCGACGGCAAAGTCAGAAATGGCGTAATAGTAGGACTTGAGAACTTTAGGGTCATTAAAAACTTCATCTCCAAAGGTGTTCAGCCTGTTAAGGGTCACCCTGATATCCGTGGCAGTCACCCAGTCCTAAAAGGAAACACAGCATGTGAACGATAAAGAACAGCGGTTTCAGCAGCATTGGGGATCATTTAACAATTTCACTATCCTGAAAAAGCAAAAGAAAATGCATTGCGGTAAATCTTACAGAAAAGATCGGATTTCAAATTCAAAAAAAAAAAATCTTTGGCGCCCAACTTGACAAATAAATTCATCAAGTTGTATGAACAAGACCCAACTCTATATCACCGCAGTGGTTCTCAATCTAGTCTCAAGGCTCTCCCCTAATTAACAGTCTGCGCTACACATCACTTACATAAATAAGGAATTTATTTATTTGGTTCCAGCATGCACGTGAAAGAGTAAAATGCCAACTGGAAGGTCAGAGGTTGATAATCTCGTTCTGATGAACTTTCAACATTTTACACAGGTGATTGATCCTTCTGTGGATGGTTTGATATTTAATTTATCATCTCTGAAAATAAACTTGAAGGGCAATCAGAACTACAAAAATATTTAGTCTGTTAATCCAAGGCCAGAATTGTTTACACCCCAACTTACCCTACAGAATGTTTGAAGCAAACGTGTGGTCAGTGAGGTCAAGAACTTTAAGCAAAATACAAATTCGAAAGAGAAAGAGCATGCCGCATACAGTCAGCGTCTGCTTGCCTAATGTACGTATGGCAAACACACAAGTTTGTGGTGATTAGAAAGGAAGGGAACATCAAAACAGACAAGGCATATGATATTGTATGCTTATCCTTTACAGTAAATTAAACACGATGAAAGCACTCAAAGGCATCTCAAGTAATACATGAAAGCCACTTCAGCTTAAATAGAAATAATGTCTGGTAAATTTTCCTCATTTTACTGAGCATATATTCTGAAGCAGTATTCCAGAAAGCACTTTGTTTAATCAAGGCTGACAGGCTCACCTAGACAGTCTAATTTTAATGCTAATCACAACAGGATTCAAGGATTTCATAAACGGTCCATGCACCAACCTCAGTAGAATGATTTAGAAGGGACGTGCAGAGAACCCAGTATTCGTATTTGTTGAGGCAGCAAAGTTATTTGTATTTGTATTCGAATGCAAGTATTGCAAGTACTGGGAGTGCAACAATACAGTTTTTGCTGTTATTACATTTCTAACTTATTATTAAGGTGTTCAATAAACTATTAGAGTTTATGAAATCCATACACTATAATGAACCTGTATAACCATCAACATCATTGGAAAAAAAAATAATTTTAAACATAACATTCAGTTCCTATTCTGCAATCAGTCAGTAAACTAAACTTAAACTAATAAATGCCTATATGAACATTGCGAATCCCACCACAACAGACAGAATATACAACAAAATCATTACCAGAAAAGCTGTTCTCTTTCAAGTCCATAATGCCAAGAACCTTAATCAACAACTGACAGATCTGGTGGACTGGAGGAACACAACTTTTATTCTGTACACGTCCATGTTGTGATCTGTCCAATTTGTCTGGAACAAACTGAATTTCAATGTTCATCAACAGCATCAGATTTATTCATATTTAGTTTTCATGCAGCCCCAGCAGGCCATGTCATTTTCCAAAATACATTCAAAAATCCAGAGCACAAGGTTTACTAAATTTCCTATAAAAATTGAGTTCTAAACTTACCAAGCGCCACATCTTCACAGCTGTAAATGCTATGGAGCAGCTGTACACGAGGCCTTTTTACAGTCACTTCCTGGTATCTGGCGCGTCTTTCTAAATCAATGCACTAGAGTTTATTATGACAGGGATTCTGCTACCAAGAGTTGGAAGCTGAGGTGCACATCTGTGACTTTACCACAATAAATGGATTTTACATGTTCATAGCAGATCTCAGAAATCATTCAAATTCATTAACAGGACAAGGCGACTTCCAGTTAAACCGGTTTCAGAGGTATGTTTAGCGGAAATACGGCAACAGTAAGCAGTCTCCCAATCCTTGGTCGAATAAAATTCATGCAAATATTACAAAATACATACTCTTAATCTCAAAGGCCATTCAGGTCATGCTCTGCAACCATATTTAACCTCCCATGGCAGATATTTTTTATGATTTATCAGATAAATTGCATATTTTAAGCTTGTAATGATCTCACAAAGAAATCCAAGTTTACAAAATGTTTACATGAGAAATTTAACAATTCATCTCAAACCAGAGAAATTAACTTCCTTCCAATATCCATGAACAGCGTCAACATTAGACAGTGTTAATGACAACGGCTAGGCTCCACTGAATAGAGGCATCCATCAGATTATTCACATTTTTTTTTTTTCCACATTCTTTTTCAGAGAGCAAGACTTAAGAAAAGTGCTGTACCGGGAAAGAAATACTTTACCCATAACAGTCACAGAAAACCATCTAAGGAAACCAGTCCTGTTCAAGACGTGCCACAGCTTGAATTAAACTTCAACGGTTTAGCTTAAAGAAAATTAATCTAAAATTTGACACATCTGCCATTAACATTGCATCTTTGTATGTTTATTTGGTATCAAAATAAAACCTTTGCATGGAGTTGGTCTCCCCTTTGCAGCTATAACAGCTGCGATTCTTCTGGGAAGGCTTTCCACTGGATTTTGGAGTGTCTGTGGGAATTTTTGCCCATTCATCCAAAAGAGCATTTGTGAGGTCAGGCACTGATGACGGATGTGAAAGCCTGGCTCACAATCTACGTTCTAGTTCGTCCCAAAGCTGTTTAACATCGTTTGAGGTCAGGGTTCTGCATGGGCCAGTAAAGTTCTACCATGCCAATCTCACCCAACCGTGTCTTTATAGACCTTGCTTTGTGCACTGGGGCACAGTCATGCTTGAACAGAAAAGGCCCTTCCCCAAAACTGTTCCTATAAAGTTGGAAGCATAGAATTGTCCAAAACTTCTTATACATTTCAAGGCACTTTGAACGATTCATGCTCAAGACTGCATGGTCTGTTCTAACACAGTTGATATATTAGTACCCAGGTCCAATACAATGTTGGATGCAAACAAGGCGATATGGTCTTAGCAAGAAACACTACTTGCATGTAAAAACAGCTACACAAGTGAATGACTGATATCCAACTCAGGAATGAATCTCTTTTACGCCAGTTCTTTTCAGTGAAACAGGTTTTCAAATCTAAAAGAATCAAACTTTTGTGCATCCACGCATTGCACAGGTCAAAGTCTTAGATTCTAAAAATATTTCACAAATTATCATAAAAACACACAGCAACCTCTTTAATTCACTTACATTTGCTTTTCGTTGAATATCTGTAGCCATGTTGCCTTCAGTGCCCCTCTGCATACTGTAACCTGCTGTAATTATGCTGTGTGCACACCCTGCCACACGGTGGCTGTGGCTCCCTATACCCAACTCTCGTCAATCTACAAGTTAGCGAGGGTGGCACGTTCAGTTGGAGTTACTAGGCAGTTCTCGTGTGACTAAAAGATGTTTGTGACACAATTAATTCATTTATTATTTCTTCTATAAAATGCATATAATTACATTATTGGTCACTGGTATCACTGTCTGTTATTTTATTCATTTCATTTGGTGCAAGTTACTAACTTTTGGAGTTGTGCACCTCTAACCCTATTTTTCCCATTAGATATGCGTACTTCAGTACGTGTTGTTGCAGGACCAACTGAAGCAGTACTGTGACTTAAAACTGTTCCCCTGAACATTTTACTGTGAGCAGGTGTACCAACTCAAAATGTCCATGTCTAAATGTGGGAAAATACAAGCAACAGTATTTTAAAATATGTATTCAAGTTGTTTTCCCCCTCAATAACAAGGCACAGAATACACCATTCTTTGTTCATATAGCTCAAAGAGCATGGACAGTAGCACCCCAGCTTACTTTTGGTCAAAGTCATTAGTCTCCATTGTGGGGGATCAAAATGCAGCCAGAGATCTCAAAGCAAAAACCACAGGTATGAACACCAAAAATAGCTTTTAAAACTGCATCTTCATGCATGCACACCGATAATATGAGTATGAGGGATAAAATTCCTATGGCCTAGGGCCAAAAACATTGCCCCAAAGGCCGGAAAACTTCCCACAAGCAGACAGCTAGTGCTCTCCCACAGAAAAGTCAACTATAGTGTTACAATAAGCATACTCTAAGCTCTTGGCTATAAAACCAGAACCTGATTATGATCCACAGCTGTCCAAGTCAGACTCGACATACATCTGTAAATGACAAATCCTGTCACTGTACCCATCTAAGAGGAATACATTGGGAAGCTAATTCAGCTGTTGTGTCTGATACATGACTGCTTCACATACATCATTAAAAGAATACCTTGTTTATTAGAATCAAACAGCAGGGTCACTAGGTCAAATATAGTAATGAAGTCAAATTAAAAATCTACCTTACTTAAGCACCTTAGCCTATAGCTAAGTGCAGTGAGAAGATACCACTATACAGAGTCAGTGTTAAATAAAAACCATATCAGAATCATGGTTATGAAGACCCCTAACCAGAAAACTTCATCCCCAAGAGATACACCACGTTGGGTAAGAAATCAATCACAATACACAGCATCACTGTTTCAGCGAGACAAGAAACCTCCCATAACAGCCAATGAGGATCAGTTTCGTTAACATAAAAATATCCAGCAGTCCATGTCAAGAGTCTAAATGTCACATGTTGTCATGCCCTATATTAAGCTAAACCGTCTCACATTCTTAGTTAATTATGCCAGGTCTTTATATGACAACGCTTAATCGCCCAATGACAAGCTTTTGCATTCATATTATCATCCAGATTCAATGGGCAACAAAACTGGAAACACCCAGCATATCAACATAATGCTACTTTCACAGCCATGGGTATATTCATTTATCCCAAAATAACTAAAGCATATCCTATTGAGAGCGCCATACCAATCTGTTTCTGTCTTTCGCAGAAAGTGATTACTATAGAAAACAAAGCCAAACAAAGCTATTACAAACATTAATAGGGTTTTAAATCCAAGGGTGTTAAAGATTAATCCAATGTTGCACTTCTTTATACAAACGAGTTCAGGGAGGAATGTGAAATCCTAGTTTATTTACATAGGGACAAGCTATTCCCCTCCCCATATTACACCTCTTAGGAAGGAATGTGTCCGGGAATAGCAAGGAGACATCTGTAGTCAAGAATCTGTTTGGAGCAAACCAGACCAGCTTCACCCTGTCACCTGCTAATTTGGACCAGACCAGCAGAGGGCTGTTAAACTTCAGGATACCAAGTAACCTTCATTTGTGCTTTTACAATAACAAAAAGAAAAAAAAACTAGAAATTAATGTTGCGAAATCAGAAAAGCAACTTAGCATTTTGTTGATGTTTATTAAATGACACTGTACACTTTCCATGGGGTTTGTAGGGAAGGGCAATACAGAAATAAAAGGAGAACCTGATCAGCTACGGTTTTCTGGGAAGGGTGAGAAGCATTGCCAACTCGCCCCTTCCAACGATTTTGCAATGGCCAGATTCTGTAGCTCTGCAGGTTAGGATTTGTGCCCGTGAACAGAAGGTTGTCGGTTCAAATCCAGAGGCTTGAGCCCTTTACCCCAAGTACTGCAAAGACACCGCTGATCCTGATCTCTCACTTGTACGTCACCTTGCACAAAAGGCGTCAGCTAAATATAATGGCTACGGTAGGGTTGTCCAGTCATCGTTTGATTGTTCCCAGATAAGCTTTGTTGAGCTCCCCAACCAGGTTTTTTTTTCAGAGTGTAATCTGAATAGTCACACCTATTACACAGACAGCAGCTGTATCCTTAACAGCCTCTTAGCCCATTTGGGCTTATTTATTTTTTTTCCTAATAATTAACAGCGCCAGGGGGCAATATGGCTCAAATGGCTTTATTGCGAGTTTAGATCACATATGACAAATATTGCGAATGTACAGTCCATTAGTGCAAAAAAAAAATAAAAAAAATTGCTAGACAGAACTCCGGTGACCATCTCATTTTGGGGTTGACTATGGAGACAATGAAGAGATGGGTTAAGATATAAGGATGAGAGTGGATTAGTCTAGTAATTTATTGCCATCTCCATTACCCTAAGGTGCTTCCTGTAGATTGAGCACAATAAATTTGGACAACTCTGTCCTTGAGCTTTACTTGACTGTCACCTTGAATTGGGTTTGTTATATAGCTTTATCTGAAGACTCAGCACTCTGCACATTCATCTTAGAAGTCCAGTCCTTCTCTGATGTCAGTCAAAAAATTACAATATATTAATTTGTAGCCTTAATACAGCAGTTAGCTATAGAGTACCTCTAACTGGGTCTTTCACGGACAGAAATCGGATTCCCACAAAGCTCGTCTCAGCTGGCCTCTCAGGGGGCATATTACATCATACTGTGTTCATCAGAGTAAACACCGAACATCTGTCTGGTCTGACCCACCCAAATCCATGACAAGTATGTGCATACACATTTTCTCCCAAGACACTCAAACCCCACCTGGGGATACCAAATGAATTTGATTGACCAAATCAAGCAGACTATACAGGGATTGCGTTTTTTTCCCCCCACTCTAGCAAATTCTCCCATCGACTTAAATCTGGGGTTTACGCATGCTCAGGCCAGATATGCTGTTTGGGTGGAGAAATACAAAAAAAAAAACTTAACTAAAATCAGAAAAAAACTGGTTCAATGAAAAGGAGTATGCCCTCAATGTCCAAAGTCACAGTGCATGTACTTGCATGTGCTCCTACGAGAGCGAGACAGACACCCAAGAACATTCCACCCTCGTCTTGGTGTCCTTCAAGTGACCACACCAAATGCATTACATGCAGCCGTGTGGATCAAGAAAGTGATCTTTCTGTGCTGACTGTTTTGAACCAATATGGGATGCATTTTATTCTGTATTTTTGTACACATCGTATCATAAACAAACTAGGTCAGGGTTACTGCTGGACCCCCTGACCAGAGGTATGTATCACAAATCCAGATTTCATGCTCAGGCAGAAGATTTGTAGGATTTAAAGTACCCCAGTTCAGTGTTGGGCGGTATACCAGTTCATACCGAAAACCGTTTTTTATCATTATGATATGAATTTTTCTTATACAGCAATACCGGTTTAAATAGCCTAAACAACGTTCAGAAAGTGGCGCGGCTGGAAACTGTTTAAGGGGGGACCTTTTTCACTGCTACACCGCTAAAAATGTACCACAAAAGATCAGAAACGGAAGATATAGCTGCAGTTTTAATAAAATAATGAGACACTGGGGTTGCCAAAAAAATCAATTCTCAGATATTAAATCGATATTAAAAATTAGTATCCGATTACATACTCATTTTCACCATTATTGATACCAACAGTGCGGTTTTCACCTCATTCGCCACACTTCACACAGCACCGCTCCAGCGCAGGCGCACGTGCACACACACACACAAACTCACACAGCCCCTCCCCTCATCTCAATACCACCGAATGCATTCGCGCTGGTTAACACACACATACAGAGTTGGCCGAACATGGCATATGCTGCAGTTAAAGGCACTTCGCAAGCTGCTTTAGTTTTAAAAAAAAAAAAAAAAAAAAAAAAACGCAAAAAAGTGTATTT
>JAODLD010000049.1:18126424-18137940 GCA_026781065.1 Mormyrops boulengeri
TTTTTTTTAATCTTTAAACTACAGATATGCGAATAATATATATATATATATATATATATATATATATATATATGAGACAACACTTAAAGATTATAAATCCTGGAAAGTTTGGACGCCATCTTGGCTGAATCTACCTACCATTATTCAATCCTACACACAAGGGCAAAAGTTAAAGCATAACGTGCTTAATATTTTTTCACAGAAAGATTCACAGAAGAACATTGTAACTTTAGTACTTGCATATGAAGCCGTATAACCAAAATCACATTAAAATCACATGCAATGACATTACAGAAAAATAATTATTGTCAACCAAAACGTTTCCCTCCGCAGTTTAGTACACCAACTATGACAACACAGAAAGAAAAAAATTTTGAGCAGAAGGGCTGGGGAGAGGAAAAAAAATCCCACCCGCTAACTTGTCTAAAATCATGCTCCACTTTCGTGTGAACATGGATAAGTCATACAAGATATGAAGCATAAACAAGGAAAAACTAAAGACAGTTACTGAGAGAAATTGATTTATTAGCACCGATCGTGTTAACACTGAATCCTTAGTGTCCTGCGAACCAAGAACACAACAATCGGACAGGCAACTGTTGCACGTCTTACACGACTGGCACACAGGGAGATCCCCATTCACAAGCTCCCATGCCGGGGCTGTAATTTCCCACGCTTTTGGATCGGCTACACTCTTAATGGGCAGCGTCCTGCCCCCCAAAAAACCCATGTGTAGGAATGCAGCGCAACCACTCATATCTCACAACCCCGTCTTCTCACACCGCCCCTCCCCCCGGTCATCAGGTCTTAAATGCTTTCCCTAGGGGGGAAAATGTTATAAATGTTTCAAAGCGGCTGTTACCATTTAATCAACAGCGATTTCAACGTGTTTCTCAAATGCATGTGTTTTGTTGAGGATGAAACTAAGGACACAGCTAGGCCAGATTCCCAACTCCAACACACCGCAGCCTACTTTCCGCCATTTGCATTCACAAACTTTTGGTCGCATTAGCTGGGCCAGGTTAACCCAACAATTCGCGATCGGGTGGCACGAAAATAAAAAGCCGCGTGATTAAATCAGATGTTCACATTAAGACCACCACGAAAATTAAAGGCTTACAAGAAACCGTCAAGATTGCAAGCTGGTTCTCGTGGCCAAACTACAATGCATCTGCAGTAACGTGTAGCGATTGCTGGGAAAAGCCTAAGTGACTAACCAGGTGTTAGAAAGTTACAGATCATGAGATTAAAACCCTAATTTCCAAGTTTTCTTATGGAAAACAAACTTGCCACTTCACTTTCCCGAATAACATTTAAAGGCCGGCTAATTATTACTTTGGTTAACTTTTCCTAACTATCTATCTGGCTTGATAACTCACAGAGGTGCGGTACAAAGAGCGGCGGTTCTTACCCAGATGTAGGGTTAGGTTGACTGAGTTTGGGAACTGGATGCCTGCGAGCATGGTCTGGCTTTGCCACCAGGTGGTATCCGCATGGTTGTTGTAATCGGTGAGGAAGACCGCGCTGTGGTGGTGCCGGGGATCCCTGGCATCGCAGATATGGCACGATTTGGTAACTCCGGTGACTCCGGTCTGCACGCAGTACTCTTCGGGGGGAGAGCCACATGTGTTGGTTGCCACCACCGTAACGTTGAAGGCGGCGTTGACAAACTCGGGCATACAGCGTTGAGGCTGCCCTGAGTCATCCACGCACTCATCCATAGCACCATGGCCGTGTACAGCCAAATAAATGAACACAGTCAAAACGTGCAGCAAGCGTCCCATTTTTAAGTTTGAATGCAAAGTCAGACTAATGACTTATGCCAACTAAAACTTTGTTGAGAATTAACCGTTTCCTAAAAAGTCATCGGAGAAGCGTGATCAATAATCGCGCTTTCACTCTTTCCCAGATCTTCTTCTTCCTTTAAATCCCCCCGGTTCACTCTGCACTACACGTCCACGGCCATGAAAGTCCTCAGCTTCTTGCAGGAGTCGGTACGACTACACCCTTGATAGCGCTGACATGCGCAGTGCGTGTGCGCGAGGGAGCAGCGCCCACTTCCGGGAGCGAACAGCGGCGGTCTGCCGGTGTCCTTGCTGGAATAGGAACGGCGGACATCCGAGACGAGAAAGTGAAAAGCTAAAATTAAAAGTAACAACTGTACTATGTCCGGTTGTCTTATTAACGCAAATGTTAATCCTCTTCAATTTTGCTTAAGTGATCATTTTGCAGCCTGATAGACTGTCTGTGTGTCTGTTTTTTTATTTTTATACATTTCAGATAAGGAATTGATTCAAACATTTAGCGATAAATACATACTTGCTGGCAAAAACGTAAACGATAGCATTTTTAACGACTTCTGTGAAATTTACTCGACGTTGGGAATTATAACTGCTGATCAGTTGATTGTAGTGATTTAGTAGTTAAGGAGTTTCTCGTTAATTTGAACCAGAGAAAATCCAGTGTGGTTAATTATTTAATGCGCATAATTTGCACTTGGAAATTCATTTGTCGCTGTCAGTTTATAAATTTCAAGTGAATCTTAAAAGAAAATAAATCTGGTATATGTTGTTTATATAATACATAAAGTTTACAAATTTTACAAAATAAGTGAGATATTCAGCCTAGTATTACATTTACTGTCGATGTTAGTTTTTAATAAATAGGTTTAAAGCAACGTGTCTTATATGTGAGCCAATCCAACCCTTATGTGATGTATTTTGCAACACATTCAGTCAAAACATCCTCTTGGGAAGGTACTGAAACCAAATATCCATCCATTTTTAACTGCTTCTGGCATCCAGCGTTGCTGTGAACCTGGAAGCTATCCCAGCAAGAAAAGGACACACCCTGGAAAAAGGTGTTAGTCTATCGAAGGACACACAGCTACACAAAAGGCAATATAAAGTCTTATTTAAAGCAATCTTTTTGCGTTTGATTTGAATCAGTTATTAAAAATCACGGAGTGAAAATCAGTGATCTATGACGTTGGTACTATGACAGGTGACTGCAGAGTCGTTCGTCAGAGCCTATTTGTGTTTATATGGTAGCTATTCTGAATTAGTTCAATATTTAACATTTTCTTACTGCGTGCTTCTTTTATTTTTATTACCGTAACACTAGCCAAAGTCAATAACTACTTTCAGGTACAGGGTTTTGGTAAGCATATAACCAATTCCAGGAAGCATATAGGGTATAAGACAGGGACACCCTGGACGCTTAGCCACTTCTTTACAGTAACACACACATACAGTCACACACTAGTTCACCAAACCACTATCGAAGGTAACCTGGATATCCACAGGAAACCCATTCTGACATCAGGTGTGATAGGTGTGATATTCAAATAAAGCTCAGGGTAGCACTTTACTTGTGGGGGCATAAGTAACACTCGTACTTAATGTATTAATTAACAAACGAGCTTGATGGGCAGAATGGCCTCCTGTCGTTTGTAAATTTCTTATGTTCAATCATACCACTACATGTATTTCATGCAGTTACTATGTTTGTTCATGATTTCATCTTGACTAGTAACTGGGTTACTAAGTTACTTGTTTCCCTCAAGCAAAGTGTTACCCAAACTGAGAGGCCTTTATATCAATGCTATATATCAATAAAGGCGGTGTTGGCCTTCATGTTCAGATAAAATCTGTCACCTATCATTTTTACATTTCCATCTAACCTTCTTCCTTCCACTTAACCACTGTATGGTCATGAGGTTTAAGAGTATTCACTTAACTAAACAGATGTTGTATGGTGTTTTTTTTAAACTGTTGTTTGTCATACCAGCTTCAAGCATATGAATGTGGTTTGCCATTCTTTTTTGATTCTTCATTTATTTATTGACTTCGTATTTACTTAAGGCTGGACATTCACCAATGTATTTGACTGGATTACTCCATCCAATACAAGTGCAGAGGAAAGGTGCTGATCAGCCTGTAGATGGCAGTATTCGAAATGCTGACAAAATTAAAAAAATACCTGTGGGTTGCACATCTATCAAGTCAACGCAGACATGACTATAAACACAGTGTCATCCACAAGCAATTATGTGCTTTATCCTATAGTGTTCAAGGCTGAGTAAAAAAGAAGTAATAGCATTTTTTATTGTAATAACACTACTAAATCGACTGGCACTGCATACTTCTGTTTAAAGTGTGTGGTTTGCTAATTATTGTTATTATTACTTTTGAGTTGGCTTAATTCTAGACATATTGTACTGTTTCACACATAAGTGAGACATCAGTTCTTGTAACTGCACATTTTTGAACTGCATGACAAAACTCAGAAATATAAAGAAGAAATCCACAAAGAAATGCAGAGAATGTCTGTACACACACAGAATTAAAAGTCAGATTCAAAAGATATAAAAGCAGTTTTATGACCAAGAGCCCTGTATAGATTACCCACCTCCAATGATGGCTTATAGCACATTTTAGAAATATGTATTTCATTTTGCCAGTCCAACATGCTATAAGTGTTTTCAATAGTAATTTTAATCAATCAAAAATTAAAAAGATAAGTTCTTTTTCAGTCTCTGTAAGTTGAAATAAGTCGTGGATGATAGCAGAATTATTTGACTAATATATTATCAGGTGTAAATATGTCTTTTTTATATTAATATTTATATGTGATATACATTCTATTATATCAATAACATACTTATTAAAAGTTTTTTCTGGTATATTTTCTAGATGTGCGACATGCATTACTATTGAAACTTGTAGATTGCAAATACTTTACAACAACTAAAGAGAATTTAGCTAAATTAACTGACATGCCACACTGTAGTCAGAAATGTTGCCATATTTGTGTCAGTGTAGAGATAGTACAATAAGTGAATTCACACTCCAGGTGACCCCTAAATTAGCAATATAAATAATAACAAAGTAACAATAAATAGATATTCTGATTCTGATTATTTGTGTATGTGAAGTACACCTTATATGACAATAAGTACATAAAAAATATTCTTTATATTAGGCAAAGAAGATTATGCAAACATGCATACAAATTTGTATGAGAGCAATTTTTCTCTTACTGTGAGCAGACATTGTCATTAATGCCCCAGTAGGGGTTGTTGCTGTGTGATTCTGAGAAAAAAAGCACTGCGTCTTTGTTTTATAATATGTTTCCGACTGGTTCTCCTCAGGTCACAGCCACTACCTACATCGGTATTTGGCCCAGGGCAGGTTAAATGCACTATTCTTTGTTGGGAAGGCCAGGGTGCAGCTCAATGATTGGAATGAGTTCCTTCCTGTGCAAAACCCTAGTTTTTTTTTTTTAGCTCTTTTTTCAAGCCTTGTACTCAACTCCAATGCCCTGAGCTTTGCTGCTAGACATCAAAGGATTATGGGAGGTGCACTAACTCAAGAAGGTGGGGACATAAGCCTAAATACCCCTTCCGACCCCCTACGGCACTGATTGTCTCCTTACCGTGGTTAGCCAGGGGCTGTTTTTACAATCACAGTCAGTTATCAGCAGAGTTCTTCTGTCTGCTTTCAATTCAGGGATATTTGAGGATTGACTGCCTAACTCAGAGTTGCTGGTACTACAGGACCACCATTTTTCAGAAAGCTGCAAGCATGGAGATAGACCCAAGCCAAGCAGAAACTCTCTACACATGCTCCTTTGCCTCAAAAAGTCTTGAATCTTTTCTCTCTGAAGTTCAAAACTGTTGGCTGTTTTAAGGACAAATAGTGCAGTTCGACTGATAAACTGGTTTTCGGCTGTACCTTTGTTCAGATTTGCATTCTGAAGGGCACCTGCTGCACATCTGCTTTTGCATTCCAACGTCTTGCCCTTTATCTCCGCACCTTTACAATGTACTGAGCCCATTGCTGTACAGAGAAATCATAGTCTGGAATTATTTAGACAACTCCAGGAACCAGAGTATAAAATCACATATTTCGATATATAAATTGAAGAAAATGCCTAAACTTACATGCTTTATTAGGTGTCTTGGCAGTTCTAGCAAAACTAGTTCTGTCTTCAGTTTGTAGTGATATACTCTCTTCCCCAGTGGCAGGCTAAGGAGGCAGCAGATTGTTATAGTCTTATTGCCTAAATGTTCCATGCAGCATTTTAGTGAGGACAGGGCGAGAAAATCGTGTCTGCAGTCAGGCAGGGCCAGTCTTGTGGGACCTGTTAGTGATAACAGATGGTACTCTTGCTGGCTGACTTACCTTTCTGACATGCAGAGTCAGTCTATCATTTCAGATAGACAATTTGATAGACCATGTCATTGCCTCCAGGCTCAGTATCCATCACTCTTCCCTAAAGGCTGTTCTGCTCTGCATCAACTTTCAGGCCAGCAGTTCCAGTTGGGCTTTTTAACTCTGTTGCTCTGCTGTTTGTGTTGTTGCAGAAGAACTCAAACAGAAGGAGCATCATGTTAGTCCCATACATCAAGGTTCCCCAAATGATCTTTGATCACAGTTTCCAAATGTGTGACCTGGTGTCAAGGGTGAAAAGAATGTTGTTCCACCTCACCACCTCTTGTTTTTGGGTTCACCTTAGTCTGGTTTCACTAAAATGCTCACTCCCACCCCCCAACATGGAAGCTGAAAATCTTCCTTGTTCCTTTTAAGCAATGTCTACCTTCAGATATGAGGCAGTGATTTAATACTTCTGGACTTTGAACTTTGTTTTTTCCTGATGGCTGCTTCTTAGTATTTTGCAAGAGCTGAAATCAAACTCTTGGCTGCGTGTTGCTCAATTAAGTAATCCCCGAGACTCCTTTGGAACATATGCAACAGTTGAGTTTTGATGTGTTTATAGATGGTTTGTTTTTAATAAGATCACAGATGAACTGTATATCGTGGTTTTAAATGGGAATTATGTGTGGCAGGTATACAGTGCTGTGCAAAAGCCTTAGCAGACAAAAGAAAATTCTGTAGCTATTATATAAGAATTTGTTCTCTTTAACAGTTACACTATCAGAAAAAAGGGTAAAATGTGTACCTTTACTCGTGACTGAGGCTGTACCTTTGTGGTTGTACCTTTTAAGGTACAGAAATGAACTCTGAGGAATATCCCAAAGGTACAAGTAGCATTAATGTACCATCAATGGTACACAAATATTCATCAGAGTCCATTTATTTTCTACAGCTAAGGGTACAATTGGCAGACCCTTGAAGGTACAGCCCCAGTGACAAGCAAAGGTAGAATTTTTTACCCTTTTTTGTGAGAGTAACTATATCTTGCTGGATAGAAGAACACTGCTTTGATTCTCAAACGTCCTCTCAAGGAAAACCCAGCCATTCCATGAATGTCTGAAACTTCATCGATAGCTCACTTCATTATTTAAATTATTTAGTTAATAAAAACTTCACAAAATATTGATTAGCCAAACAAGGTGTAAGAGTCATGAAGTACAACAAATATCTGGGTATAGAAGATGGTAACAACAAGTAATCTGGTCACTTTTGGAGAGGTTTCAAAATCCCTAAGCTGACACACTAAATATATAAAATCATAGTTATACACAAGCGTGAAGATCATTTAAATATAATTTATTCTGGAAGAACACTTTGGAAACTCCTCTCCAGAGGCCTGATCTTTTACTGTGTGATCTTGCATTTTAATTGTTCTGTAGTCAACGGAGTGCATTTGCATGGTTTCTGAATCTCACTTGTGCTGGTTGGCTAGTCAACTACATGGGTTTCCATGTTGGTACAGTGAGCTGGGTATGGTTGGTAATGTTGCAGTACACAGGGCCGGTCTTGGTACTAGAGCGTCTTGGTTCAGACTGGCAATTTTAGATTTTTTTTTCACATCAGTGACAAACTTTTTCATTTCTCTCACCTTCCTCAAAATAATGATACACATTAATAAAGTACAATACATTCAATAATAATAAAATGATCATATTATTCTTCTTCATTTTATGACTGTCTACTGAAGTTATTTATATCTAAAAAGATGGTCCCAGAGTGTAATGTTGCCTTGGAAATCCCTTCAGAAGAGACAAGATGTGACTGTCATTATTTATAATTAGTTATCTGCAATTTGTACCTTACAGTATTTTCCCTAAGGCATGATCGATCCCTGTCTCCCAGCTGGGCAAGTTTCATTGTTCATTGTTTCACCTCCCTTGCTGTAAGGACAGGGTGTGTGCTAATTGTGTCGTTTTACTTTTCAAATAAACAGCCAGTATAACTATTGAAAACTCTCTGTACTGGAACTCTTGCATATAGCTTTTTGCATATCTCTCACCTTTTTACATATCTCTCACACATCCTCTGTCATGCTTGAATAATAGAGTTTTGCTTTTAAATATTAGCATGGCTGATGATAATAGTAAATAAGTGTGATTAAAACCATGGTCTCTTAAATGGACTTAATTTTTGTGGTTTTAGTCTCAACCCCCCAAAAGTCTCAGTCTTGACTCAGTCTTGACCCCCCCCCCCCCCCCAAAGTCTTGGTCTTGACTCTATCCTTCAAGATGTCGGTCTAGATTTGGACTCAATATCAGCAGCCTCGACCCCATCACTAATTGTTGATATGTTAAATTGGTTTGGACAGCCCATTAGACACAAGTAATCTTCAGCTGGAGGGAAGCCTTGGGCCTTGACAGTTAGTTGTAGTGCCTATGGGATGGTGTCAATGCTACACATGCGTGCAACAGCTGTGTTTATACTGGTTTAGTCACAACTATTTTGATGCAGTCAGATATCTCACGGCATGTAATACTGCCCCTTTGCAGATGGTGTCCATTACTCAGAGAAAATTTAACATCTTCAAACTTGGTGCTAATTTTGTTTCATCCAGCTCCTTAAATTAATAAATTTGGTGAATTAATATGAAAAAATAAGCACCTTATCTTATAAGCACCTTAAAAATAAGCACCTTAATAAGCACCTTACTTTCCAGGAAGGAACTTTTCTCTAAGTGTATATCAGTAAATATTGTATATATTGTAAGTAGCCAGGAAGCAGTGAGTGTGATGTCATTTGTTTTGATTTTGGTTCTCACTGTTTTTGGAAGTTACAGATGTTTTGCCTATTTTCATTTCACATTTTGTTTGTTTAGGTTAAGTAGCAAACTCCATAGTGTCATAACCCCAATCGTGCCGACCCTACCGTGTGTCACGTCCCCCCTCTGTTTCTCGTGTGGAATCCCCCTGTTCCCAGCTGTTTCAAGTCCTGTTGATTACTGTGGTGTATTTAAGTCTGTGTCTGAGTCTGTTTCCCGAGTCTGGTCATTGACGTCATTCCATGTTCCTCAATGTGGTCTCCCCTAATAAACCTCGCATTCACCCAGCTCCTCGACTGCTGTGCCTGCTTTCCCGCTCTGTGCCTGCGTGCACCGTGACATGTACTTAGCGGTTTTTTATGTTATTTTGTCTAGCTGAATCCTGACGCAGTTTCCTCTCCTAATAAATGAACAGGACAAATTAAGTTGTGGTGTCACTCCACTTTTTATTGTACCAGACACAAGATTGAGATGTAACCAGTCTTTTTCAACTGATTACTTGTCTGCTGAATTCTGCTTTCAGGGAATTTGACCTTGAATTGTTTGTAAATCAGGGAACTCGCATCCTCTATCATTTCTCATTGTTCTTCCTATAATTGGTTGATGAAGACTCACTATTTGAAATGTGCAGGCATGTAGACAGTTTCAAATGAAGGCTTCAAATGAAACTTATAGTGAGAGTGCAACATCTGGAAGCCCGGGGTCATGGTAGAGTAGGTAGAAATTAAAGATACACAAAACAATCATGTCTGTTCATTTACTGGTGAAGACGTGTTGCAAAAGAAGCATTGGTAATATATTATCTTTGTGACCCAACAATGTGTTATACAAGTATGGTTTTATTCTGACTTTATTGACTCTACTATCCTTCCTTATTCTATCAGCAGAGAGTGAGTTCATTTAATTTGATAGGCTGATTCTGAAACTCCCTTTAAATTAGCACTTTGAATGTGTAATGACTGAATCTAAGGTGCTTTTTTTGCAATAGTAAAATGTCATAGCTTTACAGCCAGATCCTATCTAATGCCATCATTTCAAAGAGCCATATTGCAGATACTTAGAATGTGCCGGAAGTATAAATTGTTAAATTTTCATGGGCAAAGAGGGAAATACAAAATAAATCCTGAGTGAACAAGATTAGGAAGGAGACCCTGGGGGGCTTGTGTGGGAGGTAATGGTAATATTACACTAAGGACAGATGGGATTGAGAACCATGGCTTTAACTTTATCTTGCTTACTGATTATCAAAAGAAGAGCACTGCATTAGCATATTCTGCTAATCTGAATACTATATATCTAATCTGTTAGGTCATCTAATTCTCAGAGGACTATTCTTAACATTTTATCCTAATAAACTTTAGCAGCTGTCTGATGTTATGCAGTAATCAAGAAGGACTTTGGTTACTTTCACCGCAACACTTTTTAGGTCCTGATGTAACTATAGCCTTTGTGACCATATCATTTAACCGAAAACCCCCTCTGCCTCCAGTGGATTACTATCCATTTATCGTTTACCATATAAAGAAATGCTGATCCTCATACAGTGCAATTAGCTGTGTAAAACAAAACCATTAAAACCCCATGTCTTATATAACGGTGCACTGCAACTGCCTTTGTTCTGCAGTATCTATTCAATCACAAGAAGGCTCTGAATCACCCAATCAGCCATAAAATTAACAAAGTCAATGACTCTTAGCTGTTTCGCTGGTCTAGTCAAATAAAATGGTTGACCTAATATTCTCAAACTACTTTAAACTATAATGCATACAGTATAATGCACTTCTTATTTATTCAGATTTTTTCATAATTCACAAAAAAATGTTTTTGGGAAACTAAGAAATATTGTCCTCCATAAATTACAGTCTCACTCTTTAGCTCATATCTTTATTTTTACTGACTTGTACATGTACAAGCCATTTTTTAGAATGAAGACAAAATACATATTTTGCGCCTTGTGACGTCAACCGATTAAAAGTTATTTTGAAATAATATTGGGGAAAAATGTTGGAGGCTGTCTTACTCTCCTTCAGAGTTTCAGTCAGATCTATAAATATGGCTGAAAAGCACCTCTCATTGAAACGAGTACACCTACCCTCGTTAAATCAAATGAATATTAAACTATATTCGCGAGGTATGTGAAAGTCCACATCATGCTATAAAAGGCTCCCAGCTGGGACAGCTCTTAGTGATCACATCGACAGCCTAACAGCTGAGCCCAGCTAGGAATGTGGCCTTTTATTTGCCTCGTGTTTGCGCCCCTTCCTGCTGTGCCTCTTCTCATGGCCCCATTTCAGCATCCCAAAGGCCTCCGGCTTGGAGGAATGTAGCCAGGCATCCTCCAGGCCGAGCCCTCCATGCTGGTGTAGAGTGTCTGTCTTTTCATCAAGATCTCACTGAATGACTCTGGCGGCCACATCTCCCTGACTGTGATAGGTGTCTGCATGTCTGCTCCAGATAGGAATGTGAGGAGAGGGGGATTAGGGTTGGGGGAGGGATGGGGAGGGGGGTAGACAGTGGATATACATACACACGATCTGCAT
>JAODLD010000049.1:18145153-18160451 GCA_026781065.1 Mormyrops boulengeri
CTGCCTCGGCCCCCGCCCCCCCCCCCCCGGCATGGTCTTAACAAGCCGCGCCTGTGTATTGTTTGGCTTGCGTTTGTCTAGCCCCTGTGTGATTCACTCCAACTGCCTCTCATTTGCGCCTTTGTTATTCCTGGTATAAAGGTGTTTCCCAGTCCTGTGTTTCCCAATCCTCATTAATGTTGCTCCTGCTTGTTGCCTATGTCTCAGTCTCCCTTTTGTTCCCCTGTGATCCAGTTTTGTTTGGCAGTTCTATTTCTTTAATAAACCTGCCTTTGTTTGCCTCACCATACTGTACCTGCTCCCTCGTCCTTCCTCCCTCGTGCTGTGACAGAAAAATAAAACTCAAACTGGATGCAACTCTGAAGACATTACTAAACAACGCTTGAACCAGGAAGATTCGCTTTGCACAAATATTCACATTCTCAATCAACATACAAGATAAATGTAAATTCTTGTTGTGTTGCGTATGAATTGTATTTATGAGCCACAGGGTCTACTTATGTTCCTGAGAAGGAGAGCATTGAACTTTCAGCAGTTTTCTGATTTCCAGACAGTTGTCAGTTCAGATCCTATGGTTGACACATATCCCTGAATAAAATCCATTGGATTTACTTAGTTGAAGTGTGGACATTGGTTCCACATGAATGGTTTGCTTTACCAGTACTATATACACTGGCTTTGCTTCTACCCTGAATTAAGTTAATAAAATGTAATTTAATTGAATAAATGATAAATGTTGATAATCCTACATTTTTCAGTTGTTAATCCAGCATGGTTTGATCATTTTAGCTACATGCTGTCATCATGTTTGTCACCCCTTGCCCATTCAAGCCTCTGTTTTCCTCCCTGGTGTGGCCCTAATGAGCCATGCCTGTTAATCATTTGTCTCACCTCTCGTTTCAGCCCTCGTGTGGATCACTCCATGTGCCTTTCATTTGCCCCATCGTTAGTCCTGTCTAAGAGTGCTTCCCAGTGCTGTGCTCCCTAGTCCTATCATTAAAGTCATTCTGTGAATGTGCTCTAGTGCTTTCCCTGTGTTCACCTGCTTGTGTGACCCCTTGCGGTCTGCCTTGTTGTGCCCTGTTCCCATGTTAATTTAAATAAAGTCCTTTTTCATTCACCCTTGCGCCTGTCCTCCATTTTCTTGCTTGCAGGACACAACAATGTTACATGTATGTTATTTGATCATATACTTAAAAAATGATTCTATATTCCTTTTGTTTTATTGGTTTAAGTGTTGTTTGTGCTGGTAAAAATTAATGTTGATGGAAAAATTGGAAATACAGGTTATGAATCAAGCATTTCATACAACATAACTGCAAGAACAAATATATTATGAAAACAATGTCAGGGTCAGCACCCATGTGTGTCCCTTCCCTGTTTGGCCAGCAGGCATCGCTGGCCATTCTGTCCCTCCTGTCAGTCTTTGTGTTCCACCTGTTCCCTATCAGCCGGTTAGCGCAATGTGTTGAGCTATGTGGTTACCTGCAAATCCCTTTGTCACGTGTTTGAATCCCACCTCCTTTGTTTTTGTATTTTGTTCCCTAGTGTTTCATTGTATGAGTTTTTCTAGTTCCTGTGTTTTGTGATTTGTATTTGGTTTTGGTTAAAGTCTTTGTGCCCGTGCTTGTGTTTCTACCTGTCTGTTATTCCCCTAGTGTAGATTCTGTTTCTTAGTTTCTTTGTTAGTTTGATTTTCCTGAGTTTAATTATTAATTTCAGCTGTTGCCTGTTTTTGTGCCTGCCCTCGTGTGTTTACCTGACTGCTCATTGCCCTGCCCCCTCCCTGATTGGTTAATTGTCTATGTCTCACTCCTGTTGTGTCGTTACTCGGTTTAGTTTGTGTATTTAAGTTCCTGATCCTGTTTTGTTCTTCCTGGAGTCATTGATGTTTGTTTGTTGTAGTTTGCTGTTGGGTGTATGCACTTCAGATGTTCTGTTATTTGTAATCTGCCTGCCTACCTGCTCCTTGTTTGCCCTGACTCTTTTGTTAAATAAACCCCTTCTGTTCCGGTGAGCCGTGAATGGGTCATCCATTCCCTTCCTGCCTGCACCATGCCTCGTCGTTGCGCCCGAACCACCCGAGTCCATGACAAACAAACTTTTACATCAGTTTAACTGAACAAAAATCCCAGAGTGCAGAACAGTGCTTTGATAAGAACATGTGTGAACTCAGGCCAGTCTGTGAGGGTGTGTGAACACAAACGCACGCACACACAGTTACCTCAAACTGGCACCAGAGAAGATGTGTGTGTGTGTGAAGATAAAATCATCAAAAGTGGAAAAACTATGAATGTCTGAAATGAAAGGTGAACTTCTGGCAGAACCAGGGGGACAGTGGGAAAGGAACAGAAATAAATAAAAAGCAACAGTTTACTGGAAATAGTGTTACCTCAGTATTCAAACTCCTTAGAACTCGAATTTCTTAAAAGTAGAACCAACCAGTTTGAAAAAAAAAATAACCTAGAACTCGTTTTGAATCTCAGAAGTCGAACCGTGAACGCCAACCTAAGATAACTTGTATGCACGGAGAAATGAGTCACGCGGCACATCTCTCAGCGGAAACAAAGGGTAACAAATGTTGCAACCTAAAAGTTTGTGATTTATGAAAAAATTTACGAATACAGAGTATTAATAAAAATAAACAATGGTAGCCATGGGTCCAAAAAAAGCAGCACCAAAAGTGGTAAAGCGCAAGAACCACAGTAGAGTTTAAAAAAATTATTGAAAAATGATGTAAACTTTACACATTGTTTGGATACATTTATTTTCTTACCTTACAAATTACTGTTTTGATAAATGTGCTTAAATGTGTTTAGTGTATGCTCTTCTTGTTTTATCCTGTTCATTTTGTGTTAAAATACCACAAAAAAACATATTTAGCTGTATTTTTTTGGGGCTGGGAACCAATTAATTGGTTTTGCATCATTTCTTTTGGGGAAAATTCAATCAGAACTCAAACTTTATAGGATTCGAACCCGAGTTCTGAACGGATTAAGTTTGAGTTCTGAGGTACCACTGTACTAGCGTTAGATGTTACAGTATCTAAGCTAACTATTTGTTATTTATATTGATATCAGCTAAAAAGAAGTCTGACATTTATGTGTCCTGATCTGGCCTAACTAGTTACCTGTGTTGCATAAGCTTTCTAGCTAAGGAGCAGGAAAAACTAACAGGCATTTGGAATTTGGCCCATGGATGATATATTTTGGAAAACCTGGTTTATTGGCTTCATCTGTAGCAGTGGAAAAATACAATTATTGCTGGAGGTTGGAAGTGCACTGTGTGACCTGGGACTAAATGTGAAAAATACAAGGAGTAAAATTTATCATCAGCACCTGGCCCCCACCCACACCCTTATAGCAGCTGTCATGGAAAAATAGTCTCACAGCCTAGCGCTGGCTCCATGCAGTAGGGGGCAGTGTAGCAATCCCAGAAGCCTCACTAAAGAGGCTTGTTGGTGACATGATTAGGACTGTTGCCATTGGCTGGGCATTCGAGCCCCACTACAAGCTGTCCCCAGTAGAGTCACTACACTAATAAGTAAATGAGCATGATACACATGTCGACAATTACAGTGTTGTACGACAATGCAATCTTGCATAAAGATGGCAGACATCCGGCAGGAAATTCAATTTAAACTGTCTACTGTGTAGAAGCAGGGCTGCCTCAACAAAAATGTTGTGACTTTATGACATTATACATTAATTGCTGCTGTTGTTAAACAATTGAATATGCCTCTGCAACAATGTTATCTACTACATTAGGCATACCCAAAGAAAAGTGATATAGGCTTAATATATTTTTGTACATGCATTTGCATGCAAAACATATATATATCCTCAATGACAAAATCAAATGACCTTAATGACTTTTTTCAACACATATGCGCTACATGCCCTAGTTCTTTGCTTTATTTAATTTTGCTCTTGCCAATCTCCATCAGATTGTCTGGCGCTACGATGGTGGCCATAGCGTGTTTATCTCCTTCTCAAACTACGCATTCACAAACAGTGTAGTTACAGCCATTTTTCAGCCATCGAAGGGGTGTCTCATGTACAATTGCACTGTATTGCCGCAATTTTACACACCGATATATTTTTCTACCTATAATATAATTTCCAGCTTATACTCCAGGTGAGAAACTGGAAGTTTATCATAAAGTGTTGATATTTTCTATTTGTTTTAATAGCCCGAACATAAAAGGAAAGCAACAAAAATGAGAAAATACTCGATTCATAGTTAAGTTAACATTTTCATGCTGTACATGCTGCTTCCGCCGCAACCTCAGGCGATCGCTTCCAAAATCGTGGTGACTCATGCGGCGCACGTATAGCTGTCCAGGAAGAAATCCGCTGTAAAGCCAGTTAAAATTTGGATAGAACCTAATGCAACATACTAAGAAAATTAATAAATTTTAAAGACCAGGTTAAAACCGTTGTTTTTCCCTCCCGTTTTCTCCCCTACCGCCCCTTTCTCTCATCGCATCCCCACGCATGACAGCGGTCGCTTCGTCAGCAGCGGATATTGGGATCGTCGCATGATGGAGCCCCATTTATTGCTCCTATTTCTGGGGGTTTTCTCCATTAAACTCGTTGGCATGCAGGGTTTGAGCACAGAGGAAGACCAGTCTCAGGATCTCGAATGCAAAATGAAAAGTGTCACCGTGTCGGCGTTGCCTTTCCTGCGGGAAAACGATCTGAGCATCATGCACAGTCCATCGGCCTCCGAGCCAAAGCTCCTCTTCTCTGTCCGGAATGATTTTCCGGGAGAGATCGCCGTTGTGGACGACCTGGAAAACACCGAGCTTCCTTATTTTGTATTAGGTGAGTTTGTATAACGATCAACAATGCGATCGATTCCTTATCTGTATGGGCCCTTGTATCGCCCAAATGCACCGCATCACTTGTATTTCTCAAATTTATTGTCAGGAAGGTCTCGATGGCATGATATACATTTTGCTGCACATCGCGCTTTTTTTAGTCGGTTTTAAGGAGTACTGCCTTAAAAAAAACTCCACTAGGCTAATAAAAATATTTAGTCTTGCCGAAAGATGTCAAAGACTGTGTTACAAGTGTATTTTTTTTAACCAATATTAGGTGGGATGAGCTCCATTTAACACTAACAGTTCATATAGACAACGTATCGCAAACCATCGCTAAACAAGTTTTTTTTTTGCTTTACTGAATCTAGGCATAAGGCATACAATAAGAAACTGCTGACACTTAAACTTCTGAGTATTGATTTATTAATCGTTGAATAGTAATTGTTTACACGTCCTGAGATAAAGTTTATCTAATTACACTATGTATACATTACTATTAAACATAACATTTATACGAATAAGTACTTTTCTTTATATATTAGTATTTATGTAATCAGTGCATGCTCCTTACCTCTATTATTTATTTTGAAACATAGTTATGTTGCATACATGTAATTGAATACTGTGCAGCTGTCCATGGTCCTGATGTGACAATTCTTCATATACAAAAGCGCAAAATCAAAACGTCAGTCGAGGCTGACGACCGTGCTTTAAAGAAATTTGAAATCACACGGTAAACAGCGAGAAATGCAGTAGCTGAAATGATTTGGAAATGATTGCTGTGCAAGAAGTTTCAACAGATGTGTTTGGCCACGCTGACTTGCTTAGTGTTGCTGAAAAGAGTATATTATTATACATAGACTTGTGTGCACAAATCAGCATACAGGAACATTTGAAATGCAAGTGGGCAGTCTGGTAAATTGAAGTTTCTTTTTATCCATTTTTAGATTTTGGTTTATGTATAAGGTAAATATATCAGTTAATATAACACTAAAACTGCACTACTAGTCCAACAAATTGCCACTAAAGTAATGTGCGATGATTCTTAAGTACATCACTATTTTAGTTTTACCTGATTGGTCTCTGTGAGGTATGATCCTTGAATATGACATTAATGATCCATTAAAGCAATGAAGAACTGGTATAAAGACCAGAAACAAGACGTTAATTTATACTCAAAATCCATTCCCTTTTTTAAATAATAGTGCATCAATGACTAATCTTCATCTTATCTCGGATGGCTCTGGGTGTAGCAGAGTGCCCATCCTGGGTAGGATAGCAGCGCACACACTTACCCTCACACAGTAAGGGGAATGCAGAATTACCAGTATGGTTTAACTACATGCGTTTGGATTATGTGAGGAGACATGAATACCCTTAATCCTAAAATCCTAAAATGTAATGTCATCTAGTACCAATGTCTGTATTAACCTGTACATGTCCCTCCACTGGTCTCTGCTAGAACTGGTCTGATGGAGACCATGTTAAATCACATGTTTGTTGTGTTCATGGAAGCTATTTCTGTTTATCAAGAAGCAGGCACAAACTTCAGCCTGACCAAAGAACCGTACTTCTTACAGGTCTTACCAAACATTTAACCAGTAAGTCTTGAGTCTGTTAATTTACTGTTATTGAATATGTGCCAACAGGAGAGAGAGAAAAACATGATTTGACAGTACAATGGGTAACAGTTTGACTAAGGAACAAATTACAAGTCGCAAAGGCAGTGTGTTGCTCAGTGGGCTAAGCCTGTGTGCCTATAATCAGAAGGTTGCTGGTTGAAACGCAGCCTCAGCATGTCCGTGGGTCCTTGAGCAAGGCCCTTAACCCTCAGCTCCCTGGGTGCCACTACAGGTGGCAGCCCTTTGCCGAAAACTTACTCTATGCAGAGCAAGTTGAGGAAGGCATAAAAAGAGAATTTCCCCACGGGGGTCACTAAAAGTATCAATTATTATCATTAAATACATAATGGGGGTCACTAATTATGACAAAGATTATTGCCACCCTTTATGTACAATATAGAATTGCTTTAATTGGATTTTGTCTTGTCAGGATCCTGACATGTGCTGTTTAAAAAAAATGGATCTTTTGACAGTTCCGAGGTGAGGTGATTTTCAGGTGATATTAATGTTTTATTCATATAGAGAAACAGATAGTAACCCAGCTGTGGGCATTGAGGGAGATGTATTTTATGCTGTTAGGATTCTCAGGGGGAACATTGTTGCAGATATGCCATAAAGCACAAATTTATAGGATTTGGGATGACCTATGTGACGTGAATTTTTCAATTCAGTGCAGTTCAGAGAAAGGTTTTAGCTTTCTGTATTTTAGCACATTAGATAGTTCACCGATTAATTGTGGTTTGATGCTTAGTATGTCAGTTCAGTTATGAAAATGTATGCTGTTTAGGATTAAATCTGAATTATTCTCCCTGTAACACATTCAGGGATATTCTGAATAATTCATAAATTAATCAATTTATTTTCACTCTGAGTACGCCAGCTGAGAGATGAGGTAGAGTGACAATTAAAAAAAAACACAAGCAAACACAACAATTATATCTATTAATCAGTAAACAGTACAGAATGTAAACACTTTATTACTGAACAATCCTGCATAAATCAAAAAAACCTTGGCCGGGGGAGTGTGAGGCTGAGGGAACAGGGGGCTGGAGGGGGATAAGACAGTTGGAGTCAGAGGCATAAGCAAGGACACAAAACCAGAAGGTCTGTCCTGAGAGTGTTGGGTAAGGCAGGTACATGTGCAGACACTGGGAGATTGGTGCATACGCTCAATGGGAATGATATCAGGGAGAACCTGCACACAGTTTCACACAGAAGCGGGAAGAAGGAGAATCTCCACACAGCTCCACACAGAAGGGGGGGATCAGGGAGAACCTATGCACAGCTCCACGTAGAAGGGAGTTCAGGGAGAAGTTGCACATAGCTCCACACAGAAGGAGGAACAAGGAGAACCTGCACACAACTCCACACAGAAGAGGGATCAGGGTGAACCTATGCACAGCTTCACGCAGAAGGAGGAACAGGGAGAACCTGCACACAGCTCCACACAGAAGGTGGATCAGGGAAAACCTGCAGACAGCTCCACACAGAAGAGAGATCAGGGAGAACCTATGCACAGTGCCATGCAGAAGGGAGATATGGGAGAACTTGCACACAGCTCTACACAGAAGGGAGAACAGGGAGAACCTGCACAAAGCTCCACACAGAAGGAGGAACAGGGAGAACCTGCACACAGCTCCACACAGAAGAGTGATTTGGGAGAACCTATGCACAGCTCCATGCAGAAGGGAGATCTGGGAGAACATGCCCACAGGTCCACACAGAAGGGAGAACAGGGAGAACCTGCACAAAGCTCCACACAGAAGGAGGATCAGGGAGAACCTGCACAAACCTCCACACAGAAAGGGGATCAGGGAGAACCTGCACACAGCTCCACACAGAAGGAGGAATAGGGAGAACCTATGCACAGTTCCACGCAGAAGGACTGGTTTCGGGCTACAGTTGAATGTTCTGGAGCCAATGACCAACACCCATCATATAAAACTGAACCCAATCTACTACTGAAGCATCAGAAACATAATTTCCCCTTATAATTAGTGCTAATTGGAGACAGGAGTGGAGTGTAAGTAAGTATGTACTCTGTAGGTCAAAGCATGACTACATTGTCTTTTTTTCCTTTGGATGTCAGAGAGTCATGACTGACGCAGAAGAATTCCAGAGTGATGGAGTGACTGAAGGTTTTTTTTCTGGTGGGAAAGGGTTAACTACAGGCTGAACGTTAGTGAAAATAGCCTAGAAATTATTTTCACAAACTGTAAGGAAATAGGCAGAGTGCCTCAGTGTACATCACCAGCGCCTCATGCCTCTAGGGTTGGGCTGAATCCGGTCTTGTTCTGCTTGTGTGGGGTTTTCATGTTCTACTTAAGCATTGTGGAAAATGTCTTTGACTATGTCTGACAATCAGTGTACTGCCAGATATTCAACACCACTAAATATTTCATCAAAATTTTGATACAATGCCTCTGAAACTCACCTAAAAATTCAGTATTTGGTTACAGGAGTTATAGTACCACCAATGGCACAAAACACTTACTGTAGTTATTGAGTCCAACCAAAAGCTTTATATAGTTACATGGTGATACTTTGGAGGAATTTTGGCCTAGTTCTCCTTATATACAAAACTGCATTAAATCAGTGACATTGTTTCTGGTGGATGGCAGCATATTTTATTTATAAATGTGATCCATGATATATTCGGTTGGTTAGAAAAAGCTAAGAAAAATGACAAAAATCATTCATGCACCTATCCCATGGTGCATAAGGCACAAGGCTGGGGCACAACCTGGACAGGGTGCCAGTCAAACAAGGAACATTATGAAATAAAACAAGTTTGTTATATGAGGTGCTGCACGCTGGCTGACCCTGCACTCTGACCCCCCCAGAGATGCCATCACCTCTTTTTGTCTGTGTGTCTCATGGAGAGCAAGATAGGATTGGAAAAAATACAATTTCTCCATGGACGTCAGTACACTATCACTATTCTTTTCTATTTTAAAATGTCCCTGCTTTAGGTAATAAAAATCTTAATTGTGATAACATCTAATTGTGTTCTGAATGACTGTGTACTTTCAGGGATTCCCTGTGGCAGGTGCCAGAAATGATCTGCATGTTCATTTTCAGTATCTATTCTTCAGGTGTGTTCTCCAGGCTATTCTCTGAATACTTTTTCCTTTCATCAGCTTGACAGTAATTTGACACTCCCCTCCAGTTTGAGAACCTTGCCTTCCAGATGATGACGGTTTTTGTCTTTATGAGGAACATGAAGTTGGCAGAGTGAATTATATTTCAGCATTTTACATTTGTTCATTCTCTTTGCTTTTCTCTTTGCTTTAGTTCTACTACCTTAGATTGTTGATATCTATTATTTTTAATTTTTGTCTGAGACTGTTTTGCTGGCAAAGGAACCTCATGAAATATCAGTATCAGTATTAGTACCTTTAGAGAAGTACAGCCCTGCAATGAAATTGCTGAAATTATTAGTAATACTAATTTGCTCATGGGGTCACCAATAAAATATGTATTTACATCAGTTTCAAAGATTAAGATAATAAACTTTAATTACAATGAATAGATTGGGCAGGAGCAACAAGCTTGTTTACAGAATTGTGGTCCACAAATGGGCAAATAGTCAAAAACCAAGCAGAGGCAGCTGAAGGCAAACAAATCAGAATAAGAGTCCAAAACTGTTGTCCAATCACAGGTAGAAAGTCATAGGGTTGACCTGTGTCAGGTCCAGGTCAAATAATCATATCCAAACCAAAGACACAAAGCAAGAAAACTGATGAAGCAAGCAGAACTCACATAAGGAAAGCAGATCATGAAAGATGCACTCTGCATGGTGGATAGCTCAGTACTTCACGAGGAAGTCAGGGAAGACCAAGTACTTTTATAGGGCAAGGAATTATGTTAATGAGCTCCGGGGAGGCGGGGCTAGAGCCGACTGGGTGTGGTTGGATGGATGCTTGGCATTTAAATTAATAATTGATCATAGATACTTTCAAGACATGAAAAAGTTCTTCTAAAAATATGCTGTGCTATATAAATATATATTATATAAATAAATATATAAATAAACCATGCATCCATTCATCCATCTTCCTGCCTATGCGGTACAGGATCAAGTCAGTACACAATAACTATTAAACACACTCCTTAAGCGATTCTTCTTGCAGTAATTGATGGTAATGAAATTATGATCCCCTTTCAAGAATTGTTGCCCACAGGACACCTTCTTCACTTCAGCGTTTAGCCCCAATGTGTGGTGCTGTACCTCTTCCTGTGTGCTGTCAATAAATAAGGCACAGTCCACTCCCAGCTAATGTTTCCATGGCAACTGTTTGCCACCTTCCTTTTTGCCTCAGCTTTATTCTGTAGAGATGCTGGCACTCTTGCCGGAAGGCTCTTTCACTGTTATTTCCTACTGATGAATTTTTAGAACTTAAATACAGCATATACTGGACTGTGATAGTCTCTAAAATATATATTTAAATCATAATTCCTCAGTAGTTACTGCTGATGCGCAGTATGCTTAACTGAAACAAATGTTTATTTATATAACTTGTCCTTCATCTCTTTAAATAGCTTCAGTTTGAAAATAGAGAGAAGCGTCACATGTGACGGTTTATATTTAATGTGCGAAACTAGGCACACAGCATCTTTTGTATGAATCACTCTGGTAAGGCCAGAAAGGAGAAATTAGATGTTTTGATATGATATGATATGATATGGTGACAGGATTAGAGGAGAAATGAGAGTTTTATTAGGGACGGCATTTCCAGTTTTGGTGAGGATGGTGGGGGTGTCCGACACAGGGGTGCACATCAGGATGGAATGGAACAAGCCATTTATAGTGCAATCACATGAGGAACAGGTGAACCAAGCCCCCAGCTGTTCTGAGACAGCACACACCCATCCTGCCTCATGCTTTTATTAAACTCGCATAAAGAAATTCTATTAACTGTGTGTTAATAAAGAAGCAGTGAGTATTAATGGAGGAAAAAGCTGATATCCTTAGGAAGTATTAAACAATAAGAACAGAGATTTCCTGTGGTAAAAGTTACATATCAGAATGAAGAATCCATTCATCCATCCATTTTCTGCCTATTTATCTTGAACTGGGACGAGGGGGGGACGGGCAGTCCAGGGCCAGCCTACCCCAGGCAGGAAAGGGCACAAGGCTGGGGGACACTCTGGATGGGATGCTGTCACAATAAAACAAATCACAAGAATTAACAATGACGCTTTCAAATTGAACAAAAAAGCTTGGAATGGAAATCAGGGGGCTACAAAGGGTGATTTCAACCAGGTACCGAAATCTGTAGCACAGGATTTTAAAAGCATCAAAGTTCAGTGTCACTATGAGTTTGGTTTGCTAGCTTATTAGTGATAAGCAGCTGGTGAGATATTTGGTATGAAATGGCTTCAGCTGCTAATAACAGACAGAGGTGAAGGTGGCTGAAACTTTAGAAAAGAGCCAAAAAATCCTTAGCTTAGGGTGTGAAGCTTCAGGTGAGCCTAACAAAGATATTTAATTAGTTATAGGCTTATCTATATCCACTGTGCCTGCTGTGTATGTTTATTTTGTTTGCTGGCTGTTTATTTGTGCCATATTTTGGCCTGAGGATGCAGGATTTCAGTAAATATATAAGCGTGTGTTTGATTTATAAATTTAACTCAGCAACCAAAGCTATGCTTAGACAAAATACCCTGATCAACAAGTAATATGCGTACAAGTAATAAATTGATTAAATAAGATAACGATAACATATTTCTTAGTTTACATAGGCGTAAAATTAGCTTTAATGGCAATATAAACTTCTGTCTCCCTCTGGATTTCCAGTTTCCGACAACACAAGTGGTTTCCTTGGAACCTTGCCATGCTGTTTAAGAGAATATTTCAGCCAATCAGCTTAGTTTATGAAAATATCCAAATAAGGCAATTTTGTCTGCATGCTTTGCTGATAACATCCTTGGGGCTGTCATGGTGGCTCAGTGGGTCATAACTGTGGCCTCAAACCTCCAGGGTTGTGACTCTGATTTCTGTCTTAGCTGTGTGTGAGTAATGTTTTATTTTTATATTTTAATAACATATTATGCCAGCAAACCATAGTCTTTGTGCTCTCACATACTGATGAGCAATGTGCTGGGCTTCACCACTACAGTCGTGCTTTAACCAGCTAGTAGAAAGGTTACCTAGCAAAAGGTCTTGCTAAATAACAAGATTTGATAATGCTTTTAACAATGACTGACAGTAAAGTTGCTATTGTATACAGAGATTCAGTTAGGATGTCTTTGTATACAATGTCACCCTATTTATGGTCTAAGGTGGAAACATGTGAAGACTAAACTCTGGATTGGCCACTTTTGGAAGGCCTAGCCTCCACCTGTGGTGATAATTTAATGCCTAAACATTATGTAGGTTTCACATCAGACTTTTGGAGAGTGAGGTCACCCCCTACAAGTGAATGTGATGTGTTGTTTTGACTGCTCCATTTGAAATGGTCAAAAAAGTCTTTATATTTATATTTTTAAGTTCTTTTAAAATTTGATGTCTTGAATGTATCTTTTAGGAGAGTGGAGAACATTTACTTGTTTTACATTTATTTAGGAAATGCTTTTTTCCCAAAGCAATGTACAAGTAAGGATCAGAGGGCAGGGTCACCCACTTCCTGGAGCATTCAGGGTTAAGGGCCTGACTGAGAAATCACTTTGTCAACCATGGCATGTGCATGGGTGACTGTCTGACCATGAGCAAGGAACCACACACCACTCTCTTATTTTGTTCATTTACAGTGTTTCCCAATACGGTCCTCGGGGATCCACGGCCGTTCCAGGTTTTTGCTCTTTCCGAGACATTTTTGCTCCCTCTCAGCTCCTTACCAGGGAGTTGGGAGGGAGCAAAAACATGGATTGACTGTGGGTCCCCAAGGACCAGATTGGGAAACAGATTTACAGTGTTAATGGACACCATGGATTGTTTTAAGTGTGTGGTGTTGTCAGATTTCACACAAGTAACTGGATATGCATGAAACACCGAAATGGAGCACTTATCGGTGTGAAATAAGATATAGGGTTTGAGAGAAACAGTGAAATTATACTTAAAGACTAGGTACTGTTATGGCGCGGCATGATGGAGGAGGGAAAAGGGGGACGATCCACAGAGTGGTTCACAACAAACAGGGTTTACTAAGAAAAAAAACACAAGTGGGGGACCAGAAAATAAAGGGACCCTGAGGGGCAAAGAACAAAATAAACAAAAATAACTAACTAAAAGTAACACAACTAGGGAACAAAACAAAACAAGGTGCAAGACTGGAAAACAACCACAGCTACAAACATGCAGTAACAATAACACTAAAAACTGAAAAGACATGGGAACTGAACACTACTGAAACAGGAACTATCACACTGCAACAGAACACCACTGACACAGGCAAATATCCACAGCAACTAACTAATGAGTAGAACAAAAGCAGGCACTTATAACAAGGGATAACAATGGGCAGGTAAGAACTACTATGAACTAAGGGCAATGAGGAGTAGGTGAGATCAATTAACAGATACAGAAAAGGTCCAGACACTAAGGAAAACCAAAACTAGGAAAATCAAATGAACAGGAAACCTGGAGCAAAAAACAAGGAACTGAAATACCTATACAAACGTTAAACCAGGAGAACACACAACCGACAAATATTAAATAATAAATAGTTAAGACTGGCCCCTGACCTGCCTCGAACCCACCACCATAGGAAAAGGTGGTAGGAACAACAGCTAGCCACTCAGCCCATTAAACCACACAGGGGGCTAGGGCTTAGCTAAACATACTAGGAACTAAGGAACTCCAAGACAGAGGAGGGAACAGGATGGCAAGTGACTCCTGCTGGTGAAACGGGGACAAGACATATGGGACAGGGCCAGAAGGTCACTGATCCTGACAGTTACGGCTGTTAATAAAGATCTAGGCAGAAAGCCAGCCTATTTTTACTCATTAAAATATCATTATGATTAATCATTAAAATCATTTTTAAAAAGTATTATGTTCAAAAATATGAACATGGACAAATTTTTGCTGACACAGAGTATTGTTGTACTTTTGTGAATGTCACATGCAGTATGCCAGAGCATTTACTTGAAGCCTACTGTACATGGATGGCTAAAGCACCCCATGGACGTAACCATGCATTCTATTGGGGGATCGTGTCCCCCTCAACACTGAGAAAATACCAATTTGGGGGGAGGGCCCCAATATACAATAGAAAAAATGTTAAATGCCTTCTTTTTATGAACCCTCTCAATGGATCTGCTCTTTAATTTTCAATTTATGTTCAATTAATATCCATTTCTTAAGCAAAACAGAAGCGTGTGACCCCCTCCCCCAAGTGCACACTGTGCCCAGCACGTCTTTCTGTGCTGTGACGGTAATCTGCCAGGTGTTTTACATTTTCAGAGAGTAAGGAACTAGATACATAAAGAGGTAATGTTAGCTTAGTATATGAAGGCTAATGTTTATTTGACCACAGAACTACATAGTGCATGGCAGGGGAAAGCATGTACCGTCAAAATAAACTTCCATGCAGCACAGAGAGACAGGGACAGGAAGAGGCATGCTGAAAACAGTGGCTGGATTGGGACAGAGAGAGGCATGCTGAAAGCAGTGGTCAGACAGGGACAGAGAGAGGCATGTTGAAAGCAGTGGGCAGACCGGGACAGGGAGAGGCATGCTGAAAGCAGTGGCCAGAGAGGGACAGGGAGAGGCATGCTGAAAGCAGTGGCCAGAGAGGGACAGGGAGAGGCATACTGAAAGCAGGGGCCAGAGAGGGACAGGGAGAGGTATGCTGAAAGCAGTGGTCAGACGGGGACAGGGAGAGGTATGCTGAAAGCAGTGGTCAGA
>JAODLD010000049.1:18164062-18175474 GCA_026781065.1 Mormyrops boulengeri
ACAGGGAGAGGCATGCTGAAAGCAGTGGCCAGAGAGGGACAGGGAGAGGCATGCTGAAAGCAGTGGTCAGACAGGGACAGGGAGAGGCATGCTGAAAGCAGTGGTCAGACGGGGACAGGGCGAGGTATGCTGAAAGCAGTGGTCAGACGGGGACAGGGAGAGGCATGCTGAAAGCAGTGGTCAGACGGGGACAGGGAGAGGCATGCTGAAAGCAGTGGCCAGAGAGGGACAAGGAGAGGCATGCTGAAAGCAGTGGCCAGAGAGGGACTTTCTGAATTAATGTGAACAGCTTACTTTTGAACAATTCGTACTACATTAGTGTAGCTCCCCTGGTAAATGCATTGTTTTTTAAAAATATGACAATTATATGCAATGGCAGAGTAAGACAATGTGTAGTGTTTAGTTGACATGTTTGATAGTGGTTTTATTTCAGGTTGGTGGCCCATCCTAGGTTATTCCCTGCCTTGCGTCTGTAGCCTCTGGGATTGGCTCCTAACCCTGATGATCCTGATTAGGGCAAGCTGCATGGAAAATGGATGGATGGATGGATGGTTTTATTTCATATGTATCACTTATTGTGGCAGTAATGCTATAAATATTAGTGCTATAAATATTTGCAGGCTAATAAGGTGAAGATGAATGTAGAGATAGCAACAGGCACGCGATTACTGCCCGCGCTCCAACCAGTTATTGAGCGGTGGGGAGGCTTTTTATTGGAATCATACAGAAATTACATTTATAATAGTTCACTGGAAAAATATCTAAATTTTATCATTATTTTTTTTTTAGTTTTCGTAAAAAATTTGTGACATTAGACTACGACCGGTGAGGCTCTACCTCCCCTGACCGCACATCCATGGTAGGAATGTGGGAATTCCACTTAAAAAAAATTGTGGTGGGGGGGGGGGCTCTCGTTTGGACCCCCCAATGTGTATAATATGGTACCATGGTTACACTCTTGTATACCACCCAGTCTTAACCCAACCTGTTGTTGTTTCTACTTGTTTCGATTCTGTGAAGAAAATACGTGTTTGAGTTTTCTGTTGTCAGCATCTGCATGAAGTTTTGTGAATACTGATTGTTGCTTGCTGCAAAACATTCCCTTCTCCTCTGGTTTCATTAATGATGTCATCAGTCGAGTCCACTTTCACATTACTGTCGACTTTAAAAAATCTTTAGTTGTGCAACCTCTCCTGCATGCGTCTGCATGTGTGGCAACTTGTTTCAATCCGTTTGCACATGGGTGTAAGTATGTATGTACAGATTACTTAAAAAGCTAATAATTTATTCATACATGAACTATCATTCAGATGTAGGTTTTATGTGAACGCATTAAATAATGGAGGTGAAATAATTCCTATGTTCCATTTTAAATAGCAGCATTTTCACATGGACTATAAATGTGAAAAGTGCTGTGTTACTGTAGAACCCAGTTTTGTGTGCAGAGCTGTCATTCATTAAAACCTTTCTCAATGTCTCAACCATCCACAAAAAAAGGTTAATATGCTCCTGCTTACTAAAACCTGGCAAATACGCAAGGGCTATTAACACCTTAATCTGCTCCCTCACCGTGGCTGCATTTATCTTGTGAGAGGCAGGTGTGGTTGCCCAGCTGCTGGCTCTTCCTCTGTCACAGAGTAGTGTTTCCCAATCTGGTTTCAGGGACCCGAAGTCAGTCCACGTTAAATGTAGACTGTTTTTCAGGGAGTTGGGAGGCAGCAAAAACGTGGCCAATTAGTGGATCCCCGAGGACTCGGTTGGGAAACACTGTCATAGAATTAATCATGAAATCTCACTTCTTGTCAATTAGGCCCTGCCCCAGCAAAACTTAAAACTTCTCTGATATTTCTGCTGAAATTTAATCAGTGCCTTTTCTTTGTTCCATTGGATCTTAAAATTGCTGTGGTCCTCCATTCTCAACAAACCTGGTTTACAGTCAACACTATTGAAGTCTAATATAATATTCCTTTTTTAAATAAATGGTTGCCTTTCAGATTCAGGCCCATTTAGCTTCCTGTAATCCTTACACACCTTTGCAATTAGATTCACACTCTCTTAGTAACATTGAGACAGCTCTGCTTAGGGTTGTCAATGATCTTCTCCTTGGTGCTGAATCTGGGGCCTTCAACCCTGTCCTGCTTGATCTTAGCTCTGTGTTGATCACTTAGCTTTGATATTCTTTTCACTTTCACTTTTGCTTTTGTGCAGCCACCAAACCAATCCACTTGTCTCCAAATCCCTTACACTATCACTTATGAACAAGGTTCCATGATACTTGACCACCTTTACAAAGGACAGACCCCCCCCCCCCCCCCCAATAAAAGGAGCAATCCATTCATTTAAGAGAAAGCACCACAGTTTTGGATTGTAAGGTCAACTCTCTTCCCCACTGGGGCTGCTGGATTTATGGCAAAAATCATAATCACGGTTAATAATGAGATAACAATTATTTTGCTCATTACTCATTGACTTTGTAAATAGTATGCATTTATTGGAGTTTTTAAAAAAGCTTTTTAACAGTGCAACTTTTTAATGAAACTGCAATGAATTCCTCACCCATGGAAGCTTCAGACAGGCAGGCAGGGTATATTTTATGGGGTCTTTGTTGTCTGCCAACGGACATGTTTGTCCAAGGGAGCACTTACAGGAACTCAGTCTATGCACAGCATAGGCTCCAGTCTATAGTCATGATCCTTGGGTCTGCTGAACAAATGCTTTTCTAATTCCAGTTTCTGAGTGATAAGGGCCCCCTGCTAAATACTGATTTTTTGGTGATCTCATCTTGATCTGGAATGAGTGACATAATGATGTTCTAGAATGAGAACATTGGGAGGCCCCCTTGACAGGAAAGACTGCTCTTCTGCCAATATCCTAGTACAGTCAAACATTCTGTGAACAAGAATGCTTCATCTTTCCCATTTTACCTAAAATGCCCTGGACTAATTATAATCATTATTGTAGATATTGGAGACATCAATAATGGTATTTTTTATGGTTATGCAAATCAGCCATGCTCTACTGATCACTTCTTGCATGCCCATTAACATAAATTTGTGAAGTGACAATTAAAATTCTATTTCTTATTGAAAATAAAAAACAACTGTCATGCTATGTTGGGGATTTGTGATCACTATGGTTGAAAGAAATACTTAGAGATTCTTTAGAATTTGTGTCACCTCATTCTTTACATTGACACAAAATGTCATGCCCCATTTACCCTCACTTTTCAAGAATGATCTCTTGAAATGTGAGATTCAGTACTCCTCTAAATAGTGAATTGTAGCTGCACCTGAATACAGCCAGCACAGAGACAGGGTAAAGAGCTTTATTCAGTATCTGACTGAGCAATAAAACAGATAAGCAATATTGAATATGGAGTGATTGTTGGTACCTTAAATGGTGGTCTCAGCATCACAGACACAGCCACTCTCCTGGGATTTTCACACACTAAAGTGTCTAGGGTTTACAGAGAATTTTGTGGTGAACCTAAAAACATCCAGTTACTCACAGTTCTGTGGGACAAAACACCTTATTGATGAGAGTGGTCAGGGGAGAATGGCCAGAATGGCTCATTATAGCTAACAGGAAGGTCACAAGTGCAAAAACAACAGCTCAGTACAACAGTGCAAGTGTGTGGAAAGGAATCTCTGACATATCTCTCACATAATTTGTCAACCCTTGAATCAGATCTGGAGGTCCGCCCTGGTATTAGCTAGTTGTATCTAATAAAGTGGCCATGTATTTGAGATCATGTTGAACATACAGTATCATTAGTACTATGACATCCCTCATAATTAGCAAGAACTTGCAAACACCTTCCCCTCAAACATAAACGCTTATTCCTGATTATTTGACTGAAGAATACAATCATGATTCTAAATTTAATACAGTCAAGTCAGACTTGAGGCCTCCCAGCAGTAACAGATTCTGTCAAGGGCAAAATGGTCAACTGCCCTGGGTGACATGTTCCGAGGGGACGCTGACGTATCAAACCACTCCCGGCTGATGACTTTAACTGTTGCCACTCCCCCGGTTGACAATTTTTCTGAACTGTTTGGGGTGCGGGGTGGGGGGGCTGCAGTGAGGAATTTGGCTCTGATTTTGCCCGGGGCCCAAGCATGCCAGAGCTGCTGCTCCTTCTCTGATTAATTACACCTTTTTAACACATCCAGTATGCTTACTTGCACACTAAGAAGATCAGATTATTGTGTTAGTCCTATTGAAATTGTACTAAACCGAATTTCTCTAAGTCGGACTTAAACACCCAGATAATGTGATCTGGTCGATTTACTCTTGCATGTATACGTTTAATCGGACTCAAACTGGCCTAGGCGCTCTGCACATGCTCCACATCCCGGGCTTTGACCCAGAAGTAACAGAAGAAGCCGGTACACAGAAGAAGCTCGGAGTATAGCAGAGGATGTACAGCATATAGGAAATGTACAGTGATGTAAAGCTGTCCAATTCACCGCTCAACTAAATGGCGCTTTTTCCACTACATCAAGAAGGCACCAAAAATACAGTCCTTCAAGGTGTTGGTTTTCCACTGGCATGAAAACTGGTGCCGAATGACATCACAACACGAGGTGGGGTATTTTTTACTGAATTCGAAAAATGGCTGTAGTAGGACTGGATGACGTGTGATATTAATACCAGTCAGCTAGATCAAGATCAGTCTCTTTCTTACCTTCAGTTTGGTATGGATATTATAGTGCAGGGAGTTTAAGTCTCACTAAAACATTTTTATTCTGTCATAGGAAAAAACCTAACAAGTTTTGCAATTTTAATGATACTTAATTTTCAAGATTATCGAGTATATGTTTAAAAATCAGCTTAAAGTTTACCTCTGCTGCTTTTGCTTGAGCGCTGTGTGCGGTCTCCGAGACAATCATAATCATTTTCATCCTTGCTGTTTAAATCATTCCTAGATGGGCTCTTGAGAAATGAATGTTGAATTCCTTTTTTGTTTCATGAGTACCCCAATATTTATTACAACAAAATCACATTGCAAAGTTTGAAAAATTTCCAATACCGTGCTGTCATAGTATATTATACAAAATACTTTATTTCTTCAAGCTGAAAGGAGCCATATCGCCACCTATCATAGCAGAGTCTGACATACTTTGGTCAATAAATCGATTCCCTTCCTGTACTGTACATGTATACTGGGACAAGGACAGTAGTCCAATTAAAGGGCATAGACGAGCTATAACTGCAGCTCAACTTAGCTGTGCATGTAAACGTAGTTTATAAGACAAGATGATTGGAGAAGTGGGAATCACTACTGTATGTCTGTGACCATAAGGTCACTGGTTCAAATACCATCCTTTTCAGAATAGTCACATTGCCTTTGAGCCCTTGAGAAAGGCCCTTTACCTCCCAGAATGCACCAGGGAGGGCGCCAGATAAATGGTGGAGCCTGTGCTCAGACCGCACTTCACACTCACTTGTGTACGTCTCAAAGGACAGCAAGATAGCAAATGTGAAAACTAAAGATTTCCAATATACTTCTGTAAAAGGCAAATAGAGTTTTATTCTTCATTAATAAAAAACTGTAAAGAAATATATTTAGAATATGTTTTACACTTTACAATCTCACTTTTGTGGTTCTCCTTTAGTTTTATTAGCTGTTTCATTACCACCTAAATATAATAATGTATTCTATATAATTGTGTATCCTATGTGAATTTGTATCTATCCGTTATGTCTTTTGGGTCAACTGGAAAAAGCCCAGTACTAACAAGTTGAAAGGAGCCATTTAGCCACCTATCATAGTGGAGTCAGACATACTTTGGTCAATAAAATCAATTCAAAACAATACAAATGAAATTTATTTTTACATATGGATGAATACATATGGATTTCACCAACATAGTAAAAGCCTTTAACCATAATCAGTATGTGCACTTCATGCGATTATCATTGGAGACTTAAACACTGCTGTCACTCACTTTATATTAATTGAAAATTATTTTTCATCGAAATGCTTTGCAAACACAAGAACACCAGAAAAGTCAGAGAAGAAACATCTGTTAGTTTTGTCTTTTTCCTGATGTGATTGAGTGAGAGGTCTAAAGACATTTCAGATACGTCCGCCCCTGCTACACGCTATGAAAAATTAAAAAGCTCTAAAAAAAACTGCAAGAAGGCAGAAGGTCCATGTAAAAGTGAACTGTGGATTCATTATCATATAATAAGGCCATATCTTGTTCTGAAAATCAAACCACGACCATTTGGTATGTGAGCATAGTGGAGATCTGCAGTTATTGGTCCCCTAACCCCGACCCTTCTCCAGCACACTGCTCTTATACTCTCATCTATACTGCATATTTTATGATAGAATAAATATGTAAGATCGAGACAGAAGCTTTATTGATCCCAAAGGAAATTGCAAGCTTTAATTTGGTTTTATTAAGCCTGTATTATTCTGTCATCTGGGAATATCACTACATTCTTTACATATTGTTATTGAAATACATCTATATTACCATAACAACTCTTCACTTGCAGTGGCGTACCAATCATATCACTGACCAGGCACTATGGCAGAGTTCCAAACTAAGAACATCCCTCTTGTTCGGAAAGACTTTCAGGGTGCCTGCCGCAGATGTGTTGGGTTATATGGTTCCTGTGCTTGTTACGTAGAAACACATTCCCCATAATGTTGCCAAATAGAAACAAAATATGAAACCTTTAATTTAAAAATCTCTAATACTTTTCTTTGTTTTTACCAGATTCAGAAAATCATCCTGCAATGTGAGAACCACTGCCACACATAGCCAGCTATGAGGTCACTGAGGTCTGAACCTCGTCATTGTTTAAGAGCTAAAAATGAATTTCGAAGCTAAATATTCACCTGAATAAAAAATTAGGCATTAGACATTTCACATAACTAATTAATAAAAAAAATAAACAGCTTATGAAGGGGACTGTCGTGGTTTGGACCGGGAAAGCAGGAGCAGGGAGACGTAGAATCTGGGAACAAGGGATTTATTCTGGAAAACAGCAAGGCACACGGGGCAAAACAAGTAGCGAGGTCACAACGTTAATGATCGGACTGGGGAAAACATACCTAACGCAGACTTAAATACATTGGACTAATCAACAACAACGAGAAACAGCTGGTAAACATGGGGATTCCACACGAGGTAGCGAGGGGACGTGGCACACGGGAGGATTGGATGAGCGGGGCATGGCAGGGACAGTATCAATAATGTGATTGAGGAGACTCACCCCCACCCCCAGGTCCCCTGGCCACGGCCCTGCTCCCATAGAGTACTATATAAATAACTATGTAAGTCACACATCAAATCTGATATGAGGAGCATTGAATTTTAGTATCACATGTACAATGGCAAGGAAAATATGATGTGAGGCAAATATGTTGCCGATCAATAGCAATCATGGCATTTGAAAATGCTTATTTTTTCCACTATATAGGAAATATTCAGTATTATTGGGTCACTGGACCAAGGGTGTAGCTTTGGTTTCAACATTGTTAGGGACCAAACTAGTCCCAAACCCCCCCGCTCCTCTAAACACACAGTATGATAGCAGGGAATCCAAACACGGAGCAGACAGACACCAAATACACAAAGCCAAAGTCATGGTCAGGAGCCAGGACAAGAGTCAGAAGGCCAGAAGGTCTGTCCACGGGGTGCTGGGTAAAGCAGACACTCATACAGACACAGGGGAAGCTGGACACACACTCACAGGACCAGGTACAGCTCACGAGGCCACATAAGCGGAGAGACCAGCACTCAGGAGCTAGCAGGGTAAGTAAGTAATCCCTTCCAGTGAGGGCTAGACCATTTAAATTGGATCGGTAATTAACACGAACGGTCCACTGACAGCTCTCGGGAGGAGGGAGACGAGGTGCAGGGCATGACAGCAGTGTGGGATCAGAGACCGACCTTACATCCCTACCTACACCCTTCTGTTGAACTTTCCGAGGAATACACAGCTCTTGGAATGCTGTTAATGATTTCTTTTTGGAAACACTCCAAGAGTTAAGAATCCGAGCATTTGCAAAATACTTTTTATGCCATGCTTTTTATTATCAGCTATATTACCATAAAATCCAGACTCAAATATGGGGAATTTTAAATGAAGAGCAGGCTATTCACATCAATGTGACAATACAGTGCTTTCTTTAGAATTCTTGTTTTCGTGCATAGTCTTTTATAGACTCACGATATGTTCTTTGGCTAAAATTGTACTATACTAAAATTGTGGCTGGTGATGTGACACGACTGAAACATTAGGTAACAGGGTTTAAGCTTAAAGTGTATATATCAGGTACAAAAAAGGGAACTAACTAAAACGGAGCCTCTAAATAAGACAGAACAACAAACTTCACAAACGTAGGAAATTACACGCCCACACCTAGGAGTTTGCATTCAAAGATTTGAATATGTCAGGCCAATTTATTATGTGTACAGTCCTGTCAGTGTTAGTTGGTAGGGAAAGTTTCATATTTCACCAAAAAAGGGAAAATTCAGCTCATAACTAACAGTTTAACCCTCAATGTGAAAAGATGCACCATTGTGAGATGTAGTTAAGCCTATTTGGCCTAGGTTACTAATCCGGTACTAAAATCTATTAAAGTACCTCCAGAATAATGTGAGGAAAATAACGATAGGGTCTCCAGCAGCCCTGTTCCTATTCAGCTGAGCATAGCTACCCCGCAGCAGACGTCCATGGGACCTTGTTTTTGTTGGCAAATCTAGTTGGCCTATCATGGCCTTTATTTACACCAAAAATAGTTGGGGAAGATCGGGCTGTGGTTAGTCTGTCGGATTCGGCCCATACTGTATTTAGCCCAAGTTGGAAACCAGTTTTGGACCACATACATACAGGCATGAAAATAAGATCACATTGCACCAAATGGGGCGTATCTTGTTGAAAAGGTGCGTTGTGTTGCATATACAGGGTGACGATATGTCCAGATTTCGGGTGGACAGTCCGTTTTTCTAGCCCTCATCCACCCCACTGCTGCATGCAACAACAACCAACACATACAAGAAATGATAATAATAATACGATGATGATGGCAATGTTAATATGGTGCGCCCTGTAAGCACTGTTGCATTGACATAGACGTCTTTTCGATGTCAAATCTTAATGTTGATGAGATGTCTGGAAAAGCCATCTTTTCAATGTCTTTTCAGGTAGCTTTCTTTGGGTGGGTAGCCAGAAGCCCATTAGCAAGCTCTCCACTGTGAAAGCAGCATTGATATGCAGTAAATCTTCCTTTAAATGTAGTTCACTTATCACCCACCATCACCCTGTGATTTGTGCTTCTCTTGTGAATACATAATAAATCTGGATATCTGAAAGCACTGTAAGATTTATAATGATGCACCTTATAGTTTGCTCGTGTTATAAATTTACTGTATTCAATTCACATGATCATTTTTTAAAAGCAACTGTGATCTGCCTAATGCTTTGCATAGTTTTGTTAGTGTAGCTGCTGTTTCACTATAACCTTTCACCTGTAATTGACAATAAGCATTTTAACATTGTAGTGAATGACCAGAATCTGAATTTTTATTCCGAAAATACAAAAAGTACAAGGAATTTCTTTTGGTGCAGGAAGTGGCATGAACATATCAGTTAAACATATATCCAAGGCAAAACAATGAATAGAATAAAATCCAGATAGTGAACTTTAAACAGTGCTCAGCTAGTTACACACAATTTGCAGATCTGAGTCACCCTTTTTGCAAAATACTAAACACATTATCATTCATCAAAACACATTTTGCACCGTGGTGAACTTTCAATCCAATCCAACTTTAGGTTGTTTAAAGTGCTTTACAAATAATGGACCAAAGTGCTGCACAGAGGAAATTAAATAGTTGCAAAAAAGGAAAAGACACTAAAACATTGACACATCTAAAAATACAAACAAAGTAAAATAAATTACAGTTTTTTCCAATTCCTAAAGCACAATTTTGACAACAAGGCTCATTTTTGCAAATCATTTAGCACAATTCACAAAACACCTCACCCAAGGAGCAAAACCTCACATATCCTGCAAAATGAAGCTCTGCAGTCAAAACTATATAAACACTTATCAAAACCAAACTTTTGCCCCAAATAGTAAACATTTCTTTCCCATGCCTAACTTTTTCCTCCAACCAACCAAACACCGCTATGTAAAATCCAAAACACTTTTATCTCTTTAGCGACTGTCAGATCTGCAAATGCTGAGAATTGGACACAGACATATGTGCAGAAATAAATTAGGTTCAACCAAATCATTTATTTAGCTAATTTGCAACAGAAAAACAAACAGAATCCATATTACGGTACAATTCAACAAATTCTAAACCTTTGGAAAACGGAATGAGAAACATGTGCAAGTGAAAAAAATGAATGAACAACGAAACAAGATTATGCAGCATCATGTCGTCTCAGTGGATCTGGCCACAGCACCTCATCCACTTCACATGTGATATCTTCCCTTGCTAGACAGCGAAAGAAGCGTCGGGAGTGTCTTATCCATCCCTGGATAGCTCCTATGTCAGTTTCCTCACATGCCTCCTCCATTGCTTGTAGAAGCCCCTCACGCACATAGGGTTGATGATCATAAACCTTCTTCTATGGGGTTCAGAAATGGAGAATAAGGGGAAAAGCAAACCACTGTAAAATGTGGGTTGTTAGCAAACCGATTTTGCACCATGGCTGCACGATGAAAAGTCACATTGTCCCACACTACAACACATCCATGCTGTTGCCCTTCATCGTCCATGTGGGTTGCCTGTTGTAAAATGTCTTGCAATCTGTCCAGAAGTGTCAGGATCAACCCTGTGTTGTATGGACCAAGAATGGCATGGTGGTGTAGAACTCCATGTCCTGTGATGGCAGCACACATTGTAATGTTTCCCCTACGTACGCCAGGAACATTCACAACAGCTCTGTGACCTATTATGTTTCTTCCCCTTCTTCTGGTTCTGGTAAGGTTGAAGCCAGCCTCATCAATAAAAATAAACTCATGTGGGATCACATTTGAATCCATTTCCAACACTGTCTAAAAACAAAAAAGATTACGTAAGCAGTGGTTTAGGTTTATGTTTAGTACTGGAGAAATGCAGCATTATATAGAGCGTCCTGTAGTCTAATAGTTACCTGCACATAACTGTGCCTCAGTTCTTTGACTTTTCGGAGTTCCTCTCAAAAGGCACCCGGTATATCTGTTTCATTCATACTTGGTGTCGCTGGAGAACACGAGCAAGGGTAGACAAAGCAACTTGCCTAATGCTGCCAAAAACTGTGTCATCCCTCACGATGTGGCTTTGAATTTCCTCTAACGTCTCTTCCTCTCCCTCCAGCTTCCATTGTTCTTTAGTGTTGGTAAATCTGTGGAGTTTTATAGTTCTCACATTCTGATTGCTGAGTTAACTAATA
>JAODLD010000049.1:18187022-18206799 GCA_026781065.1 Mormyrops boulengeri
CAAACTGATTTATATTTTTAAAAGACAAGATTTTAGAGAAGATAAACTAATGCTTTCATTTGTTTTTACTTTTCCTTGTTTTAAGTAAACATAAGTCAGAAGAAAAATAATGATTGACCATATAGTTAACAAAAAAATATTCAATAAGTTTTAATGGTTTTCCAATGTTAAACAAAAATGATCATATCAGTGGGACTGTACTATGTCAGCAGCTCGTGCTTGGAGTCTTTATGTATGCCAGTGGCTCTATATTGTGTTTCTCGTGCTCTTTAGTATAGGCTTTATCCCAAACAGACAGTGGGTATGATATAATTGAGAGCAGAGCCTTCATCCAGAATTTTACGCCAGATGAGGGTCACTTATGGGATAAAGCATTACCAATGCTCAAACAGACCCAGGTGACTTCTTGCAGATTTACATATACAACATAGTGAAATGTGAACCTGGTACTCTCATATATAGACTAAAACCAGGGGTCACCAACCTTTTTGAAACTGGGAGCTACTTCACAGGTACTGAGCCATACAAAGGGCTATCAGTTTGATACACTCTTCTTAAATCATGTATAATAAACATGTTTTAAATGTTTCTTTTAGATATTGCCATTTTCAAATCTGGGTGGGTAAATATTCCACGGTCATCTGTTAGTGGTATTATAACAAAGTGGAAGCAACTAGGAACAGCAGCAACTCAGCCACAAAGTGGTAGTCCACGTAAAATCACAGAGCAGGGACAATGCATGCTGAGGCAAACAATGTGCAGAAGTCGCCAACTGTCTGCAGAATCAATAGCTACAGACCTCCAAACTTCGTGTGCCCTTCAGATTAGCTCAAGAACAGTGCATAGAGAACTTCATGGAATGAGTTTCCTTGGCCGAGCAGCTGCATCCAAGCCTTACACAACCAAGTGCAACGTAAAGCATCGGATGCAGTGGTGTAAAGCACGCCACCACTGGACAATAGAGCAGTGGAGACGTGTTCTCTGGAGTGACGAATCACGCTTCTCTATCTGGCAATCTGTCTGGGTTTGGCCGTCTGAGTCTGGGTTTGGCGGTTGCCAGGAGAATGGTACTTACCAGACAGCATTGTGCCAAGTGTAAAGTTTGGTGGAGGGGGGATTATGGTGTGGGTTTTTTTTTCAAGGGTTGGGCTTGGCCCCTTAGTTACAGTTAAAGGAACTCTTGATGCTGTAGCATTTGAAGCCTGTTTGGCCAATTTTTTGTTCACAACTTTGTGGGAACGGTTTGGGGATGGCCCCTTCGTGTTCCAACATGACTGCGCATCAGTGCACAAAGTAACTGTGAGCCAGGCCTTCTCATCCAACATCAGTGCCTGACCTCACAAATGCTCTCCTAGAAGAATGGTTAAAAATTCCCATAAACGCACTCCTAAACCTTGTGGACTGCCTTCTCTAAGGGGCTGAACCTGTCATAGCTGCAAAGGGTGGGCCAACTCCATATTAAAGCCTATGTATTAAAAATGGGATGTCATTAAAGTTCACGTGTGTGTAAAGGCAGGTGTCCCAATACTTGTGGCACTATAGTGTATATGACGGTGGTTCCATAAGATTACAGTGGAGCAGAAAAATTAGAATCACTAAGTGACATTGTAATGGTTGTATCATTGTAGCTCAATGAGTTACTCATGTGTTTATGGTGATGCTGCTGTAAACAAAGGGGGGGAAGGGTGCTAGAAGTAAAAAAAAATGTTTTTGAGGTCGACATTGCACATCATTTGCGACCACAAAAGCTCAATGTTACAAAAAAAATTTACAACACAATCCCTGACCCAATGATAGTGGGTCGATTGAGAACCATTGAGAACCATTGGGCTATACTATATAGGCTAGGTGTATTGTAGGCTATACCATCTGCCGGGATTGGACAATGAGACTAAAACACCTGGTTTTAGACCACAATAATTTATTAGTATGGTGTAGGGCCTTTTGTGGCCAATACAGCATAAGTTCATCTTGGGAATGACAGATACAAGTCCTGCACAGTGGCAAGAGAGATTTTGAACCATTCTTCTTGCAGAACAGTGGCCATGTCTCTGTGTGACTTGCTCCTCCAAAACACCCCAAAGGTGCTCAGTACAGTTTTTCTCAATTGTTTAGGCACTTTTCATGAAACAAACGTAGCATTCTCAAAACTTTAAGAGCATTTCTGAAAGCAGTTCATGCATATGGCCCAACACTGTGGTTTAGCTGCAAAAGCCTGTAACTTACTCAAAACAATTACAGTTTTATTTGATTGCTTTGGAGAATCTCTTAAATGACAATTAACATTTGCAAAACAATGATTCACACATTGTTTCACACAAATTTCCAAATGTTTTAGTATATCTGCAAATGTAGTTCATATTTGCAAATGTACATCTGTCATTTGGCACAATTTTCAGTTTCTTAATCATGTTGGTCAAAATAGATTATATAGTTTCCCATCATAATAATTAGTAGATAGATAAGTGCAAGATACATCATACAGATGCCCCGGGAAACACATCATCAATGTTTCGGGTCTTTCAACATCATACACCCTTGCCCAGGCGACCCAGCCAGGGTTGATCAGGCCCCAACCTGTGTCCCAGCAGCGTTTATCCACGGTTCTGCCCTCTTTATCCAAAGCCACCTAGTGGCTTTCTCTGCGGCTTCAGTTGCGGACCTGATTGCCTTCCTTTTCTCCTGCCCAATGATACCTAGCAGAGTGAACACTCTGCAGAGAGATCGACCACCAAAACCTCTACAGCCCACCTCTAGAGGTTCACAACGAGTTTGCCAACCCTGCCTCCTGTACTCCTCCACCAGCTCCTGGTACTTACTCTGCTTCCTCTCATTGGCCTCCTCCATGCGTTCTTCCCAGGGAACTGTGAGTTCAAGCATGATCAGTTGCTTGGTGGAATCTGACAGAATGATCATGTCATGCGTGGTTGTTATTTTGGTTAGGAACTTCAGCTGCTTGCCAAGGTCCACTTCTAGCTTCCAATCAGTAGCAGTAGCGAGAAGACCAGTGTGTGCTCTTGGTAGTGCACACGGCTTTTCTCCAGCTCTGTGAAACGTGATGATCTTATTACTGTGGTGACCCTTGGAGGATTTGATGGCTGCGGATATACTTTCTGCAACTGCCTTTAGCACCTGATCATGGCGCCAACGATAACGTCCATCCCCAAGGGCTTTTGGGCAACTGCTAAGTAGGTGTTCCAGGGATCCTCTTCCTAAACAGCAAGGGCAGATAGATGTATCACTCTTGCCCCAGGGGTGGAGGTTTGCCGGACTTGGTAAGACATCATAGACAGCTTGGACTAGGAACCTGATTCAATGGAAGTCTGCTTTCCAAATATCAGACCAGGTGATCTTCCTTGGCAGAACATTCTCCCATCTAGTCCAAGCTCTTTGCTGTCCCATTCCCACCATCCTGCTAGCTCATACTTCCTCCACACCTACCCGCACTCCGTCCTGGACAAGGTGCTGATATTCTTTGCCTAGCACCTTGTCAGCTCTAGTTACTGGGAAGTAACCAATGCCCACTCGACCTGATGCTATCGTGCCCACCAGCGCCTTCTGCCTCAGTCGGGACTCAGCCACCTCCAGGGATTTAGCTGCACTCCACTTCCTGCCAGTACGCACCTGGATGCCAGCTGATGCCACTTTGGGATCTCTGGATTCTCTGTACTGGAGGACTTCACGAATCCTTGACACCATGAATTCCTCAGCCAAACCACTGACTGGGAGTTGCAGGATGTTACTGGTGCCGTGCAGTGCAGCGCTGCTCAGGCTGCAAGGCAGGCCCAGCCATCTTCGCAAGTAGCTGCTGATCTTTCTCTCCATGGTCTCCACTGTTGTTACGGGCACTTGGTACACCAGGAAGGGCCACTGGATCAGTGGCAAGATGGAATATTGATATATCCAAGCCTTGAACCTCCCTGGAAGGCCTGATTTATCCACTTTACTAAGCCAGGATTCGAGCTCTTTGCTGGTCTTCTTTATGGAGGCAGAGTCCTTCAAACTGCAGTCATAAAGCTTGCCAAGGCTTTTAACTGGCTTCTCTGTAATAGATGAGATGGTAATTCCAGCCAATGAGAAGCGGAACCTGTCCACTACTCTCCCCTTCTTTAGCACTAGTGACCTTGATTTTGCTGGTTTAAAGCTCATCCTTGCCCAGGTTATGAGTTTCTCTAGGCTTTGGAGGATCCACCTGCTGTCTGGGACGGATGTGGTGGTGACAGTCAGGTCGTCCATAAAAGCTCTTATTGGGGGCTGTCGCACTCCAGACTTCATCAAGGGGCCCTTGCACTCTACCTCTGCTGACTTGACAACCATGTTCATGGCAAGGGCAAAGAGGATGACTGAGATGGTACAGCCTGTTATAATGCTCTTCTCAAGTCGATGTCAGTCTGATGTGCCTGAATCTGCGGTGACTCTTAGCCTGAAATTGTTGTAATAATCCAGGATGAGCTCCATGATTTTACTGGGTACATGATGTCGCTGCAGGGCTAACTCAATACGCATTTGAAGGGCCAGCCATAGCACCGTCAGGTCTCCTTTTCCCTCATGCGCTACCCTGATGAATTGTCTGACAACACCACTGTGTTCCAAACAGCCATGTACTCCAGGGATCCCACCTTTCTGAACAGCAGTGTCAATGTAGTTGTTCTTCAGTAAGAACTCGGTTAGTCGTCTTGAAAGTATACTGAAAAATATCTTTCCTTCAACACTAAGCAGCGAGATAGTTCTGAACTGGCTGATGTTCTCCGAGTTCATTTCCTTAGGGATCCACACACCCTCAGTGTACCTCCACTGTTTGGCGATTCATCACCTACACCATAGCACCTTCAGGATCTTCCAAAGGTATCGTAAGAGTTGTGGACAACGCTTGTATACAGTGTATGGAACTCCACTGGGGCCTGGGGCTGAGGCTGATCGGGCCCCTTTCACCACATCCTGAACCTCTGACCAGCTGGGCTCCCTCATAGCAAACTCCACAGTTGAAGATTCTGGGTTTATGAGGGCCATGTGTGGCTCAAGCTCCAGGTCCCTCTCTGGGTCGCTCAAGGTGTTGTGTAGGAAGGAGTTCACCTCCTCAGTTGAGCACTTGAGGCTTCCAGCAGCTTGTCTCCCAGCAGCTTCTTACTGAAGTTGAAGGGGTTGGAGATGAAAGCAGCACGTTTCCTTGCCCTTTCCTTCCCCCGCCTTCGATGCCACTCTGCCCTACGCAGGGTCATGAGCCTCTTTCTCAAGATGTTACGAAGCTCGGAAAGCGGTTATTTTTCTTCTTCGCTAACTGCCTTGAATTGATGTCTAAGGCTTTGAAGTTCTTGGCGCAGCTGGTGTATCTTGCTGGCTCTGTGGTTCATTGTATAGGTGAGATTGATGTTCTTCCTCTCACCCTGGGCAAACCTCTATGATCGCTGTCATAGATTAAAACCGGCAATGCACTTTCCCCTTGGTTGTAGTTTGAATGATTTAACTGAGATCCGCATGAAACTGCAACGACCTGGTGTGGTTGTTAGCTGGGGGCTAAGATAGATAGATAGGTAGATAGATAGATAGATAGATAGATAGATAGATAGATAGATAGATAGATAGAGTTTGCTGCATTAGGTTGACAGATTTGAAGCAGTACTCAACATAAAAACATTCTGTTTGGGTTCATGACATCCTGTGGATAATCCTTTCGAATATACAGTAGATCTCTGGAACTTCAGCGCCTCTTAACTCGACCAACTCGGACATTGAACAGGTCTGTCGAATTGCATCTTGACCGAAATCTTGGAACTTGACCATTCCTGCTAAAACTTGTATAGGTTGAACTCCACCAATTTGGACCTCATAGAAGTTGACAGACAAAAATCTAATCACAACTCGACCAAAAACTTGGAACATGATGAAACAAAATAGACCTGCTAAAACTTGGGAGTTGGTGGGAGATAAACACATAATCCTTTTTTTTGGAGGCGGGGGGGGGGGGGGGGGGTTCACCCAGAGTTCCAAAAACAAAAAAAAAGAACCACCACTGGGGTTAGCATGCACTGAATAGGCCTCTCTCTGTGTAATTTAGGGCCAGAACTTTAACAGTAAAAAAGCAAGAAATCTAGTAAAGAAAAAAGAAAAAAAAGAAATGGATGATAGAGTTGTGGGAAAATACTGTTGTGGGATATTACTAAAGTGACCAGATTATCCATGTCAGAGAGGACACTTTGAGTTACTTCTGGTTTTACAAGCTACTTTAAAACTGAAACACTCCTGTGCTTGACTAAATAGTTACATTCTTCTTGTGCTTTGACTGGTTTGTTAGACTCATCTTTAACATTAACATTAGTGAACACATGCATGATAATATGAGACTGACCAATCAGGACAAAGCAAGAACTCAGTGTTTAAGTGAATTTCCAAATCCTGTACTAGCTTAAAGTGTCCTCCCTGACATGGATTATCTGGTTACCCTAGATATTGCTTTCAGTTGAGCTTTTGTCTAATTGGAGTCAAAGTGTTTTAGGAGAAAGTTAAAGTTTTGCTGTGCTGATGTCTCACACTGCTAATCTGTTTTCCCCTGCAGGGTGGCATGATAGCCTTGCTGTTGTCCATTCTGTGTCTGGTCCTCATCCTGTACACGCGCCGGCGCTGGTGTAAGCGTCGTCGTGTGCCCCAGCCACAGAAGAGTGCCAGTGCAGAGGCCGCCAATGAGATCCACTACATCCCCTCAGTGCTGATGAGTGGCCAGGCCCGTGAGAGCCTGCGCAATTCGCGAGGTCAGGGCCACAACTCCAGCGGCACGCTCAGCATCCGCGAGACGCCAATTCTGGACGGTTACGAATATGACATCGCGGACCTGCGGCACCACCTGCAGCGCGAGTGCATGAATGGCGGCGAGGACTTTGCCAGTCAGGTTACACGTACGTTGGATTCACTGCAAGGCTGTAATGACAAGGCCAGCTTGGACCTCACTCCTGGTGTGTGAATCGCATGCTGCGCTTCCTCTCTCTATATAAAAACAAAGATCAGTTCGGAAAATATCCCAATACTATTGCCTTATTCCATGCTAGGTGGCACCTGAGTACTACAAGAAATTAAATAATAGATAATAGATAATATATTACAAATGATTGATATACAGTAAATAAGAAACCACTATATAAAATGGGTGTAAAGTGATGCAAGTTAAGCAAATTTATATAGTCTATACACATTTTTTGTTTATTTAGCAGGCAGTCCAGGCATTAAAAGGTTTGTTAAATTAATTTGTCAGACATTAGGACAGGCAATAGTTAATAAGGGAGCCCACAAGGTTTCTAGGTAAGAGCAATACGATCTACTGGAGATGCCCCAGTGCATCAAGATTTGTGTTCTTATGGTCATATAATGGTCAAAACAAACACACAGTATGGTTGTTCTGAAGTTAATTTCCACTGTCTGGCTATTTATTTTTTATGAGACAATTCTCTACATACCAGCCACTCTTTAGAACAAAGATGATGCATCTAATTAGAGTGCTCTAATTCTGTAATCGTTATAGGATTGATTGCATACTACTCAAAGTAGGTACGTATCTTCTGATACAATACGTTCAACACTGTCATGAAAATAAACACATTCTAAGGAATTTTTGTTTTGTTGAATGCAAATTAAGAGCTAAATAATTTGCACTCTTAATATTTTATGCTGACTGTAGTCCTTGCATAATTTTTTCATGGCCCCTCGGTGAGACCCTGCAAGTGATTTCGCACTGGGGGATCACCTTAGCTCACCAAGCTAACTCACTTGAATAGTGCTACAGAATTTATTTCATGTGTTCTTTGAGCTTTCTAGCCTGACACACACTTAATAAATAAATGGATGCAGGTTATATGTATCTAGGAGGGAGATCAGGGATTTCAATGAACTTTTATTGAAATATTTTGGGGTTTGGTTATTTTAAAAGAGCCAGGAGCCATTCACATATTTATAAATTAATTCAGCTATAGTTTTCCTAATGAAGGCAACCATACATTCAAGGGTGTCACTGTGTTTTCAGTATAAGGGGGACAGATACATTAAGTGACTGGGTCACATAAGTTCTCTCACATTATTATTATATTAGGTGAGTTCTTTGCAGTTTATATATAGAAAGTATAAAGGCATAGAAAGAAATATAGAAAGTACTGCAGTACTGCAGGATAGCTAATGTAACCAAAGCTTCACTGAGCATGAGTGAAAATACATTTACAGTCTCAATAAGAAGAATATATTCTTATTACATTGACAGTACATTTACATTTATTTATTTAACAGACACATTTGTCCAAAGCAACATATAAGCCAGCAGATAGTACATTACATACATGGCTGCCAATGAGTCAACTAGGCATTAGTGCAGCTAGGCTGACCTTTCAGTGAAGGTGCTGGTAAAAGTACAACACTGAGAGCATTCAGGGAGCACAAGAGAGCAGTTAAGGGACTACAGAGTGGCCTAATAGAGGTGTTCCTGAAAAGGATGGGTTTTCAGGTAGTTGGACAAAATAACAAAACACTTGTTGGTTTATTCTTGAGTGCTGAAATGTTGTAAATGGTCAGGTAATTATGATTAATTTTTATAGGGGGAAAATGGGAATAGTTATTTAAGAGTATGAAGTATGGTAATTATGTGGGACATTATTGTTTTGAAAGAATTCATAAGTAAATACACTCGGTATACCCAACTTGTACTGAGTAGGGCCAATTTTTTGCCTCCAGAATTGCTTCAAGGGTTGACAAATTACATGCTCAGAAATTCCATTCCACACAGTTAGTTATTTTTACACTTGAGGCCTTCCTGTTAGCTTTTGCAAATCGTGTCATTCTCCTCTGACCTGTATCACTATCTGTTTTTGTCCACAGAACTTCCATGTGTTAGATTGTTCTTATTTACTGTACCATTCTCTATAAACACCAGACACTGCAGATGAAAATCTCAGGAGGGTGGCTGTTTCTGAGATTCGGTGTCTTAGCTTAGCTTAACAGTCAGTAAACCTTTTGACCATGTCTGCATGCATTATGTTTTGAATTCCAGGCACATGGTTGTCTTTTTGGAGGAGCAGTCCGTTTGTGATAGTAAGCAGTTGTGCCTTAATAAACTGGACACTAAGTATATATTCTTAAAAAAGAACATATAGTTTAGATGAATGTTTATACAGATGTTTTGTGAATCTTTACAGTTGTTGAGGTAGGATCTGTGATACACAGTTTTTCCTGATTATACTATATTTTAATAGAGTAGCACAGACTAAAATAATAGAGCAGCACCCATACTGCCACTTAGGTCCTCATGTCAGTAGTAGTTAGGGGCATAGGAGCCGGGGGTCAGCGTATTTTCATGTAACCCCCAATATTTCATTTGGCTTCATTTGTCCCACTGTAAATATGCCTTTGCATTTCATTTATATTGTATTGGTCTCATCAGCACTGCTTAATGCTTTTGATTTTTCACTTGAATGCCAGTAAAAACAAACAAATGCTACAAAATGATATATTTTTTAAATGTGGCATAACTCTATATGTACGTGTTCATGATTGTTATATTACACTATATATTATATCGAGAGATTAGGATTATATTATTATTATTATATTATATTTACAAGAATTTTTTTATTAATTATCTTGCTTATCAAGAGGTTTGTTGTTATTGACTTTAAACATAATGTCAAGCTATTTATATTTAGCAGTAAAATTTTACCTGGTAATGTCAGACCAACTTGACAATCATATATGCAGTTTTAAAGAGTGGAATATTTTGTCAGATATTATCAAGTTGTGTTCCCCCAATATTCCCTACGCCTTTCAGTAGCGTGTCCTAAATGATTATGATACCTGTTCAGTTGTGGACAGGGCAATGACAAAGAACAGGACCAAACAAATGACTGAACAAACAACAGAAATTCCCGCTGATAATAACAAGTACTTGACTGTTTTTGTATTACTTTAGCAGTTTGTTGGGAAATCTGACATAATAGAACAATATTAACGGACAGAATAAGTTCTGTACCCTGTTGTACAAGTTTTTGTTTTCTTTAATTAATTATACATCCCTATTTAGTGCTTGTTCGGAGTGAGAGCTGCATTCTCAGCTGAACCTCTTCAGACACACACTACTGTCACTGTCACTGAATGAACTGTTGGGACACTCCAGCACCAGTATCACTTCTTAAATTCTAAAAGCAAGAAGCAATGTGCACATATATTAGACAGACAGTAGCATGATCGTGAGCAGAATGCCTTTTATTTGATACTATAGAAAGTGTTTTTGCTTTTTTTCTAGTCATCCTAATTATTTTGGTTGGTAGAGAGATTCAAAAGAGACAAAGGCAAGACTATACAGTGCTAATCTCGCATAATTATGTCTGTAACCCCATAGTTTTCGCTGTACATTTTAAAACAGTCTTGAGAAGCTTGCATTCCCTGCTGAGGGTTTAAAGCAGTTTGCTTGCTCTTCATCTCCTTGTCTTATTATGTCCTTTGTTTCATTAGGCAGTGACACTACTAAACTATCTCTAATGAGCAAGTACAAGGACAACATCATCGCCACGAGTCCCATTGATGCCAACCACCAGCAAAACACGCTTATTGCTCACAACACGTCCAGCAACCAGCGCAAACGTTTGACCAGCAAAACCCATGGTGAGTCGCCTGCCTCTGATCCTCTGTGAAGGGAAACATTCAACCATTTTTCAACTGCTTAGACAGGGTCACACGGGCTTCTGGCTCCTATCCCAGGAATCATAGGGCAGAAGCTACAGTAGGACTACACTCCCATACCCTGGATGGGATGCCTGTGCATCACAGGATACATACACACTACAAGTTTTTAAAGTCATCACTAAAGTCACACAGCCTAGATGCATGTCTTTGGATAGTAGGAGGAAAGTAAAGTACCCAATGGTGAAGCTTGCAAAATGTATATATTATAAGTTTAAAAATACACAATGCCATTCTAGAGGGAAATTCCAATAATTGCTGTGCAAGCTCTGGGCATCCTATGGCTTAAAAGTTTGTGAATACTAATGTCATTTCTTAAATTGTTACTTTTGCTATGAAAGCATTGTATATGGCAATTTATGCATGCGATAATAGGCAGCAGGGTTGCCGACTCTCAAGCATCTGGCGTGACACTCATTCTTTCAGACTCTCACGTTCACGAAGGAAATCTATATTATTCCATTATAAAGCTAAAAATAGCTACATCAAAAGCATTGGGGCAGTTTGCAAACCCTACAGACTATTTACAAGGTAATTAAACTGTTATATACTTGAAATGTGTGTGCAGACTTGTTTTGAATGAAAAATCTCATGCCAGCCAGCTGACAAAAATTGGCAACTCTGAGGCAGTGAATGTGCAAATATAAATGGATATCGGTTAACTCATTAACATCTCAGAATAGAATTTAGATGACTCTCACTTTTTTGTCTTACCCATACAGGTAAGAACATGTTCTAACCTCGGATTTGATATTTTATCAAATCTAGACGGTAAAAAAACAAAATGAAAAAAACACTTTAAAATGTCCCAGTTCATTATAAACAGGGTTGTGCATCATTCAGAACTGAATTGAGAATGTCCCTGAAGGTACAAAAATATGAAGAAGTATTTTTTGGTAAGAAAACACCAACTCATATAACAACAGTCCCAGAGCACTATATTTTATAAGTCTATGCATCTTATATATTTATAACGTTTATAAAAGAGAAGGGCTGATCATAAAATGTGATAAACTCTGCAATTTTCTGAGTAATAGTAACCTAGTGATTTCGCACTGTTTGGATTTTCATTCGCTATCAAATGCTTGCGTTACTGACGGTCATGGGCGTCGTAAGGTCCAATCACTAGCTCCGAGTATTTTAAGCCTAGCCCCTAGTACAGGAGTGTCAAACTGCAGTCCTGGAGGGCCGGAGCCCTGTATAGCTTAGTTCTTTCCCTGTTCCACCACAAATGATTCAGCTCAACAGCTATGTGGTAATTAGCACAAGAAGTTGAATCAGGTGTGTTAAATGAGGGGAAACCCAAAAATGTGCAGGACTGGAGTCCTTTTGCTCAGGGCTCTTATTCTGTGCTTTCACTGGGTTGGAAGAAGATGGCAAAAGGAGTGGCCCGGATGCTGGGGGTCAGACACTTTTTTTGGCTCTGTTCCTCATTCAAGATGAGTACAGGGCTCAGTGCATTGCACTATACGCTGTAGTCTCCTCTTAGAGTGCGATGTTGCACAACCAAACCAGACACAGATGGAGGATGTAATAATTTATTCTATTGCTGCCGTGAATTTAGCCATGAACTTCTGCGACATCTTAAATTTCTTTAGCTGACACAAGAAGTTGCTGTTGGGCCTTCTTAGTGATGGAGGTGATGTTTGTGTCCCATTTGAGGTCTGGTTGGATGGTGGTGCCCAGAAATTTGACGGTTCCAACTCTGAAGCAGAGCTGAAGTCCACAAACAGTATCCGAGCATATGTCTAAGGGCTGTCCAGGTGTTGCAGAATGGAGTGCAGGGCGATGTTGATAGCGTCGTTGTGTTTGATTATGTGTTTGATCTGTAAGCAAACTGTAGAGGGTCCTGGAGAGTTTCAGTAGAGGTTATGAGAAATTGCTTAAATATTTTTCTCAAAGCACTTCATAACTACAGAGGTTAGGGCTACTGGTCTATAGTAAATCTTGGCCAAAACGACACTTCACGAACCGTTTGTTGTATTTTCTGACCCCACTAGATGGTGGTCTCTTTTCAAAAAAGGGCTCAAAGTATGCCCGAAAGTAAACCAAGAGCATCATCAAGTGGGGTCAGAAAATATAGTAAATAGTCCATGTTGCGTCATTTTGGCTCTCACTACTTCTAACTCTCAACAGTCGACAAGTTAGCGAATTGGGCATGCTCGGTTACTAATGCAATTCTTGTGAGACTCATAAGACCCATAAAAGATGTTTATGATATAATTTATTAATGTATTACTATTATTTCTTATTTAAAATGCATTGAATTACATTGTTGGCCACTGGTATCATTGTTTTTATTCTTTTGTTCATTTTATTTGGGGTAAGTTACTAAGTTTCGGAGTCACACTTCTCTAACCCCATTTTTCCCATTTGACGTGGACTGTAGATCGTCCTGTAATTTTAGAAGAGCAATGTTTGCAAAATGCATTTAATGTCATTTTCACCAACATTAATTCCACAGAGCAGACATTTTTCTAACTGTTTAGTACGTAGGTGTGCAAAGCAATATGAGTCACCATTTTAAAGGGAATTATCGGCAGGATCCTCTTCACCCTGAATAGGATAACCAGGTACAAGAAATGGATGGATGGATGGGTGAACCTTACAATTCACATGAAGTGCATAATCTTTGGATTGTGACAGATACCTGGGTTATAGCTGTAGCAGTATGAATGTTTTCGGGAAATGCAGCCCTGCGCTAGGACTGTTTTGTTGTATGGGATTCCTTACAGTGACAGCATGGTTACATCTAAGCTAAACATCATTCAGAGCTCATTTGGATTCATTTAGGCCTTTTTACTGTAAAATAATATGTTTCAATACATTTCCTTTGTATTTTTCGAAAATACACTTGAAACATGATTGAGTAGCATTAGGAAGTGGATATTGTTACTTTGACTACAAATTGAATTAGAGGCCCTCTTTTCCCCGTAAAGGGAAAAGCATTTTGAATATATGTCTTATATTTGACTTGTGCCTCAGGCTCGGCCTTCCTGAACCCAGACGGGGATTCAGGTACAGAGGCTGACAGTGAACCCCAGCTGACGTTCTACACCGACCCCAACCGAAGCCGGCGCCGCAGCCGAGGTACGAGAAATGGTAACGCCAACATCGCATGGGGTGCTGGGGGTAAGGAGACATTATCTAATCGACCATTTGCTACAAATGAAAATGAAACCATGGGTATAATGATGCGTGAAATGGATATTTGTTGGTAATGTTTATAGCAATTTAAATATTTTGTTTTAATAATTGTTGAGGCTGTTTTGTCATGTTTTGAGATACGATTAAAAGACTAAATGCCTGAGGAGAGGTTATGTTGATGGATTAAGTGGTAACTAAATTTAGAAATTGTGTTTTTATTTTTGAAAGAGTTTTTTAAAATTCTTATTTTTACAATGATGATTAAATAAACAGTAATGCCAGTGGTCATCATTATCTCATCCCAGAATTACAGCTGTGTAAACTTACTGGGTGCCAAGACAGTACCTTTTTATATCCATCCATCCATCCATCCATCCATCCACCCACCCACCATCAGACTATACCTCCTGGTGAGGGTTGTGGAGGGAACATGTCTACCTGCTTAGATAAGCTCTCACATTCCAAGTTTGCAGACTGGCTCTTGCTTGGGGATCCCCTGATTTTCCTAAGCAGACCGGGAGATATAATCCCTCCAGCATGTCCCTTGTGGTCTCTACCGTAGGATGTGCCTGGAATAGCTCCCTTGGGAGTCATTAAGGTGGCATCCTTATGACGCATCCAAACCACCTCAGCTGACTCCTCTTGATTTACCGGAGCAGCAGCTCTATTTTGAGGTCACTCCGTATGTCAGAACTTCTCACCCTGTCACAGAGAGTCAGCCCCATGTGGAAGCCTTGTTGTTGGTGTTACCTTGTGCTTTTTGGTTATTCACTAGACCTTGGATAGCGGATAGTGACATGAAAAAGAAGTCAAGGTACTTAATTTCCTTCACTATGGGCAAATTCTTCACCCTCTTCTGAATGGAGCAATCCACTCTTAACTGGTTAACTACACCACCCCAACAACATCTAATTTACACTGGCAACCTTTCCACCTGCCTGGGTTACTTGGGTGACCAGACCACCAAGGCTTTCAAATGTTATTCAGCTCATCACCTGGCTTCAGAATTGGAAAAGTCAGGTAAGAGCCAGCCCTGGGTGTCCTGGTGCCCTAGGGGAGATTCTTCTGAGCAACTACCAAATTAGTCTTCCAAAAATCATTGAACTTTCACTGAAAATGAAAAAACAAACACATCAAACTCAAAACTCAATGATAATGACTTTATTTACAATATTTACAAATACCATTGGTGAAAGATGATATAAGAAGTGATAAACTGTCACTCTGGGTGGCAATGAAACGGTTCTTTGCTCCTGCATGCAATCCAATGAATACTGGGAGGCAACACCGGCAACTGCATATGAAACCTGTCAGTCATTAGCACTAATGTTATTGGTAGTTCATCCTGTTTTGTTGAGATGTCTCCAAAACACCATGCAGGGAAGCCTGGCTTCCAGGTAGGTGTAAAATTTCTGACTACAAGTCTATTTGTTCAATGAATGTTGCCTATGCAAAAACGATGGATGAACCTCTCATAGACCCCCAGTGAAGCACGGCATCTGGGCGGGCTCTAAAAACACCTCATCGAAGCAGATTGACCAATAAGATTTTGTCTGTTATGCATTTAGATAAAGCCTACATGAATCTTCCATAGACTTCCAGTGAAGCACAGCATTAATGGGCATCTATTAATCCTGGCTTCAAAGGGGAAAATAACATTTGTGATGTTGAAAGCAATTCATGCGAAAGGATTAGCACTGTGGTTCAATTAATAAGATAGATAATACTTTTAATTTCAGAATAAAATGAATTTACATTGACACATTGACAAATTAAATTCTTTTGGGAGTTTTATGAGGGAAGCTGTGCTTTCAGTGTAGTTTTACAGCAATTGTTTGTGCTCAGCAGTAGTGTCTGCGGTAGACTTTGCTTTCAGTCTTTCTGTATGCCAACACTTGCTTTGGTTTTAATGAAAGTAGCTGTTTCAGCTACCTTCAGCTATCTCACATTCTTTTACACTCAGATGACAATGAGAGACAGATTAAATCAGTGCCGAGGGAGAAGAGATTTTCTGCTAATGTATTTACAACTGGAGTGGTTTTAGTGCACTTCAGTGATATTCAAAGGATTCAAAAAGTCTATTGTCATTGGTACTGGTATAAGTACTGAGTACAATAAGACACTTACTTGTTACCCTGTATCTATCTGCAGGAAATGCACAAGCCATAAGAAATACATAAGCAAAATAAACTATAAATATGAATAAGCAAACATAAATATGGGCATGAAGATATGGATGTATCTGGAAGAATAAACATGGTATGTACAATATACATGCATCACAGCAAACAATAGTGTAAATACAGTGTGTTCCTTGTATTTCCTAAAAATTATAATTTTTTTAAATACAGTTGAGCCTTGCAAAACATGGGGGTGAGGGGCGCGGGGCCCCCACGATCTGGAAAAAAATACATTCAATTTCTTTGTCCCCTTGGCGAAAGCAAAGCGGAAAGATACAAGAAACGCCGATGACAACTGCAAGATATCACTGCCTTAAAGGCTGCCTTCCTGCAAACCTGTGTCAAAGCGCAGCATGATGCAGGTGGAAAAAAGGTGATGATCCAGTTGCAGTTCCAAGACAAACAAGGGTTTATTGAATTAAACAGAACACACTAGGGAAAGGCACAATTTAAAGGGACCACAAGGGTCAAAAACTAACAGGGAAAAATAAGAACCTAAACTAAACTATATCGCAGTGAGCCCCCACCTCCCTGGGATGGCACTAGGGAACAGGACAAAAAAAACAAATAAAACTCCTAACACACAACAACAAGGACAGGAACACTGACAAACTGCAGAACAAATACACACAAGCAAAGAAGGCATACAAGGGACAAGTGAACTCAATAATCAATTAACCAATCAGAGGCACATGGCAACAAACAAGCAACAGGTGAAACAAATTAACACTAACACACACAGAAATGAAGAAACTAAACAAACACCAGAACTAGGCAACATAACCATTAACTGGGAATACAACGCTTAGATAATAAACGTAGAACAGAAATACAAAACAAATCCAGAAGAAGCACATTAGAAAAAACACAGGGGAACAGAAGAGGCTGGAGTCTTAAACCCATGACTAAGAGAGTTGTGGTCTTTGCCACACGGTCAGCCCAATGAGCTATGCAGCAGGCCAGGAAGCAGGGGAAAATGCACAAGGCTTGAAGGACGGAGAGGAGGGAAAGGCAAACTGTGGGCCAGATGGGGACAGTTCACAAAAGGAAGGGCTCAGAAGGCACCCACCCTGACAGCCCTGTTCGTATATCTTGTGCCTACTGGTAGGCAAATAATTACACTACTGTTCAAAAGTTTGGGGTCACTTAGAAATTTCCCTGTTTTCTATGAAAATATACATGAAATTAGTTTGAATAGGAAATATGGTTAAATGAATAGGAAATAGTCATTAACAAAGTTAGAAATAATCATTTTTGAAATTAAAATAATAATCGTGTTCTTCAAACTTTGCTTTTGTCAAAAAGTCCTCCATTTGCAGCAATTACAACCCTATAGACCTTGGGCATTCTAGATGTCAGTTTGCTGACGTAATCTGACAATCCACAGATAATAGGTGTCAAAATTTTCTGCTTTTTCCTTCTGACATCTGCACTTCCTCCAGAACACCTCCCACTCACTGTCAAACTGTAAAATATCGGAGGAAATCAGTATTGGAGCAGGAGGGTCACATCACTGCAGGGGGCCCACTGCAAAATTCACCAAGCCCACCTCAGCCGGAAAATTGTAACAAAGTCCCTCTTTTGATAACAGATGATTTCGCAAAACAATTCACAGTGAGCCCCCACCTCCCCGGGTTGGCAAATTTAGCAGAACTTGATCATCTCCAGTGGCTACTGAAAAAATACTGGCATCAGACCATCATTGTACATATTTTTTTTATTACTGTTTAGTGATGGCATGTTCCCTCTCTGTCTATGGAGATAAACAATCAATTACAGTATATGACTAAATTTAGGCTAGTTATTTTGCAGTTATACAGTTATGACTCTTTTTTTCTTAGAGGCTGCTAAATTAAGTCCTCATCAGTTTTCCCCTCTCCAGTGCTCAACCACGTAACAACAGCCTAACTGTGTCTGTGACTCAGTCTAACTTAATGGTTTTATTGTGGGAAGTGAGTAACGGGTGGTGGTTACTCCCAACTGATATGAATGTAGCAAATAAAGGGCAACAAGCCCCCCCCGCACCCTTCTCAAACACGGTAATCTGTTACTGTTTTTCATTCATCCTGGAGCCCTGTCAGATAGTCACCGTGAATGTCACTAGGTCTTCAGGGGACAGATTAATGGGTAGACTTTGCCGCTTTGTCCCATTCCCACACAAAACCATAATGGTAGAATAGCATCCACAAGTGGGTTTCAGTGTGTGTAAATGGGGTATAAGACAGCGAGGAAAGAAATGCGTCTTCACCCCCGCCTAATTAATCCCCTGCTCTGTTTACCTACCTCGTCGCTAAGTAAGCTCATTTATTAGAGCGTTATAAGAGCGTCTGCTAAATGACAATTTAATCTGGCCTGTTAGTGCCAGCATAATGCATTCGAGGCAGGGGTGGGGGCGGGAATCAGGCTTCCAGGGGAATTCCAGTCCCCAGGGTGTTGGAATAGATGACTGATTGGTCAGACTGATGTTATTTTGCTGTGGAGGCAAAGATTTCTGTGTGGAGGACCGCCACAGAGAAGTGTTACCTGCAGAAACAATGCACCACAAGGTCACATTAAATATAGAGCCCATTTTAACATTCTCAGATAACACTATGTAACAAAATGTTTACTTTGTCTTGTTCCCAATTATTATTCCCAATTACAAAAAACAAAAGAAATCAAGATTATGAAAGTAGGCATCTGACCAAAGCCAGTGTAAAAAACATCGATGATGCTTTTTGCCTCAATTATTTATCCATCCATCCATCATCCTTCCAACTGTTTTTTATCAGCAGAATGTGGATGAAGGTGGAAGATATCCAAATTACTGGAAACTTCTACATTAATTATTTAACCTAACATTCTGTTTAAAATCAGACAGTTACTGTGCAGTTTGTTTTTCATACCTGAAAGGAAATGTCACTTTATACCTTTACAGTCATTCTTTAAATTGAATATTTTATACAATACTGTGCTGATGTTTTAGGCTGTCAAAGAAAATTATGTTTAAATGATGTTCATATTGATGTTAAACTATAATATTACATCTGTTAAATTCATTTCAAAACCACTCCTAAAGTCACCTTAGTCTTTGCAGAAAATGTACAATATACCAACGTATTTTTTGACCACTAGCACACCTCATCTGGCTAATCAGTACCTCGATGAATTATCTAACTATTAAACCAATCAATCACGCCTGGCTTGGAACTGCTTGTTTGCAGTGGGTCAGTGCTTCCTGGGGAATCACAAGATACGTTAATTTAAAAATATATTTTTTTCATATGTTGTTTTTTTCTAACTTCTGACAAATTCACCCATTTTGCATTTTCTCACTGGAATTAGGTAAATTTCAAAATATCACTGTTCTGGTCACAAAAACAAAGTATATGGGGAATAATAGTCTTTTTCTATACCTTTCAGTCATAAGCAATTAGGAAATAATTAGGGCTGTCAAAGTTAACGCGATAATCGCGCGTCAACGGGAATTCATTATAACGTGACTAATTTTTTTGATGCCATTAACGCGTTTTGAGTCTAATTGCAGCTCGGGAAAAATAATGAACAGAGAAAAAGGTATTTTGAATTGCAAGTTCAGCTTTAAAACTCTGTCAGATAGGTACATCGACAACACCAAAGTTATTTGCAGTTACTGTCGATGTGAAATGAGTCACCACCGATCGAAATACATCTAGTCTTAAATACCATACCTGGTTGCGGCTCTTATCAGAACGAATTCGCATTTTCATTTCTTAACATATTAT
>JAODLD010000049.1:18220855-18245038 GCA_026781065.1 Mormyrops boulengeri
AAAGGAACCCAGGGTTTTAGCTTGCGCTACACTAGCAGGAAGACTATTCCATACTCTAACTACACGCTGTGTAAAGACGTGCTTTCTCAAATTCATTTTAAAATGTTCTCCAGCTAATTTTCATTAGGTAACCATCATTATGACATTATCAAGTAATTTTCAGGATAGTGGGAAGTGATAATTCATGTTCACGAACTATCAGTAAAATACAATGAAATACAATCAGTGACTCGAATGCTGACCTCCCCAATATGGCAACCACGCAGGTGCACGTTTAGCTGACTTGTATTCATGCACACTTTCCCCTGTGCTGATGATATGACTATACTGAAAGGATGTTAGCTGGTCATTTTGTGCCAGGGCCAAAATACAGTGAAAATTGGGTTTTTGTGATAAAGCTAACTAATTATGCTAATTAAGCTCTTTGTAATGAATTAATATGCATCTGATCACTCCACTTATCACAAAAACTGAAGCTGCAAAACTGAAGCAGCAAAGTTTGCGAAACACAACAATTGTGTCACTGCCAACGCTTTTGGCCATGGCTGTATCTATACTCCTTTAAAGATGAAGTGCTGTCCTGGGATTTATTACAACTGAAGCTGGGATGGCATATCAGGAGGGGGTGCTGTAGTGCCTGATGGCTACAGGCAGGCAAGATCCGCAACAGAACCGCTTAGCACGATGTGGGGGAATGAGCTGGTGATTAATAGTGCCCCAAGAGAGATCCATTTAAATAAAAAATGCATGTGTGTATGCACTAAAAAATGCACCGAGCAAGGCTCTTAATAACCCCAATTGCTCCTGGCACTGACTGGCCCTGCTTTCTTAATTTTACATGGCTTTTTTTTTAAAAGTGTCTGGTATATAAATTAATGTAACATACACAATAATTTGGTATGATTAGACATAATCTTTCCTCCTCTTCGCTAGACCCTGGCCTTACACGATTTTCCAGAGGGGTTTTGATCTGGTCATGGGAGAGCAGCCCTCTGACCGTATCTTCAGGTAAGACCTGGCTTCTCTGGAATCATGCATTTGTCAAAGCAAGTGTGTGATCTTGACGGTACCCTATGAACCGAAGCTGGAAACAATAATAGTTAAATAGTTTTAATGATTCCAGGTTCATTAAAAGGCAGATTAGGAAAATGGTGTCCGATTACAAAGAAGCAGTGTGTCCTCGGATGAAAATGATTCTATCAATTCATCTTCTGTTTATCCAGAACAGGGTCATGGGTCCGCTGACTGCTATTATAATTAATTATGTTGCATAACAGAATAGTAATAATAATAGTGATCTAAACTGATTAGTTGCAAATCTTCAAACATGCAGCTTTTTAAAAACCTTCACCTTTTCATTTAAATGAAAAAAATAAGTGTTCTACCATCACACTCTTCAAAAAATGTTTTACTTTATTAAAATTCACTGTGATGGATTGGCGCCCCATCTTTGGGTTATTCACTGCCTTTCGCATCCATATCTTTCGGGATAGGCTCCGGACCCCCTGCAACCCTGCATTGGACAAACGGGTATGGAAAAAGGATGGATGGATGGATGATTAAAATTCAGTTCTGTGATCCTATTCTACAGGATAAGCAGTCAGGGAAGGATAAAAATGTATTGCAATCTTGCAGAAGCAGATCTATGAAATGCTGAAGATTTTGAAATGGATGCAGTTTTTTCATCACACATTTTAGTGGTCTGAAAACTGGAGTTTGTGATTTTGGCATGTCTTTCATGAGAATTCTGTTCTGAGTATTCATAGGCAGTTTTACTGTGGATGTACTCCCTACTATTCAGATGAAAATGCTATTTGAAAATATTAAATTAAATTAAATTAAATTTAAAAATTATATTGAAATTGTATTGTAATAAGTTATAATTGAAAATGTATTTACTATTTTTTTCTAACAAATTTGTTTATGTGGATGAATGGCTAATGGAGCTAATGTAAGGCTCTCTCATATTGCACCCCTGAGAGAAAAGCCTAGATTTGCCTACAGGAGTATTGATTGTAAAGTGGTGCTGAAACAAGGTGTGCAAGCTTATTTATTTTAAATTATTTTTAATTCTCACTGCCAGAAAAAAAAATCACGTTTTAATTTGAAATTAAGGATTGCAAAGGCAGTTCTTGCATTACATATTTTCTTGTGAGGTCATTGGTTGTAGAAGTTTAAAAGAGCAGATTAGGTCAAAATTTTTGTTTTTAATACACTCCCAAATTCAACATTCAGAACATTCAAATTTACAAGTCAAAACAGTGTCACTGGCATTAGACTGCAATGTTGACTGTGAAAGTGACTGTCTCTGCATCTGCATGCCTCCAGATTCACATACACTCTTGGGGAAGGCATGTGGCTCCCCCTGAGCAAGAGCTTCGTCATCCCCCCCGCCGAACTGGCCATCAATCCCTCAGCTAAGTGCAAGACAGACATGACCGTAATGGAGGATGCGGTGGATGTCAGGTAAGACACCACACTTTTCATGTAAAGACTTGAGTAAAAGTAGCAAATGGGTATTATGCTATTTTTAAGGAAATAAATGAATTTGTTGGCAACACCTAATTATGGCTATATTTATTGGTGGTGTTTACCACCACTGAAAACACATATTTGAAAACTACACTAAATATGTGATAAATTCGTTACTTTGGGGATGCTGAAGCAACATGTTCTACTATCCTGCTGGCTAGCTATGATCTTCTGACTTTACTCACTAGCTGTTCATTTAGGTTTTGAAGCATCTAAAGATGGGTGGCATAAGTGACTTTTTGAGTGGAGCTCAAGAAATAAAAAATCCACCCCAGGCCACATTTTTCTTATTAATCAAGCAGACACTTTAAAACAAAGTGATGCACATTTGAGAGAATAGGGTCTCGTACAAAAGGCCCAATGGATTAAACATGGTATTTTGTATTCTTTCCACTCTTTGTAAATTACAGTTCAATCAGTGTGGAGTCACATGTTCTTTATGATCAGTAAGTTGTAGGGGTGTAACGGTATACAAAATTCATGATTTGGTACAAACATTGGTTTTTGCTCTACAGTTTGGTGCTATTTCAGTACAGCAGGGAAAACCAAATGATGTCATGAAACATTCGTATGCACACTTATATGAAGATTTTGGGATGTATAAAGGAACAACATAAATAAAACATACCCTGAAAAAGTTTGCACATTTACGAATGGTCCAGAGCTAGAGTCCAGACAGAAATGAGCATCTAAGTTGCATTTACAGTTAGTTGTAGTGCTTGGTGAAATGTACTTGAATAAATACAGAAACATTTTTATTATATCCGATATACAACTTACATTCAGTGTTTTTTTTTAAAGAATACATTTATACATACCAATACATTTATTGCTAAGAAACTAAGTTAGATGTGTACTTAGTGAAATTTCAAAGTACAGGCACCAACACGTGTCCATCTCCATGCACTGTAATCCTTTCACATTTCACTAGTCTGGATTTACTGGCAAAAGTGCCTTAAATGCTATGCAGGGAATAACATGATGAATATGTGTAGTGATAAAGCTCTGGTGTATCATTGTAATTCATGTACTGAAGTAATTATTTTCATTTTCATGTCTTAATGTACTATTAAAAATATCTCAAACATAACATTGTCACAGTAACATTTTTCAAATCATAAACAGAAGAAATCATTATATAAAACCCTTTGTGTCAAAGATTCAAGACATGGCGCAGGCAGGAAGAGAAGGCGACAATCCACTTATGGCTCCAAGAAACACACAATTTATTTAACCAATAATACAAAAACAAAGGACCACAAGGAGTCAGAACTAATCTTGAGAAAAAACAAATTAAAAGAAAAGCAATAAACATACAAGGAAACAGGCAACACAAGAACCAGAAACTTCATGTCGTTCCACTAATGCAGTTCAGCTTTAAATAATCAAGGCTCAAAGAAGACATTCCCTTTGGAACGCTAATGGTTACATAAATAAAGTTTAGAGAGATGGCGCTAGTTTGAGTCTGACTTTTTCGGGAAAGTCTGGCTTTCTTTAGCTACTTTCATGGAATAACCCCCAGGATGGCCAGCAACACCTGCTAGCCAAATGGGGACAGAACACATACGACAGGAATGGATGGGCACCGACCCTGACACTTTTGTGGACCCATTTGAACTTCAGAAAGTTCTTGAAATATTTTTTGTCCAACTATTATACAGACTGATAATAAAAGGTGATAAAGTTTTATCATTCCTTTTGGAATGATTGCCTCCCCTTTTTGTTTTCATTCCTCAGGGAGGAGTTGATGGTCTCCTCATCTTTTGATAGCCTTGAGGTGTTGCTGGACTCCTTCGGTCCAGTACGTGATTGCTCCAAGGACAATGGGGGCTGTAGCAGGAACTTCCGCTGCATCTCAGATCGAAAGCTGGATTCCAGTGGCTGTGTGGTGAGTATGTGGAAAAACTTTCCTTTCCCCAAGCCTAATATAAGAAATATAGTCCTGCTTAGTACTCATAAATAAAACTAACTTTATCTATCATTTGTGAACTTACCTAGTAATATATGTAACTAGACTTCTTCGGAACCAGGAATCCAAAGCAGAGCAAACTAAGAACCAGGATGCAAAGCCAAAGTCATAGTCAAAACCAGAAGCAGGGGTCAGATAGCCAGATAATCTATCCAGGGGGTGCAGGGTAAGGCAGACACACGTACGGACAAGGGGGCAGCAGGACACACGCTCGTTCCAAGAGCAAGGACAGGATTCACACTCATGTGATCGTTTATTGGGAAAAACAGGTATGCGGTTTCCGGTTCCGCTACCGCCCAAGATGGCAGCCTAAAACGCAGTCTCCCCCGACAGAATTTAAAAATATCCTGCTAAGTGTCGAGTAAATCCCTTTCTGTGTTAAATTTGGGTAGATAGCAGGATAATCATGGAAACGAGAAAAAAGCAAGAGAAATACGACAGATCCGAATGATAACGAGGAAGAGCTACGAGGTGCGGAATATAATGCTAGCGGGAGATGGCATGAAACAGAAAAGTAATGCGAAAACAAAGGTGAACTTGGAAAGAATTTTGCTGGAAATTCAAGATTTCCGAAAAGAGAACAATCGCCAACTGGACGATATCAAAGACGAAATTAACAAGATTAAGCTGAGAGACGAGGAAACGGAGGAACGCATTGACGAGGTTGAGACTAGAATGCCAAAGATGGAGCACATAGTTAAAAACATGCTCGCGATTCAAAATCAACATGAAGTTAAGTTAGTCGATCAAGGAGGGAGAATATTAGAATATACAATGTGCCTGAAAATGAGGAAGGAAGCTCGATGCTAACTTTTGTGGAAACATTTCTCAGAGATAAACTGGATATTGTTCCGACGACAGATCTCAATATCGAAAGAGCGCATCGGGCGCTTGCACCAAAACCCCCGGTGTCAGGTAGACCCAGATCTATCGTGGTTATATTTCACCGGTACAGAACAAAAGAGGAAGTGCTGCGTAAAGCATGGGAGAAGAAGGAAATTTTCACCCTACCTGGCTAAGCTTCGGGTCTTCTATGCTGACGGGAACATGGTCAACGAAGCAATGATGGACATGATGGCTAGAGGTATCCCGGTCAAAGTAATCCCTCCGCCGGCAGACCCAGCTGAGCTGTTGAATCAGCAGACATGGCACATCGCGGGAAGAGCGTGGCCGGCACGAGAGAGAGGTATCGCCAACGCAACTGACATCCGAGAGAGGCTCCAGGCATACAGAAGACTCCTGACTAGAAACGGAGAGTAAGAGACTTGGTTTGAGTACTCAAAATAAGTAATCTCAGATGACTGCGGACATTGTTCACTCACGATAGATATAAGAATTGCAGAAATACGTCGGAGGTAGATTTCACAAATTATTTTTTGTAATGGACACTTTGATTTCTATTTGGACAGCACTGCTATGGGGGGCCCAACTCTTATGTTTAGAGAGGTTTTACACCCCTCAGGCGAATTAAAGGGTTATTTCACCACACCCCTTGTTTTGGAAACTGTAGTTTGGCAAGAGACAAGTTTGTCATATGTTAAAGAGTGTGTTTGTGTATGTTGTTTTTGTGTTTTACCAGAGAGAGTGGAATCTAGAGCAGAGTTACATTAGAAATCTATGTTTTATGTTAGAAGAAATGTCACAGGAGAATGTTAGGGTAATTTCCTTCAATGTTAATGGCGTTCTGAGCCCTAAAAAGCGTAGTAAGATATTATATAAAGTGAAAAAAGAAAAAGCCCATATTTTATATTTACAAGAAACTTGAACAACAAGGAACATGAAAAACTCAAAAGGATGGGTTTTACCAAAATATTTTTCTCATCGCACAAATCTCAACACAAACGGGGTGTTGCTATTCTGATCTCTGATAAAATCACATTTGAGCAGACATATGAAGAAAAAGACAAAGAGGGTAGGAAGTCACTTTACACTTATGCTCCACCAGAAAGTGACTTTACAGTACCTTTTTTAAGAAGATTTTTGACATGATAATAAGCCATTCAGCTGGGGTTCTGATATGGGGAGGAGACCTGAATATACACCTGCAACCAAAACTAGATATTTGGAAACTAACACGCACAGCAAAAACAATAAGCAAGAAAATTAAAGTGTTAATGAAAGCTATAGGCCTCATAGATATATGGAGAGAAATATTCCCTAATATAAGACAATATACGCACTACTCAAGTGCTCATTCTGTAAACACTAGAATTGACTATTTCATCACATTCAACAAAGAGAGGTTAAGAGTTATGGAAGCAGACATTGGAACAACAGACTTAAGTGACCATGCCCCTATATATATATATTACTATTAATTTGGAAAGGCTCAGAAGAAATACAACATGAAATTTAAGTGTACTTAATGACCCCTCTTTTAAAAAGCAAATGAGTAATGATATTAAAATGAACCAGAAAGAAAATGATAATGGTGAGGTATTACAGTACCACCCATATTATGGGATGCCTCAAAGGCTGTCCTGTGAGGCAAAATCATAGCAGTAACCTCACTCAACAAAAAAATATGTGGAAGAAAATTAGAGGAGCTACAAAAACGGTTGAAGATTCTGGAGGGTAGCCATGTCCAGAGTTCAGACACCAAAATATTATTACAATTAAAAAAAATAAGGAATGAAATTGATATGATATACTGTATATACACAAGAAATTGAGAAAAAGATGCTTTATACAACGCAGAGATTCTATGAAAGTGGCTCTAAATTTACAAAACTACTGGCAAGGAAACTAAAAAATCAAAGAGCAGACAGAACAATATATAAAATACGAGACCCCAAACAAAATACCATAGAAAGCAGGCAGGATAAAATTTAATCAGTTTTTGAAAGGTTTTATAAACAGCTATATACAGTACAAGAACCACAAACAATAAAGGAGACCAGATCGACTCTTTTTTGGAGCCTGGAAATTTAAAGTTATCATTTATGACTGGAGACGAAAACAAAGCCTTAAAGGCCGAAATAACTGAAGAGGAGCTACATGAGTCGATTACCAGATTAAAATTTAAGAAGTCACCAGGTAGTGACAGTTTTACAACTGAGTGGTATAAAGCTTTTAAAAGGGAACTTATGCCAATGCTATTGAATACATGCAACTGGGCGTTAGGAAAAGCGGAAATTCCTCCTTCCTGGAAAGAGGCTATTATCTCCCTTATACCTAAAGAAGGAAAAGATAAGACGGAATGTCGATCTTACAGGTTCTTAATGTAGATTATCATATTTACACTTCTTTAATGGCCAAAAGGATGGAAAGAATTCTTCCCAGTCTAATTCACAATGATCAAACGGGGTTTATTCACAGCCATGAAACGCAGGATAATTTAAGACGTACCTTTCATGTCATGAACCATATACAACAATATAAGGAAAAAGTAATGATTTTAAGTTTAGACGCTGAAAACACTTTTGACTCCGTTAACTGGCAATATCTTTACAGGGTTTTTGATAAATTTGGGTTTCAAGAAATTGTAATAAACAGTATTAAGGTCATTTATGATAACCCTAAAGCAAAAATTAACATTAATGGCAATTTAACCAAACCCTTTACACTAGAAAGGGGAGTCAGGCAAGGGTGTGCATGGTTCCTACTCATATTTGCATTGTTCATAGAACCACTAGCAGAATTTATAAGACAGCAGGATGAAATTAAGGGTATTGAAATAGGTGGGGTTGCGCACAAAATAGCATGTTATGCAGATTATGTCCTACTCTATATAAGAAAACCAGTCATCCCTACCAGAAGTGATGAATTTCCTAAAAGAAATAGGCCCATTATCAGGATACAAATTAAATATTAATAAAACAGAAATTCTCACATATAATTTAGACTTGCCTGAGAAATTAAAAAATACATAACCACTGAGATGGGAAACAAGCTCTTTCAAGTATCTGGGAATAGTGCTAACCAAAGATCTGGCGAACAGGGACCTCTGCCAGGCGTTCCCAGCAGACGCTATCTATATGCTTGGGCCTGCCAGATCTGACCAGCTTCCTCCCCTGCCACCTGAGCCAACTCACTACCAGGTGGTGATCAGTAGTGCTGCAGTTCTCGAGACCACTGCCAGCATCTCACAGTCCACACACATCATACACAACGCATCGTCGCATCAAGTCGGCAAAGAAATGTCCAAAAATGTCTGCGAAGTCGGCAGTAATTAATTTTGGCTTTACAGAGCAATTACGAGTAATGACACTACAGCAATGCCTTTTTTCTCTACAGTTGATCTGATTAATGCGATGTCGATTCCAGCCCTAGTCTGTTTTCAGTCTTGGTCTTGGTCTCGACCAGCCTTGGTCTTGGTCTCGCCTTAGTGTGTCTTGGTCTTGGTCTTGGTACCCTCAAGTCTCGGCAGTGTCTTGGTCGTGATACCCTCCGGTCTCAGCAATGTCTTGGTCTCGGTTTAGGCGGTCTTGACTACAACACTAGTGATCAGTTGACAGCTCTGCACCTCTCTTAACCCTAGTGTCCAAGACAGAAGGCGCAGATCAGCTGATACAATTATAAAATTGATCATTGACCTGTAGCCCCGGGCATGTTCATACCATGTCCACTTATGGACACCCTTATGCTCGAACATGGTGTTTGTTATGGACAAACCATGCATTGCACAGAAGTCCAAACAACAGACCATCACTCGGGTTCAGATCAGGGAGTCCGTTCCTCCCAATCACTCCCCTCCAGGCCACACTGTCGTTGCCCATGTGCACGTTGAAGCACCCCAGCAAAACGATGGAATCAGTTCAAGAAGGCTGGGTACTCCGAACTGTCATTGGCACATAGGCACAAATGTATTGATTTAGAACTTATCATGAAAGATATATAATAGAACAGTGTTCGTCAAAAAAACAAGCTTTTGACTGTCGAATTAGTGAAAAAAAATGGAAAAAACTGTAAAAACAGCTGTTAACAGCTGCTTTTTGAAAATTGAAAACAGTAAACAGGTGTTTTTCAAAAATGACTGTTTTTCAGAAACAGAAAGAATATATGAAATTGCTTATTCATTTATTGGGACAATTATTGTTTACAGGCAGAAGTGTGGGCTCCAAACTTCAAATTTCTGTGCAAAAGATTTGTTTTCCATTTATACCACTTTTCACAGTCTGTTAAAATCTATTCCCCCAGTGCCCTCCAGGTCTAAGTCCCATGAAAGATGGTTCGGGCTGTTATGATCACCATATCGGAATCGACTGTTCGGATGGCTTCAACGGTGGCTGTGAACAGTTATGCCTGCAGCAGGTTACACCTTTAGAAGAGGACCCCTCCTTTTACAACATCCAGATGTTCTGTGGGTGAGTATATGCTCGAGCCACAGGGACCATCACAGGGACCATCACTGAGTTACATTTGCCAAATTACTTCATGTTTCTGTTTTACTGCCTGGCTTTATTATTGGACTGTGACAGTTTTTTCTTGAAACATTTTTCATTGTGCTTTAATGAAAATAAGTGAAAACAGCAAGCCTCCTCTATCGAGTTTCCTCTACCCTGTCAATAAGAGTGTAATGTGTTTTTTGTTGTCGTGGTGTTTTTGGAAATTACTCCTGTGGCAGTCGGTGGGTCCTGGTAAAGTCATTCTTGCTTGATTAGTTTATTTATTGAACTTTGCACACTCTCAACTGCAATGCAGCCATAATGATGTTGTTTTGCATATGAATTGCTAATTAATTTGTTGGTGGCTTCCATAAAATTGCAGGGGTCTTATTTATGAACCGTGCATACAAGTAGTTCTGTGTGTAAACCGTGCATACGCTAGGGGTTGCACAGACTAGTTGACTAGTCGACAAGTTGACTTTACTGCTCTTTTAAGATGCTTGAAGTTTGACGTTGGCTAGTCATTGATTATGTGATTATGACAATACCAACAACGGGAATCTCTGAGAATAACAGTTACGTGGAAGTATGGGTAAATGAGAGAAAAGTAGTGGAGCAAAAACTGAGCAGGTGGGATTATTTGTAATTCAGTTACATTTAATGTGTTATTGAATATCTTTTTGCTTGCATCTCCATATTTCTGCAATGGAAAATGTGAATGATAACTGATATACTTTTGTTTAATATTGCCAGTGCCCATGGTGATACTAGAATTACATTACATTGTTTTTTATTCTATGGTAAATGAAAGATCAGTCTGCTGGCCAGATTTAATAATGAATTATAAACATGTTGTGGGTCATATAAATACATATACCTCCAACCTATGCACATTTTTATAGAATGTTATAGAATGCGTATAAATGTGTGTATATTTTACAAATACTGTTAACCATGCTTATGCACCAACCCATAGCGATAGAAAAGCATAACTAAAGCAGAACGATCTGCACATAGGATACAAATAGACTCCCAGTTAATTATCAGCCTGGACAGACACATAGAATAATCTATCTTTGTTCTCAGAAATTGTTCCAAAGTCACATACGGTCCAAGCCCAGAAAAATATCACTGTCACTAAATATATGCTTTACAAGACAACTAACATGTTTGGCATAATTTGTAGTTACTCAGTAGTTACATCGTACAAGTTATAAATCCCACTTAGAAATATTCGCAGTGGTTCATTCTTAGGAGAACGCCCCATTGTCACCCAGAAATTAACCTATGATGACATGAGGAGAACATGCAAACTCCACACACATGGAGCTAGGTTGGAGACTCAAACCCTGGTCCCAGAGGTGTGAGGCAGAGTTGCACATTTATGGAATAAAACTGCTTTTTGTTCACAAAAGCAATGTGCGTGCAGTCAATAGCACCGACAATATTAGGATTGTTATTGCAAATTTCACTGTAATGTACATCTACAATAGGGAAACTTCATATACTGTTTTGACAATCTGTTAATACCAGCCACTACTTGAGGAATAATAGGCTGGGATATCCCTGATCTGTCAGCCAGTTCCCATTACTATGTTCCCAAGTCAGCAAAAAAAATCTAAGTGTTGTCAGTACTTAAAGATGGACAAGAATAACATTTTGTATCGTAGGTCATACATCACATCACACAATTCCATCATAATTGCTCTTGGCAATAAATGGTGGATAAGCCACAAATTATCATTGGAAAAATGATCATTGTGATGTCTAAATACTCACTCACTTCGTCTTTGTTAGCATATTTAGCTAAGAAAGCTAAATATGCCATGATGATACTACTTATACATGAGCCTCTTTTCCCCACACTTACTCATAACTTCCAAGTTATTACTAGTGGTTGTGGTCAACCATTTGACAAAGCCCTACCCCGTAGTTCTTTGTTGAATGAAAAGTACATAGTCCAGGGTAAGGAGTAAAAAAGGTTCAGTAACTACAAAAGACAGAGTTCCTGGGCCCAGTTGTTCAAGAGTAATTTGATCAGATTTTGAATAATGGATTGGATCAAATCTTGAAAATGGATTCTGAAACTGGATTAGAACATGTAGTCCAGTCTTCGTTTTAATCTGGATCATACCCTCAGTTTGCATTGTTAAGAACATTTAGTACTATTGGGACAACTTTAATCCAAAATAGTCAGGATTATTCTGATCCCTGCCATAGGGTGGATTTCAGGAACAAAATGTAATAATACTTTAAAACTGGTCAAAAAATGACAAAATTACATTTATTTATATTTTGCACTTGAGCCATTACAGTGATAAAGTAGACATGAGGCACACTAAAGTAAAAAAAAAAAAGATTTTTTTCTCCATAAAATAATCCCCCAAACAGCCATGAATTTTTGAATAACATATATTTGTATTTGCTGTTGGTCAGGTGAGGGGGTCTGACTGTTTAAAAGAAATTGAAAATAGAAGTGGATGTTTATATAATTTTATTGTGCCATTTTCTCTCTTCAAATAACACTTACAGTGACCCCACATTGACTATTCTACCTGTTGTTCTTCACATAGCTAGCAGCCTACATTTGGATGTGTAGTCTATTTAAAACACTGGTAATCTTGTTTTGGTAGTCTTGAAAAGTTTGTATCTGGATCAGGGTAATCCAATCCAATTTGCTTTGAATAACCAGGACAAAAGTAAAATGGATTATCGGATCCTGGGATTTCAAAATCCGGATTATTCTGATCCAGACTAAATTTTTTTAACAATCAGGCCCTGGTTCCTGAAAAAGGTTCTTGTTTCTGAAAACATTCCTGTGGTGGTAAAGATAATTCATTGGTAAATTACTAAGAACCTAATGGTAGTTTTCCTGTTCTTTAGTTGTATTGAAGATTATAAGAGGGGACCGGATGGACGCTCTTGCCAACCGCTATCAGAGGCTTGTACAGGCGGACTGGACTGTGGAGAGGCAGTTGACATCCCTGCCAATGAAACTCTGTTTGGAGATGTTTTTTACGGCTACAACAATCACACAAAGACACTAACTTCTGGACAAATCCTAAAGGTCATGTTCAGGTAAGACGCTTCTACTCTGGCAGCCACTGAACTGCATGACAAGAATGTTACAGTAGAATTTGGGAACAGGGGTTTTATTTGACCTGTAATAGTAGCTAGTACTTTTTTATAGATGCAGGTGACCTCAAACCCATAACTCCTCTGCATATTTTAGCTCCTAGCTCCTGTAGTTCAACAATGCTCTTTTGTTAATGCAAAGGTTGTGTGTTCAACTCCCAGAGAGCATAAAGAAATTGAAACCCTCCCCTCTACTGTAAGTTGTATTGGGTTAAATGAACACAAAGGGTAATAAACAAAAAGGAGCATGAGGGGTCAAAATCGGAGGCAGGTAAAATGTATAGGAGCAGACCTAGATATAGGGAATGGTAGGGTAAACACAAAGCATTACATAAGCGGGAACCAACAGGGAGCACTAATATCTACAATGATGGACAAAGGAGTAGGGCAAGGACAGTACTTACAATTAGAGCAACATGAGGGACAGGTGTGGGTGATTAACCATCAAACAAACACTAGGAATCACACATAACAAGGAACAGGTAAGGAAAGAAACAGGATGACCAGCAATCTCTGTTGGCCAAACATGATAGGACAGATGGAGACAAATTGTGACAGCTCTGATCACATGGGACTGAACAGGACTGAAGATCCAGAGAGATACAAGAGAAAAAGATTCCATAAACCTTCTCATTATAGGAGCTGACAAGTGAAGTGAAACCAAACAAAATACATGACAGTATACCAATAATTAAGGCAGTTGAGAGACAGGTACTCTTAGACAGTATCCCTTCTTTAAAAAAGAAATGTGAACAGTACACTATGAAATGACAGACAGGAAAAAGTTTAGAAAAAAAAGTAACATTACCAAGGTATGCTTCTTTTTGGATGGGGTAATACACTTAAAGTAGGTGACTGAGGAGTGATGCAGTACACCAATCTGCCCATTAGACAGCTGCAGCTGACATGACTTGTTACATACTGCAAAAAATGAAAATCTAAGCAAGTATAATTTTTTTTATTTAGACAGAATTCTAATTTCATTAATAAACTGACTAAAACACATCTTATGGATACGATTAATTTGCTTGCATTTAGGCGTTATTGTCTTATTTTAGAAAATCTTACCAAGTACAATTTTCTTACTGCGCTGGCAGATAATTTTGCCAGTTTTAGGCCATCATGCCTCAAAACAGAAACAATTTATCCTAAATTTCACAGGCCATTTTTTGCAGTGCATAATTTAAAGAGAGGCTGACAGGAATTTGTTCAGGCAATTGTGCAGACGGGACCATGTGGAACTGATGTGTTGAGAACAACTAGCACAGAATATGCTTGCTTGGTAAAAGAAACACATTTTCGGTAACATTTTACAATTTGGTTCCTTAGTAACTACTGAGGCATAAATCATAAACAAATACTGAGATTAAAGATGCATTGCGATTCATTAATGATGAACTAACATGAGTTCAGTATTTCACTTTTCGTGTTATTCATCTTTTGTTCCTTCAGTAGTTCACAAAGATTTATAGAATTAACCAACAGTGAAAAATACAGTACGTGTTTGAAATAAATGATCCATTATGATTCATTAATGATGCATGAATAACAGCTGCCACTCTTCTGGAAAGGCTTTCCACAAGATTTTGGCGTAGAAGAAAGAGCATTTGTGAGGTCAGGTGCTGATGTTGGACATTAAACTCATTAAGCCTGGCTCACAATTTCTGTTCTAGTTCATTCCAAAGGTGTTTTGATGGGGTTGAGGTCAGGACTCAGTGCAGGCCAGTCAAGTTCTTCCACACCAAACTCACCCAACCATGTCTTTATGGACCTTGCTTTGGAATAAATACACACTTAGGGATGGATGGGCCAAAATTTCCACAGACACACTTAAAAATCTTGTGGAAAGCCTTCCGAGAAGAGTGGCAGCTATGATACATTTCTCATTTCTCCTCTTTTACTCCTCTCAAAATAATGATACACATTAATAAAACAAAATAAAATACAGTTAATAAAATAAAAATCATCTATTATTCACATTTGTTGTATTGGCTGTATACTGCATTTATTTTATTTGAAAAGACGGTCACAGTACACGCTGCCTTGGACATCCCTTTGTAACAAATATAATGTCAGTTTCAGTCATTATTCAATTTGGCTACATTAATCGGCAAAGTGATTTTCTCATATGAAAGTACAGTTTGCTATACAGTACAGCAAGCTCTAAATTGCTCAGTCCAATGGATATTGTTAGAACTGGAATGAGCATGATCACCATTTAGGTTTCACATACTTAGTTGCCCCCAGAAGCAAGTTTCACAGGTATTATGTTAACTGCCATTTATATGATTTCATTGATTTATTTGCCTTATCATTTTATATTCAGCTTTACTTGTATTAGGTTTGTCTTATTGGAAAAAAATAGCAGGCATGCTCAGATATACCACAAATCATTTCTCTGTCTGTTTTTCATCCTGATTAGCCGAAAACATTGCAGAGCTTATAAAATTAATGGGGGAAAATACCTGTTTTGAATAGAGTTACCATGGGATATTGAATAATGAAACGTTGTGTCCTTTGTTGAACCGACACAATTTACGAGTACAAGAAGATTCAGGAAGTGATTTGTTTAGTATTTTCGGACCCCCCTTGCTGTAAGGACAGGGTGTGTGCACGTTTATGCACCATAGGATCTTGCTACATCTCAAATAAACAGCCAATATTACCAAAGAGAACTCGCTTTGACTGATTTTTACTGGTACTCACACATCTCTCACCCTGATAAGTGGTTCAGAAAGTGGATTCATAGGGGTGTATTGTTGGATATTAGTGACTGAATACTTAAATAGTACAATTTTACTTAAAATTAAGTAAAAGTATAAGTATAACTGAAATCATGGTCTCGAAAACAGACTTCATTTTTTCTGGTCTCATAAGGGGCTCTTGACTTGGTCTCGACCCTCCCAAAGTCTTGGTCTTGACTTAGAGTCTATCCTTCAAGCTCATGGTCTTTACTTGACAACTTAAAGCTGTGTAAAATGGGAATAAGTAACTAAAAAAAAATCTGCAGATATTTACATAAATATTACAATATTATCAGTAAATGGTGTATTTCTACCTTCATCCTACATTAGTTATTCATATTCAAAATGTATTTGTCTCACTTATACATATATTGTTGTACCTTGTTCCTCAGCCTAGATAACTTTCTTTATGTAAGCAACAAACTTTTCTAGATCAGCAGTTGTTTTCCAATTTCTAAGCAAATTCAGTCTGCCGATTATCACAAGATGTGAGATGAAGGACTCGAATGCAGCCATTTGGTGAACAAAAGGGGTTTACTGAACTAAACTGTGAGAAGGGAAACAAATGAAACCATGAGAGGTCAAATCAAGAAGGCGAGTACAGGGAAGGACACGGACAGATAGGAGGAGCGACATCAATGATCGGACTGTGACTGACAAGACAAACAGGTACTTAAATACAAAGACTGACTAGGGGTAACAAGCAATAGGCATGACTCATCCGGGTTATGGTAGACAGGAGACAGGAGAGTCCGGCAGACATGACGGGCAGGACATAAGAGTACCCCCCCCCCTCCCCGAACTGTGTCCTCCAAGCGCAGAGGATGAACAGGGGAGGGGACCAAGGGGACTGAACGCATGGGCGGACACACAGGGCCGGGGACAGATGTGACACCACATGCGACAGGGCACGGCAGGGCCAACAGGATACATAGGACAGACACCACACAAGACCAAAGAATCCAAGCAACTGGACAGGACAGAACAAGACACATGGCACAACAATGGACACAGGACACAATGAAACAGGCAGGCGCCGGACCAGGGACCAAAAAGACAACAGGAAAGACCAACACTGAACTGGGCCACACAGACAAAACAGACCAAACATAGGACAGAACCAGGTACCAGGGACAATGGACCAGAGGATCAAATGCCAGACAGCAACAGACTTAACACACCTCCTCTGGGAACACCAGATGGACAAAACCCTGGACATAGGACAAAGGCCAGTGGGGCTGAAGCAGAAGGGAGCCAAGGGAACTGCAGGGCAGGAACAGGAGGGTGCCATTAGAACTGCAGGGCAGGAGAAGGAGGGCACAGAGGGAACTGCAGCGCAAGGGCAGGAAGGCGCCGGGAGTTCATCTCTAGGGGTCTCAGCAGGAGAGTCGCCTGGACAGCCAGTACAGAGGGTATGCCCCCGTTTCCTTCTCTGAGAGATAGAGACTCAGCCAGCCCCTCTCTTGAGCCTCAGCTAACACCGGTGGCTGCCCCGGGACCCAGTACCAGATCAGCCTAAGCCTTGGGCTGTGGTGGAGGCCCCAGAACAGGGCACATAGCAAGACCCTGAGGGTCCCACTCCAAGTCCTTCAGAAGGGCATCGTCTGGATCACTCCAGTCCGGTCTGGTGGTGGCTGGGGAGTTGGGCATCAGGCCGGTGGCAACCTGCAGGGGATGAAGAGGCCACCGGTGGTGGGTCCGGAGGCTGCAAGGAGACCACCAAGGTGATGACAGGACATGAGGAAAGCACTGACAAAGTCGAAGTCAGGACACCTGGAGGCAAACAGGGTAAAGACAGGACACGTGGAGGTAAGCAGGTCAAAGCAGGGACACCTGGGTCAGGTTTGGGCGGCACGGCTGCCGTGAGGCCAGGGGCATACAATGTGGTCCTTCTGGGGCTGGAAGCATGGGACTCGGACAGAGCCTCCTTCTCTGGGCCGAGTGCCTGGAGTGCAGGCGGAGCGTCCCTTGCTGGGCCAGGAGCCTGGCACATGACCTCTGGGTGCATGGCAGAGGTAAAGACAACCAAAGATGGGCTCTGAAGGTGCCACAGAGGTGAAGGCAGGCTTTGGAGGTACAACAGAAGCAATGATGGTTTCTACTGGGCTGGATTCTGGAGGCTCATTAAGAGCGACGGCCTCTTCCGGGTCAGACTCTAAAGACTCCCGAAAAGTGGATGCGGCCCCTTCTGGACCAGACTTTGGAAGATCTGGTGGAGCGACAGCCACTCCTGGGCCGAGCTATGGAGATGTGGTGGCAGATTCACCTGGACCAGGCACTGGAGGCATGGCAACAGCCTCACCTCGGCTGGGCCCTAGAAGCACAGCAGCAACCTCTCCTGGGCAGGACTCTAGAGGGACCGGGTCAGGTGTGGCATCAGCCACAAGCACCACTAACTTTTCCCACTTTTTTCTCCTGTGGTGGGAAACAGCAGGAGGGAGAAGCAGGTGTGGCCCTTTCTGGGCTGGACTTTGGAAGATCGGGCGGAATGGTGGCCTCACCTGGGCCGACGCTGAGGGTGTAGAAGAGGCCTCTCTTGGAGGCATGGAAGCAGCCTCAGCTGGGCCGGGCACTGGAGACACGTTGGCGACCTTTCCTTGGCCGGGTACTGGAGGCACGTTGGTCGACCTCTCCTGGCCCAGGAATTGGAGGGACGGCAGTGACCTGTAATGGGGCAATGTGACGCAGGAGGTAGTGCGACTGTTCGGCAACCGGAGGGTTGCAGGTTCGACCCCCGGTTCCTCCTGACCCCATTGAAGTGTCCTTGAGCAAGACACTGAACCCCAAATTGCTCCCAGTGAGCAGGTTGGCGCCTTGCATGGCAACCTCCGCCACCGGTGTATGAATGGGTGAATGTGATGCGAATTGTAAAGCGCTTTGGAAAAAAACACTATATAAATGCAGTCCATTTACCTCTCCTGGGCAGAACTCTGGAGGGACCGGGTCAGGTAGGGCAAAAGCCACAGGTATTGCTAGCTTCCTCCACTTCTTCCTCCTGCAGCAGGAAATGGCAGGAGAGGCTGTGGCAAGCTGTGGGGCGCCAATGAGTGAATTTGCAGTGAGCTGCAGGGCTTCAAGCAGCAAAGAAGCAACAAGCAGAGCTGCTTCATGCAGCACAGAAGTGGCGAGCCGGGCCATGTCAGGGGGCTCTAGAGGGATCAGCGTGGGCATGTTCTCCTCATTATAGCAGAAAGCCCAATAAGGTGTCCATACCGGCAGGTCAATCTGCACGCCAGGAGACCCTCTGGGATCTTCCTCCTCCTCGGGGTTCTCCAGCTCACTTTCATTCAGCAGGTTGGCTAGAGGATTGTCCACCAGCTACCAATGTGAAAGAGACTTGGCAGCAAGGAGGAGATCAGGCGCACTGGAAAGTGTGCAGGCTGACACGCAGAGCGAAAGAGGCTCCTGAGGATACCCGCTATGTGATTCATGGAGTCCAGCCATTCTGTCATGGGTTGTGGGATGAAGGACTCAAGGACTGGCGTGTTGGCATAACATAAGGGGTTCTATTGAGTCAAATCAAAATAAGCAGGACCTGGAAAGTGACATATAATCAGTAAAATCAGGGGTATAAAGTGACATGTTTGGATGAGTGAGGAGTAAAGTGATAAGCAGTGTCAAACTAGTGCAGTAAACTCCCTCTTGGTTCAGGCCTGGCTGAGAATTTAAAAAGATTGGCACAGGAGAGGCAGACAGCAGATGACAATCTGGGAGGAGCCAAGTTAAAAAGAAATAACATATACACACACAAAAGACAAATGAGCCCATGGATCGTCACAATTCTTTTCATGAATCATTTTTCTTTTGCTAAGTCATTCTTACAGACTGAAGACTTTTATGTTGCTTTTTCTTTGATCAGACAGAAGAACTTTGCCCGAGGCATTGAACAGCAACTCCCAGATGGTATGGTTGTGGCATCCGTGCCAACGGAGGCACAGTGCCATGAGGAGATGTCCGACCCAGTGCCCGACCCCGAGTATCTCACAGGTAAACTCATGTCCCATAGTTTCTTCCACAAGATCTTCATTGTAAATGTGACTAATGAACAAACAGGTTTGCCTCTTTTACGGATAAGAATATATTTTATGAACTGACTTATACAGGTACATGAGGCTCATTATAAATGAATGGAGAATATTAATTAGCACTGCATGCTCCCTTAAACGCAGATAACACAACAGTACCTTACCAGATGTTAGTGCCCCACTCTTAGCCAATGTTAACACAATGGCCGCTCTGCTCCTTTTTGGCCTTTTAGAGTAACCTATTTTCCAGACTATTGATGTGAATTGCGCTGTGGTTCAGTAGGAGTTCTGTAGCGTCACAGTTGTGGGTTTGATTCCTTCCCTGGCTGTGTGTTTTGGGATGTTTTGATTGCCCGTGTTTGCGTGCATTTCCTTTCATCAAATATTAAGCTAGACTGTTGCCATTGATATGTGTAAGTGTACATGTTTGTGAGTGTGTACTCTGACACACTACCTTCTCTTTACTCTGACTCACTCTGTGCTTTCAGAGTTAGGCTTACTGTCATCCTGCACATTAAAGCTGATTTATACTTCAGCGTACAATCTGTGCCATTGGTAGCTGCATAGCTGCGTAGCCTACGCCATGCATAGGCTGTGCCATAGCCTGATTCGCTTTTTTCATTTAAGGCTGATTTATACTGCTGTGTAAAATCTACATTGTCAGAAACCGCATGGTAGGGAGGGCCAAAGCAAAGTACACTGTGGGATAAAGATTAAATAATGTGTGAATACTGCTATTTAGTAGGAATAGATTATGCTGAATTAAATTGTTAGCTATGGAGAACTGGCATTCTATGAACTACTATGTTATATGTTCTGATCTTATTACATGTATGCATGTAATTCAACTCATATTTAATTTAAAAACTGAGTCAGTAGTTTGAAGAATTTCCTGATAATGTATTACATAAATTGTGTCAGTGGTTTGAAGGACATTCTGAAAATGTATTACATAAATATGTATTCAAAACCAATAGCGACAAACCACTTAGCTGTTCATTATTTAAGTATTTAAAATGTAAGTGGACAGCATAGGAAATTCATGGTTGCTATAAATAATTGCCACCGTAGGTGTATTAATACCTGTTGAGCAAATGTGACAAGATAGCAATTCTCCATTGCTGGCTTACTGAGCTTCCCAGCTGATTTTAATGATTGTTGTGAAAGGGTAAAATTCCAACAGTGGGTCATTTATGACTGATGAAGGTGTAACTCTCACGGGAAAAGTTCTTGTGTTTTAAAGTACCCTTCCTAAGAAATAGTATATTAAGGGGGGCGCTATAAAATTGTGTTATAAATATTTTTGTGAATATGGTTGGATAATGATGACACCTGTTGTTCGGATTATTGAATCGCGGTGAATGGCCGATGCACAATAGTCACGTGATCAAGGTAACCGATTGAAATAATGTGCGCATGTGTCGGGGGGCCAGAGGGATCTGTATTTGAATCGCTCATGCAAGAGTGTTAATAAAATAATATTAGGTATAACGTCTACAAAATATCGGGGCAGAAGGCGCACACAGTATGTTGTTTTTGTTGTGTATTCTACCTTTGTGAAATGTATTTATTTTTTTGACGTCAGTATAAATAAGATTAGAAGATGTGATGATTTATGTGTATGGATAATATTCTTGTTTATGAATCATAACATTTATTTTACTCCAATTTTTCACGGTGTTAAGAAGGAAGATATAAATACTCTATAAACATCAGTCGAAGCGTGGTCTAATCTGTACCAGATGTTACATAGTATGAAGGACTACTGAGGTGGGGGTGGCCCCTCGGCATCTCCTAAGGGAGGGTCGTGTGAATCCCAACTTCTGCTTCTGTGCTTTAACTGAGTTTGCTGTATATTTTATTGTCAAAGAACTCACCCACAGTTAGCTAATAGACTAGGGATAAAGGTTGAAAAATATCCCACTGTCCATAGGTCCATAGGTTATTAGAACATTTTTTTCTGTCTGCAATTTTAACCTCTTTGTCTTTTCTGTTATATTGTAGGTATGGTAAACTACAGTGAAGTGTCTGGATATCCCCTGGTACAGCAGTGGAGGTTGAGGTCCATTTTGTACCATGTCAAACTGAATCAATGGACGCTTTCCCAGGGTAAGTTAAAGGAGTTGCCGTGTTAGACAGCAGGAGTGACGGATATTCTCTCAGTGCAAAACATGGAGTCAAGAGCCAGCCAAACCAGCCTGTGATCTTAGTGACTTCTGACAGAATTACACTTTACAACATATTACTGTATTAATTAGTGGCAGAGTGAAGTCTGATGCCTTTAATATGCACATACGTGTAACGTTCATATACAACAATCAGAGAAGAAGAACTCACTGATTATTATAATTATACAGTCTAGTCTTCTATATAATAATTGTTTGTTGTGGATGTAATTAATTTCCAAGTGGAGTTTAGCAGATTCAAAAGAAATGCTAAAACATCTTTTTAATGAATATGCCTGTTTTATACTGAATTGCTCCTGCATCTCTAGTAATTGTAATAATCTGTATCCTATTAAGTTACAACAGTTACATAAAGAGGTGGAAACAAAACTCAAGGTATTTAAAGAAAATAATAAATGAATAATAAACGAAGAAAAATATAATTTTGATGCAGTATATGTTATTATTTGAGATTTTACCAGATAAAAAATATAGGTAGAGCTTAGTCCAACTATACATTTTCCAATTGCTTATCTTGATTCGGGTCACGGGAGCAACATCTTGTTCATTTTTTAATTGTTTTCTGCGATATGGATGTTTCATGTATTCCAAAGATCCACCTTAACCCTGAAAATAAGTATCTAAAACACTACCAGTGTAGAGGCCACTGTATTGTGAGTTTTACTTTGACATTTTAAAGGTATAAAGGCTTTTTCACAGTGTTTTTGGAATTGCTTTTGATGTAATTTGTGGCTATATTTTAATAAGGCAATAAAACATAAGCAGTCAATAGTGCCAGGATGCAGTCTGGTGTTATGGGTTAAGAAATATGTCTCTTATCTGACAGCATTCAGTTCGGCTGTCCATTCTCTGGATGGCGCTACCTTGCGGAGTGACTTTGTGGCCATACTCAAGGAGTTCGGAAACCACTTCGTTCAGGAGGCAGTCTATGGCTTTGAGGAGTCCTGCAGCATCTGGTACCCCAACAGGCAGGTTCAGAGACAGCTGTGGATGGAGTACCAGGACATCAGCAAAGGTAACTAGGAGTTTTTATTTAACTGGATATTTTGTGTTGAGTGAACAACATAGTTCTGTAAAGATGAAATTCAAGATTAATCAGTCAATATGTCTTTAGTTATAATGAGACAGACCACTTTGGTTTTATATATTACTTAATGGTTAACTATAAATTTGAAAATCAGGAACAAAGGAGGAATGAATTACATGCAATAAACATATAATTAATCTAAACACTACCTGGGAAGATTTAACTATTATTGTTAAGACTTATTGCACCTTCATCTACTGAAAAGTTTGTGAAAGTATTCCTTTCAAAGATGTGTAAAATCTTTTGAATTTTAAATCAGTAAACTAGACTAATCTGTTATAATTTATTAATGATTAGGGTTGCTTTGTGATTAACTGTTATTCACTATAAATAGGCTGTATATTAAAAAGGGCAACAAGGCCCAGATGTGTGGGTGATGGACCATCACAACTGTTTGTCATGCATTGTTGAGTTTGGCTGAGATTTTGACTATGTGGAGTCTCTAGATTTCTGTCAAAAAGGTTGCTTAAACCTGTAAACAGGAATCTTATACGTGCAACCATATTATATGCTAATATGATTGGCTGAAAGTTATATCGCATGATGTACACATAGTATACATCAATTTCAATTTCAATTTTAAAAAAAAATTCAATTTCAAAAAACTTTATTTGTCCCCGAGGGGCAATTTAAAAGGCATAGAGGAGCAGCACATACACATAACAGTTGTGACATTTGACACAACAGATGACACACAATAACAGGCATATTTTTTTAGTAGAGATCAAGCAGTGATCAACAAAGGGTGAGATAGTGACTTGCACAAGGTGCAACAGTGTTGAGATTACATATCTGTATATGTATGAATAATCTGTGTATTGCACAATGAACTATGAACAATAATAAATGACTTTAAATACAGAGGCAATAAGGTGCATGATGTTGAAAGTGAAAAAAAAATTCAATTTCAATTTCAAAAAACTTTATACACACTATACCTTCCAATTTATTACAGGGTTTTATACGTAAAGCACCACGCGTAATGTGTTATCAACTGATATTGCTAACAATGGCTTTAACAATTAACCGGGCAAGAATTGGATTTCATGATTAGTCAGATTTGTTGGATTTAAGGTAGTTCGGGCTAATTGTAAGTGAACAAAGATAATGCCATTTAAACTGAGGTACCTTAAATCCGACAAGTTGTCCGGCTAAGCAAAAAATATTGCTTTTTGATA
>JAODLD010000049.1:18252072-18270376 GCA_026781065.1 Mormyrops boulengeri
CGTTCTAGTCAGTCTTCCCCAGATCTGTCATTGTAGTGTTGCTGATGTATTGTTGGTGTTCGTGCCTGGTGTTCCCTGTCTGTCGATTCTCCCTGGAATAAACCCCTTTTTTCCCCGCAACTATGGATTGCTCGCCTCTTCCCTGCTCGCCGGACACGCATCGTGACAGGTTGCTTCCTAGTAAAGCTTAGTCTCTCACCCTCTCCACAATAAACATAGCCCTCCCTGGAATGTAAATTCATGAGGAGCTTTTCCAAGAAATTCTAGCCCTGGTGAATTTTCAGTGACTCCCTAACGACTCCCATATATGGCAGGCAGTTCAGGACAAAATAGAATAATGATATTGTATTTATCCCTATGGGGAAACTGGATTTTCACCTATCCCCATCTTGCTTCCCATGAGATACACAGACAGGTGAGCGCAGTGTACAGTGCCCCTGGAGCTGGGGGTTAAGGGCATCAGTCTGGCAGCCCTAACCCACACACTGCCTCCAAAAGAGGATTTCAGCATATGACTGGTCCTTTCTTAAAGCTGTATTGATGTGCTTGCAGGTAACTCTCCGTCGGATGAATCAGAGGAGCGAGAAAAGGAGCCCAGGACTCTCACATATCCAGCTTACATCGCCAGCCTGCTGGATTCAGGCACCAAGCGTATGGCAGCGGGGGTCCGCATGGACTGCAGCAGCCAGGGCCAGTGCCCACTGTCCTGCCACCTCTGTCACATGTCCCCTGCGATGAGCCGCCTCGCTGAACCCGTCCTTCTGGAAATCACAAAGGCAGCCCCTATCTATGAGCTGGTGTCCAACAATGACACCTTCCAGGTGAAGTGTGTATATATAAAGTGCATTATGTATATATTAGGGATGTGATTTGATTACAAAAAAATAAATAATTAATCACAGAGTTTTCTGTGATTAATCATTATTAATTGCACCCAATATTAAAGCTTATAATCATAAATATTTATATACTGAATTCCTAAAGTAATGTAGAAATAACACAAAGGAGAGTATATGGGTCATTGTCTCATTACTGTAACATAAATTTTCTCTAATTTTTTTAGAGAAAAAAAAATCTCTCAAATTATACAACCTCATTGTCTAAACTCAGTTTTGCTTCTGTGGTACTTAATCAGTTTTGTTATGTTACCATTTATTTCTGTCTCATTAACAACATATAAAGAGTATTTCATCAAATCCAAAAACATGCATTCATTGTGAAACAACAAAAAAAAAATCAAAGCAAAAATATGCACATCTTATCATACAGATTGTTCATTGTGGGTTACATGCAATAAAGTGGGGTGGCACGATGGTGCAGTGCTTAGCCTCACGCCTCTGGGACCAGGGTTTGAGTTTCTGCCATGGCTTTATGTGGGTGGAGTTTGCATGTTCTCCCCATGTTATTATGGGGTTTCCTCCAGGTACTCCGGTCTCCCCGGCCCCATGGTCCAGAAACATATAAGTGAGATTAATTGGAGTTACTAAACTGTGCGTTTGTGAGTACACCCTGCAATGGGTTGGCAACCCATCCTGGGTTGTTCTCTGCCTTGTACCTGTAGTCCCTGACCCTGAATGGGATAAGCAGTTGCAGAAGATGGATGGATGGATGGATGCAAGCATTTTAGTTTTGATTTTTGGTTACATATTTGGGGCAAATTGTTAAAATCATCAAATCACAGCAACAAATGACATAATTTTACAGTTTTTCCACAAATGTTTTGGAGCATTTCTCAAATGACAGTTAACATTTGCAACAAAAACAGCTAGTGTAATCCCAACACCATAATATCAGCTCTGCAATGCAGTAAGCCAGTTCTCGTTGCTTCGCACAAATTTCCAATTGTTTAAGTACATATATGCAAATGGTTATGTACAATTGTACTGTGCATTGCGATCTGAAGAAGTTACATGCGCATGTGAGTGCTTTCTCTTGCCAGTGAACTTTACAAACTGTAATGTAGAGCTTTGCAGTGTTGAAACTGCCGTTTTTGACATGAATAGGTATCAGTTTGCTAATGAAATGATAATGAGAAAGTGGGAACGAGCTATCATCCAGAACTGTGGAGTTCAAGAGCATACTTACGCTGGCATTTTGACAGTATATCTAAGCATTTTGACTCATTGTTAAAACGATGCTGATTGTTCTTTTCATTTTGGTGGCACTGACTAATTCATTGGTGGAGTTATTTGCTTTTGAGACATGAGTTAATTGTTTTGGGTAAGTTACAGGCTTTTGCAGATAAACCACAGTGTTATGCCTTATGCGTGAACTGTTTCATGAGAATTGCTCTTATGGTCTTGAGAATGTTAAGTATGTTAAGTACCTAACAAGTGAAGGCAATGTCAGTTGCACTACACAAAAACACAAGCACCATATTTCACCAAAACCTTTCTTTTATTGTGAGACTGACCCATATTTCGTTTTTTGTTTAATGGTTTAACTTGAACTTATGATGTAGAGATGATTTATTCCCAACAAAAATACTACTTGCAAGCAAGTATAAGCTGACTTTCAATGCTTTTTAAAAAGGCTCCATGAAAAGAGGGTAATTAGAGAAACATATTTTAAGGAGGGATTTTTGTAACGCACACCGTGGCGATTTATTGGATGTACTCAATAGGCAGATCGAAACACTATTTAATCCCAACCACAACCACATCTATAATCGTTAACCTTTGGCAAATTGTTCTAAAAACATGTCAGACAACCAATGAAAGTGCATTTTATAACATGCAAGATCTTGAGATTTTAAGGCATAAGCCTTCAATAAAAAACAGGGAATATTGCAGATTTCATCCTACGAATGCCTCCATCTGAGAATTTTAAAAATGAAATAAACCAGGCAAAATCAGCTTCCCGAAGAGACTAACTGAAGGTTTTGGTTTGAGCTCTGAATTATGGGATTCTGTGCAGTGTCACAACCTAAATTCTCATGTTTTTTACAACCAGGAAAGAAAGTCTCTATTGAAATTTATGCCTATACTATTCTAGCTTTTGGGTAACAAAATGCCACATCAGTTTAGGCGATCAAACAAATAGTAATTCATTTTGACTTTAAAATTGACACAACGCATTACAGTTTTTCACAATTGCTTTGGCACATTTTATGAAACATGCTTAAAATTCTCAAGAATATAAGAGCATTTCTCAGAAGATTATGACTATGACTGCAAAAGCCTGTAACTTACCCAGGATAACTGACTCATGTCTCAAAAGCAAATAATTCCACCCATGAATTAGTCAGTGCCACCAAAGTGAAAGTACAATCATTGTTTTACCAATGAGAGTCAAAATGCTTAGATATATTGTCAGTATGTAAGTATGCTCCTGAGCGCCACAATTCTGAATGATAGTCGGTTTCTACTTTCTCATTATCACTGATTGATCATTTTTCTTTGGCAAACTGATAGTTATTCATGTCAAAGACATCAGTTTCAGCATTGCAAGGCTCTGCATTACATTACATAAAATTCACTGACAAGTGAAAGCACTCACATGCACATGTAACTGTCAGATCGCAAGACACAGTACAATAGCAAACAAAAAAGCCACACAGCTCTGTATAACACAAAAACAACAACATGGCAATACAAGAGCAGCAATACATATATAGTTTTTGGGTGTAAAATTTTTACAATAGGTAACTACAAATCTATTTTGACCAGTATTTTGACGAAAAGCAACTGAAAATTGTGTCAAATGATGAAAAGTGTACAAAACCATTTGCATAACTGTATGTACTGAAGCATTTGGAAATTTGTGTGAACTAATGAGAAATTAAATTCTGCTTTGCATAAGTGACATTTTGGTTTGGGCAATAACCTTGTTGAAGAAAAACTATAACGTGATGAATTTCCCAGCCCCAATACAGTCCTGGTCAGGGTTATTGGCACCCCTCAATTGTAAGTACAGAATGTAGAATAGCTTCAGCAATAAATTTAAACGAACCAATATTGTATAATCAGAATATTTAATAAAATGCACAAAAGCTTTCATATAGTGAAATAACAAATATAGACATAAAATGTACACTGAACAGGATTATTGGCACCCTTTTTATGATTTTAAATGATTTCCTCAAACAAACTACGAAACAAATAAGACTCAACTGTGCTTGATCTTCAGTGTTCACATGACCTGAATTATGCAATGAATGATGGTTTTACTGCATAAAAAGGGGCTGATTGCTTCCAGTTTCTTTTTCACGATGGTGAGGAGAAGAGAGCTGTCTGAGAGCATCAGAACTGGTATTATCAAAAAACACAACAAATCCAAAGGTTATAAGAGTGTACTAAAGGAACGATGAAATCATTACCATGGCATTTTAGAGTGAAATGTGTTATGCAGTGTCCCAAAACTAGGTTTGAGGCGAAAGTCTTGGGTCTTTCAGCAGGACAGTGACCTAAAGTACACATCCAACAGTATAAGAGAATGGTGGAAAAGGAAAAGATGGACTGTTTTAAACTGGCCAGCAATGAGTCCTGACCCAAATCCCATTGAAAACCTCTACAGAAATCTGGAATCTGCCATTGCCAAAGGAACTCTGGAAAACTTAAAAGAGCTTGAATGCATGGCAATGAAAGAGTGGCTGACACTACCACAAATGCATGCAAGAAGCTTATAAATGGCTAAAAGATACACTTAGAAGCTGTCACTGTTGCCAAAGGTTCTGTGACCAAATATTAGGGTGCCAATAATCGTGTTCAGTGCACATCGTACGCTGTATTTTCATTATTGTTGTTCAATAACTTTGGATATTTTGTTAAATATTCTGATTATACAAAATTGGTTCATTTGCATTTATTTCTGAAGATAATCTACATTCTGTACTTACAATAGAGGGGTGCTAATAATCCTGACCAGGACTGTGTGTGTGTGTGTGTGTGTGCGTGTGTGTGTCTGTGTGTGTGTGTGTGTGTGTCTGTGTGTGTCTGTGTGTATCTGTGTCTGTGTGTGTCTGTGCGTGGATTATGTTTATATTACGTTGTGGGGACCAAATGTTCTCCACAATGAAATAAAAACCTATTTTGATGTTGTGGGGACCATTTTTCTGTGAATGCAATCACAAAACTAGAAATGCTTAAAGTCTCCTGTTTTGTTTGGTTACTTATGGTTAAGGTTAGGGCTGGGTAGGAGTTAAGGTTGTCATGTTGGGTTTAGAGGTTACCCCCATATAAATGAATGGAGAGTCCCCACAAAGATATAATTACAAACCTGTGTGTGTGTGTGTGTGTATACACTGCTGAAAAAAAGTAAAGGAGCACTTTTAATCAGAGTATAGCATCAAGTCACTTTTCTGACTGTTTTTTCACTAGTTTTGCATTTTGCTACAGTCAGTGTAACTACTGGTAGCATGAGGCGATACCTGGACCCTACAGAAGTTGCGCAGGTAGTCCAACTCTTCCAGGATGGCGCATCAATACATGCCATTGCCAGAAGGTTTGCTGTGTCTCCCAGCACAGTCTCAAGGGCATGAAGAAGATTCCAGGAGACAGTTACTCCAGGAGAGCTGGACTGGGCCGTAGGAGGTCGTTAACCCATCAGCAAGGACCAGTATCTTCTCCTTTGTGCAAGGAGGAACAGGATGAACACTGCCAGAGCCCTACAAAATGACCTCCAGCAGGCCACTGGTGTGAATGTCTCTGACCAAACAATCAGAAACAGACTTCATGAGGGTGGGCTGAGGGCCCAACGTCCTCTAATGGGCCCTGTGCTCACTGCCCAGCACCATGGAGCTCAACTGCCATTTGCCATAGAATACCAGAATTGGCAGGTCCGCCACCGGCACCCTGTGCTTTTCACAGATGAAAGCAGGTTCACCCTGAGCACATGTGACAGATGTGAAAGGGTCGGAAGAAGCCATGGAGAACGTTATGCTGCCTGTAATATTGTTCAGCATGACTGGTTTGTGGTGGGTCAGTGATGGTCTGGAGAGGCATATCCATGGAGGGACGCACAGACCTCTACAGGCTAGACAAAGTTATCTTGACTGCCACAAGGTAATCGGGCTGAAATCCTTGGACTCATTGTCAGACCCTACGCTGGTGCAGTGGGTCCTGGGTTCCTCCTGGTGCACGACAATGCCTGGCTTCATGTGGCGAGAGTATGCAAGCAGTTCCTAGAGGTTGAAGGAGCTGATACCATTGACTGGCCCCCACGCTTGGCTGACCTAAATCCAATAGAACACCTCTGAGACATTATGATGCAGTCCATCCAACGCCGCCAGGTTGCACCTCAGACTGTCCAGGAGTTCAGTGATGCCCTGGTCCAGATCTGGGTGGAGATACCCCAGGACATCATCCATCGTCTCATTAGGAGCATGCCCCAATGTCGTCAGGCATGTATACAAGCACGTGGGGGCCATACAAACCACTGAGTAAGATTTTGAGTTGCTGCATTGATATTTCAGCAAAATGAACTAGCCTGAGGCATCATTTTTTACTTTCATTTTTGGGGTGTCTTTGAATTCAGCCCTCTGTAAGTCGATCATTTTCTTTTCCATCAAACAATGTGGCATTCTTTCGTTCCTAACACATTACCCAGTTCATATCAATATAGATATCCAGTACATTTTTTTTCTATTGAGATCTGATGTATTTTCAAAGTGTCCCTTTTATTTTTTTGAGCAGTGTACATTCATATTTCCCAGGTGTAACCAAATAATCACATTTTCTTTACTTATTTTTCTTCCCTGAAAAATGTTGAAAAGAATACCAAAGCTGACACTTACATGTAAATGTGTATTATGTATTGACACAAGTGAGGAGATCTTGCAGAAATGCCCCCCTCTCTGTTTGTCACAGGCCCTGCAGGAGGCACTGACAAGTATGCTGTGGTGTTCGGGAAAAGGCGATGTCATCGACGACTGGTGTCGCTGTGACTCAAGTGCATTTGGGGCTGATGGGCTGCCCACCTGTGCGCCTCTTCCCCAGCCCACGTAGGTGTCGGCCTGGGGCAAACCACCCACCATATGCTGAATAGGGTGACCACCTAGTCCATGTTGGGGGCGACACTATGAGCAACTTCAGTTTTTGCAAACTACTTTAAAACTGAAAGGCTTCTGTACTTGGCTAAGTAATTCATTTCTTGTGCTTTAACTGGTCTGTTTCCTTGATTGAAAGACTCACCCAGCTGTTTCACATTAACATTAGTGACACATGCATGTTTATATAAGACTGACCAAATCAGCACACAGCAAGAACTCAGCGCTAAAGTGAAATCCAGGTCTTCTTAACTGAAACTGCAGTTTACAAACCCTGTCGTAGCTCAAAGTGTCCTTTCTGACATGCAGAGGGCATAAGAGACAGCAGTTCATAATGACATTTAATATACTGTAAACCCATGCAAGATTGGTTGAACTCTCTGGATACGGTACAATACATTATTAGTATTGTTTATAAAGTACACTACCATACAAAAGTTTGGGGTTACATAGAAATTTCCTTGTTTTCTATGAAAACATACATGAAATGAGTTTGAAAAGGAAATTTGGCTAAATAAACATGAAATAGTCATTAAAGTTATAAATAATCATTTTCTAAATTTAAAATAATAATTGTGTTCTTCAAACTTTGCTTTCATCGAAGAGTCCTCCATTTGCATTACAGCCTTGTAGACCTTGGGCATTTTGTCCAGTGTCTATGTTCAGGCACTGATGTTGGACTAGATGGCCTGGCTCGCAGTCTTCACTCTAATTGTCCAAAATGGCTTCGAATACTGCAGCATTAAGAATTCCTTTCACTGGAACTAAGGGGCCCAGCCCAAACTCTGAAAAACAACCCCACACCATAATCCCCCCTCCACCAAACATTATACTTGGCACAATGCAGTAAGGCAAGTAGCGTTCTCCTGGTGACCGCCAAACCCAGACTCGTCCATCGGATTCCCAGACAGAGAAGCGTGATTCGTCACTTCAGAGAACATCTCCACTGCTCTAGATTCCAGTGGTGGCATGCTTTACACACTGCATCCAATGCTTTGCATTGCACTTGGTAATGTAAGGCTTGGATGCAGCTGCTCAGTTATGAAACCCATTCAATGAAATTCTCTATGCACTGTTTTTGAGGTAATCTGAAGACCACATGAAGTTTGGAGGTCTGTAGCTATTGACTCTGCAGACAGTTAGTGACTTCTGCACACTGTGCGCCTCAGCATGCGTTGTCCCCGCTCTGTGATTTTACGTGGCCTATCACTTCATGGCTGAGTTGCTTTTGCTCCCAATTGCTTCTACTTTGTTATAATACCACTAACAGTTGACCATGGAATATTTAGTAGTGAGGAAATTTCATGAATGGACTTATTGCACAAGTGGCATCCTATCACGGTACCTCACTTGAATCCACTGTGTCATAGTGCGGGTCGTGTGAAGAGGGAGGATGCTGCTGCGGATCAGTCAGGTACAAGACTGTAATCCAGTAATCCAGGAAAAGGATCAAGACGTGGTTCTGGGCTCGTGGTCATGAGACAGGCAGGGGTTGGGCAATTGTCGTTGGTAATCCAGGGCGCAAGGCAGGCTCAGGTCTGGGGACAGGCGGGTAATCAGGCGATCTTCGTTGGAAAATCAGAGGGCAAGGCTGGAATCGTAGTCGGGAAATCAGAACGGAGTCAGGGTAACAGGCAGGCAGAGGGCTTCAGCAGTCAGAGGGCAGTGTACCGTAACTGGTTCTCCCGGTTCCCGGAGCTGGCGGGGAGTGAGCAGTCCGGCTGCTGCTACACTCCCTTCTTGGGAAACCCCGAGGGCGTGACAGGGAAGCCCTGCGTGATGTCACAGGGGCTGCCTCAGTGTGGCCCCAGACACACTGAGCTCCTGAGAGCGACACATTCTTTTGCAAATGTTTGTAGAAGCAGTCTGCATACCTAGGTGCTTTATTTTAGAGACCTGTGGTTGTGGTTATGGATGTGATTCGAACACCTGCATTCAATGATTTGGTGGGGTGTCCCAATACAGTGGTACCTGTACAATCCTATTGTTATTGCCATATTATAGATTGATGGGGTTGTATAAAATAATTTAAACGCTGCTTAACACTAAAATACATAAATACAAAAGCAATTAGATAAAATAAATGAAAGGAGAGTTATAGCGCGGATTGTTCACTGAATGGTAGCAACTGGCGTACTGATGCTTGTGGGCAGTCGTGGATTTGTCTCGAGAAAGGTAAACAAGGGTAGCGCGCAGCGTCGTGACTCATTTTGACCCATACAAGTTCTAGCACGCGAGTCGTATTCCAAACAAAGGTCGTATACCAAGTTGGACTTATTCCAAAGCGGACGTATACCAAGGTACCACCTTATAGTGTATTTATCCTCTGGCTCATTTGTGCACCAGGGCCTCACTCTCCTCTTTCTGTTGTGGTTAGAGCCAGTTTGCACTGCTCTGTGAAGGGAGTAGTACACGGCATTATACCAGATCCTCAGTTTCCTGGCAATTTCTCACATGGAATAGCCTTTACTTCTCAGAACAAGAATAGATTGACAAGTTTCAGAAGAAAGTTCTTTGTTTCTGACCATTCTGAGCTTGTAATCAAACCCACAATTGCTGATGCTCCAGATGCTCAACTCGTCCAAAGAAGGCCAGTTTTATTGCTTCTTTAATCGGCATAACAATTTTTATCTCTGCTAACATAATTGCAAAAGGGTTTTCTAATGATCAATGAACGTTTTAGAATGATAAACTTGCATTACCAAACACAACATTCCACTGGAACACAAGACTAATTGTTACTGATAATGAGCCTCTGTGCACCTATGTAGATATTCCATTAGGGTAGTATAAACATTTACAACATTAACAATGTCTGCACAGTATTTTAAGTTGTTTTAATGGACAAAAAACCTTTTTTCAAAAGCAAGGGAACTGACCCCAAACTTGAATGGTAGTGTATGTATAACTATGAGATATGTAATATTGTATGTAACATTATATGTAATATTGTGACATTAAATGGATAGACTCAAGGGCAGGCATTTGGGGAACAAAAGGGGTTTGTTGGGGGGTCAAAACAGGAACAGGGAAATAAATAGGAAGACATGTATCAGGAAGGACACAGGCAGACAGGAGGAGCAGTGTTAATGACCTGACTAGGGCTGACAAGACGAACAGCTACTTAAATACAAAGACTAGTGAAGGGCAACAAGCAACAGGTGTGGCTCATCAGACCACATCAGGGAGGAGACAGGAGGGTCAGGGGGACATGACGGGTAGGATGTTACAAATATGCGTTTTCAGATTAGAAGTTTTTGCAAAAGAATTTTTTGTCAGTTCATACTGTTCTAGAATGACTAATCTAAACCATCTTAATTTGGGTCGTAATCACATAATCACTTTTTTAGATTTTTAAATAATGGTTAAACACCTATGTACATCTATGCATTTTGATTTCACAGTATTAACATTTTTATGCCATATTGCCTGCATCCTCCAGTTTCTCAAACATTGCTATGCACAGCTTTTGTTCATGCAGTATGTGACCATATTAGTTTTGCTGAGACTGGATTTATATGACCGGATGAAAAATTGCTTTCGGGAAACAAAAACCACAGACTTTCTGCCTTTTATGGATTTGAAAGCCAAGAAAGGAACTTGTCAGGTTTAAATTAAGCACCCCAGAGCTGACAGACATTTTTGTAGGGCACTATACACATGTACATATTTGTTACAAGCACAAATGTATTAATTGTGACCAGTTCAATTCAAGCTCTTAGTTTAACTTTTCATATCTATCAATCAGTCATTCAATCAATTAATCAATCAATCAATCTTTATTTATATAGCACTGTTTTAACCACAGGGTTTACAAAGTGTGTTACAGACATTTAAAAGAAAGGAATTAAGACAAGCATAACAATATCCACAGAAAAAAAATAAAAATACAATCAGTTTCAAAATAAAAATAATAATTACTACTACTATTATTATTAATAATAATATTAATGATAAAATACCTGTTGTGTATATCTGAAGACACACTGACGTCAGCTTGAGCTTGAAGTAACCGGGGGGGCAAAGTCGAAGACCAGGGTTGGTAATCCGGGTGAGGGTCGGGCGATCAGCGTCGGTTCCAGGAGGGTTGAGGGCGATGTTCCAGGCAAGGGTCGGGCGATGGGCATTGGTACTGAGAGGGATGGGCAGAAACACGGAATCTAGGAGGCGAGGCAGGAGACAGGGAACCGGACACAGGGAAAACTGCTCAAACTCAGGACACACTATGAAGATCTCACGTAGATCAACAAACCGGGTCACCAGAAATAGAGAACTGATCAAGAGGAAACTTGAAACAGCTGAAATAGGTGTGTGTTAAACCGGAGCAACCAGCAAAACCAGAAAATGAGGCAATAGGGCCTTATCGGTCGGAATCCCCGGGGGGCGTGGCTGGGATGACGATAAGGATTCCCCGGAGCGATCCATGACAATACCATCAAAATACGGTACTTTAACCACCCACATTCTTGCCAGGGGACTTTAGACCATCCTCTCTGGTCTCTGAAGGGGACCACCCTCTCAGGTCCTTGTGCAAGGGGGCATGAACCCCTGCCACACTGGGATCCAAACCCAGTATCCTCTGGGGGACTCGGAGTATCATTCAAGGGACTGGGTATCACCCATTTACAGACATGCTGGCCCATTAGCTGAGGATTTCTCTTTAGCTGTAGTTTATTTAGGATAGTTTAGCATCTCTTTATCTCCTTATCGCTACTTATCCTCCTTCTCTGTATTGCAGACTGAAGCTGTCGCACGTCTTTGAACCCAGCAGTTCAATGGTCGTTATGGAATGGAACCACACAGAACCGCCCATTGGTGTTCGTATTGTAGATTACCTCATCAGTCAAGAGAAGGTAACAGAGAGGGTGGACCACTCCAAGGTGGAAACAGGTACATTCAGCTATCATGGTTCTGGGCCCGTTGTTCAAGTCAATAACCCAGGCATGACTAATTCAAGTTGATGAATTCTACTTGAATATTTTTGAGTTACTGAGATTTTAAGAATCATTTACGTAATAAAGAAAGCTTTATTGATAGCACTGTGTAATTTCTAAACCACAAAATTTGGGTAATAATGCATAAGCTTAATTTATGCATCAAATACCCAGCTATGGAAACTGACCAAGTGTAAAACATTATGTATAGATCATTAGAAGCACAACGTATAGCACGTATAAACCTAATTTACTCATCTGACATTGAAGTTTATCTGTGTATTTCCCTGTGTATGTTTATTCCTCTAATGAATGTGTTCTGTATAGTCATACTTATCTCAAGATATGATTATGATACTTTTGTTCACCTGTTCAATCCAGTTTCAATAAACACTCGATCTATTAGCTGTCAAGTGGTATATTGCAGAACCAAACTCTTTTCTGTAAGTTCAGAACATACATAAAACATCCCTCTAATAAAGCCATCAATTATCCTAGACCTTAGTTAATAGCACACTCAAGATATTTGGAAAACGTGGAGAGGTCTGAATGCTGTTCTGAAGGCACTGTATATGTATTCCAAACATTATGTATTGATTACTCTAAATCAAACAGTAACATTTTAAATGTTAATATAGGTTCTTGAGGTAGATCTGCAAGCCCCCCGGAATTGCCATCTCCCTCTGTGTTCAACTACAGTGCTTTGTACAAAAATATGACATTCTACTATTACTATTATATTACTAGACAATAAAAATATGTATTTATTTTCCAGTGAAAGTTTAATTCTGAATTATAATACTCAAAATGTTTTTTTTTTTTTTGCAAGATTACATTTACAAAATAAAGAAATATTTGGTTTTGCTTCAAAAATATAGTTTTTACCCCTTAATAAAATTTTGCTGTAGAGTCTGTGCATCAGTGCAGATGATTTTAAGCAGTACCTCTATTAACATACAATGTGTCCTGACAGAAACCATGCTGAGCTTTGTGGACGACATCCTCTCTGGGGCCAAGTCACCGTGTGTCATGCTGGCGGATATTCCTGACCTGCTCACTTCCTCTGTTAGCATGATCATCCGCTGCTTGGAACCAGACACCACTTACATGTAAGTAGCTGTATCTGAACACCAATACAATGATATGCATGACTCCCTGTCATACCATCAGTGAATGATCATTTCTGTTAATTAGTTATTAATTAGTAATTGCTATTGTTTGCTACAAGAGCTCGTATGTTGCATCCTCTCTCCCTCAGTGCTGTAGGTATGGTTACACAACGTGCTCACTTATGATAAATCGTTTCGAGCTGTCATGATTACTTGATTAAAATGAATTACGCAGTTATTAAAAAACAAAGATCGAAATTTTCCTAATCGTTTACTCTGTGATATGGCAGAAGGAAAATGGGGAATAGAGGATGAGGATCAAAATAAAGAGCGAAAGCATCATTTGTGTGTAAGCATTTCATATTAAAAGTGAATGAAAATGCAGTCAGTACTGTAAAGCAGAACTTCACCACTAACTATCACCACTAACTGCAGTGCAAATATCTGTCAAAAGAAAACATTCAGGTTTGACAGACTCACCCAATACTGTGAACTTCGTAATAGGTATGTGCCATTTAACCTCTTTGAGTAGCTTAGCCTGTCTTTGTCATCACTTCGATATAAATTTTGCTTAATTTACTTTCTACGATTCTTGTTTCGCAAAATAATCACTGCTACAATGAAGGTTAGCCCTGTCGATTTGCCACATCATTTTACATAATACAGTACATATAACCAATTAGTATTAATATTTTTTTGTAACTGTATTATGTGTTAAGGCTGAAAACTACTGGAAAAGGTTTACATTTCAAGTTTTTGCGATTATTTTGGGGTTGAAAATTATGTCCGTTTATAGAACTTATCTAACAACAGCCTGGCAATTTTTAATTTAATCCCTCACAAACATGCCACAACATGAGTCCAGAAGCAAGAGCGTTAATGATTGATTGTCTCGGCCAGCAGATGTAAAAGCAGCTGCGGTAAATTTTAGACTAGATAACCTAGATAACGATGAAAAGGGACCATTATTGAAATTGCAAAGCAAAGTTTGGTTTCCTATGACTGAATAAAAATGTTATAGCGCAACTTATTGATGCTTTGAATGCAGCAGACTATTGTGATCCTTGCGATATGACAATTGCATGTGATGCGACAGGATGCACGGACCAGGGAAGCAGGCGAAGGAGACGTAGGATCGTGGAAAGAGGACTTTAATGGGGAGGCGTAGAGGCATATACTGGAACGGGGTACATCCACACGAGATCATTCAATGACAGACCTGGGAAACGGACTGAGACGCGGACTGATATACACCGGGCTAATTAGGTCAAAACAGGAAGCAGCTGGGTACAAGCGGGATTCACGCGAGGGTAATGAGGTAGGCGTGGTCCACATGAGGGCAGTACAAGCAGGTCGTGACATTGCATGTGCATGAAATGCCATGTTGATATTAACTTTGTACATTGTGTAAGCCTATCAGGGTGGCACAGTGGTGCAGTGGGTAGCGATGCTGCCCACTGCTGTTTTGTGTGTGTGGCTTTTTCGGCGAATCCTCCAGTTTCCTTGCACTATCCAAAAACACGCAACATAAGTGAATTGGAGTGCCTAAATTTGACATATGTGTGACTGAGTGTACACCAATTTCAATGTAATATTATATTATATTATATTATACTATAAACAATTAGTTGTTGAATCGGCAGATTAATCGGTAGATTACGCGATTATTAATATAACCGATAGTAACAGCAATAAAATTGTTATGCCAGTAAATCATTCTTTACCATTGGGCTAAATTGATGGACTGGCAGATAACATATTTTCCACGGCAAATCAGTCATAAATTAATAAATATCATCTGTGTGACAATTTACACAGATGATTCTTTTAGTTCTCATGCATTTCTGACAATGCAACAATCATTTCTGTCATGGAAACTTTTGCAGAGGGTATGGATGAAAGGCATCATTCCACCATCCTTGAAGATGAGCTGAGGACTGTTTTGTAGCAAAGAAAAATTACTCTTTTGACAGTAGTCAGTTCTGAACCATTTCCCTCCTCAGTGTTGAAGACGAGATCTTCTTCTCTGTCCTGGCCAAAAGAATAACTACCTAATGGTGAAGAACAAATGCATTGACTCATCAATCCAAAAGGGTGGCATCCCAGGCTTCTCTGGGTGTTTGTAACACATAGGCATCCATAACCAGTTGATCCAGGAGACTAAGGAGAATAAAGGCAATCTAACATTTGTCTGGCTCAACTTAGCTAACACGTACAATCCTTCTTGTCCTTATCAGGGCAGCTATAGAACACTATCATATCCCTCATCACAACAGAGGAATGATCCACAGCTATTTTAAGGGATTAAAGTTGTGGTTCAAGACAGCCCATTTTAAAACTGAGTGGAAAGACCTGGAGAAAGGAATTGTAATAGGCTCCACCATTTCCCCCATCTTGTTCATCAGGGGAATGAATCTGCTAATAACAGCTGCAGGGAAGAAATCCAGAAGGCCAATAATGGAGTCTGGTATCCACTAACCTCCAATTAGGGGCTTTAAGGATGACCAAACCATAACAGTCTGATTCCCATGTATAAGCTGAGTGGATCCTGAAGGCACCTGACGATATGGCAACATAGGCAAGAATGAAATTCAAGCCTAGGAAGTCAAAAAGCATGGTGATGAGAATTGGGAAACTGAACAAGTTCCAGCTCCAAATTCAGGGGAAGACTATACCATCTCTTGTGGAAAACCCTGTAAAAGGCTTAGGGAAGTAGGGAGATGCCTCTCTCACTGACTGGAGCAACATATCCAGGACAGAGGAAGATTTAAGGAGCAGGCGTATGTATTTCACTTGAAGGGTTCCAACACATGGACATTTAACAAATGTTTAAAAACAATTGCATGTAAATTTAATGAAGCATGCAGTAGCGCATGGGATACACTTGAAAGCAGAGGGAGGTGCCATGTTCAGTTCAGTTCTCTCTTGGAATCTGCAGGGGATTGGTTCCAGAAGCCATAGATGCTCAAGTGCCTTATGCAAATACTACCCCATTTTATATATATCCTTCACCTGTCCCCCCATATACTACTCATTTAGGTACACTGCTGCTTGAAAGTTAGTAAATCTTTCAGAATTTTCCATATTCCTGCATAAATATGACTTAAACACTATCAGATTTTCACATGGGTCCTGTGAAGAGAACATAACTGAAGAAATAATATCATTCTTGGTCATTCATTTATTGAGGAAGATGATCCAGTGTCACATCTGCAAGTGGCAAAAGTATGTGAACCTTTTCTTTTAGTATTTGGTGTGACCCCATTTTGCAGTAATAACTGCAGATAAATGTTTCCAGTAGGTCTTCATCAGTCCTGCAAATCGGCCTGGAGGGATATTTTCTCACTCCTCCATACAGAATTGCCTCAACTCCAAGATGTTCCTGGCTTTTCTCAAATGAGCTGCACACTTAAGGTCCTTCCACAACATTTCTGTTGGGTTAAGGTCAGGACATTGGCTTGGCCATTCCACAACCATTATTTTATTCTTTTCAACCAGTCTTTGGTAGAACAACTTGTGTGATTGGGGTTGTTGTCTTGCTACATGATTCAGTTTCTCTTGAGATGTAGTCCACAGACAGGTGTCCTGAGAGTTTCCTCCATTGTCCTGTCCACAATGGAAAGCTGTCTTGGCCCAGATGCAGCAAAGCAGGTTCAAAGCATGATATTACTGCCACTATGTTTCATGGATGGGATGAGGTTCTCATGCTGGAATGCAGTGTTTTCCTTTCTCCAAACATAACACTTCTCATTCGAACCAAAAAGTTCTATTTTGGACTCATCTGTCCATACAACCTGGAAGCACAACCTGGACTCCAACCTGCTACTGACCTTCTACCGCTCGTCCATTGAGAGCCTGCTGACGTACTGTATCACAGTATGGTACGGCAGCTGCACCATGGCAGACAGGGAGAGGCTTCAGAGAGTAGTGAAGGCAGCACAGAAGATCATCGGCTGCCCTCTCCCCTCCCTGATGGATATTTACACCTCCCACTGCTTCAGCAGAGCAAAAAACATCATCAAGGACAGCTCCCACCCTGGCTCTGATCTGTTTGACCTGTTGCCCTCAGGGAGGTGCTACAGGTGCATCACAGCAAGGACAAACAGACTCAAGAACAGTTTTTTCCCAAAAGCCATAACCACTCTAAACTCACACATGCACTGACTACACAGTCTAACCCCCAAGCCCTGGACTTCCTTCTATCCATCAACTGTGCAATATCCAATATCTAAATGGTATTGATAATAACTGTGCAATATCTGTATACTGTACAATATCATTGCTCTGTGTCCAACATTCACTACTCACTGCATATGATCATCATTACTGTGTAATATTTAAATAATGTGCAATAACCCACACTGCATATCATACTGTATATATAATAAAACCCTATTTAGTTATTTATTCTTTACAAATGTATATAGCGCTGCAGAACTCTTTGCACTATTTGTTTATTGTTTGTTGGCTGTTCTACATACATGTGTGCACTGGAGGAGCTGCTTTTAATCTCATTGTACATGTGTATAGTGACAATAAAAGGCATTCTATTCTATTCTATTCTATTCTATTCTATTCTATTCTATTCGGATCTGAATCCTACTGAGATGCTGTGGGGTGATTTGAAAGCACCTGTGCATACAAGACACCCTTCAAACATCACACAGCTTAAGGAATTTTGCTTTGGAGAGTGGGGAAAACTAGCTACCCATTGATTGCAGAGATGAATAGATGGTTAGAGGAAACGTCTCATTGAGGTTATTTCAGAGAAAGGGGGAAATACTAGCTTTTAGAGCATAGGGTATACTATTTTTCCTCAGTAGGGATTGGCATCTTAGTTCATTTCTTTTGTTAAATAAGTGAATGTGTTTCTTGTGTTTGCATAGGTGGTGCAAGTACATAACTCAGAGCAAAATTTGCTAGTTTCCTACCAGCACATTCCTCATTTTCACGCCATGCATACGCATAATCAAAATAGAAAATGACTTTATGTCTGTTTCCTGCTCATAGGACTGGTGTTTTTAAATGAGGTGTGGCTGGGTGCATTGTCAGCACATTGCTGTTTTAAGGCAGTGAAATGACATTGTGCTTTTGATCAATAAAAACCACGTCTAAAGTCAGAGCCATATTATTAAATGATAGTTAAGTGGCATGTTTTAGAAACATGTGGGTGCATGATGCACATTACAGAGGCTTCGCCCATGTCCCGGGGGAGGCGGGGGACATTGAGTCCAAATGGGCCATGTTCCGCGCCTCCATTGTGGAGGCGGCTGACC
>JAODLD010000049.1:18270476-18295026 GCA_026781065.1 Mormyrops boulengeri
GATAATAACTGTGCAATATCTGTATACTGTGCAATATCACTGCTCTGTGTCCAACATCCACTACTCATTGCGCATGATCATCATTACTGTGTAATATTTAAATAATGTGCAATAACCCACACTGCATATCACACTATATATATATATAAAGACCCTATTTAGTTCATTAGGCATTCATTATAAATCATTAATAGCTTTCAGGCTTGTCCACATGCTCTTCAGCAGACTGTGGATGGGAAGCAATGTTTTTTTGGAAAGCAGTGGCTTTCACCTTGCAACCCTGCCATGCACACCACTGTTGTTGAGTGTTCTCCTGATGGTGAACTCATGAACATTAACATTAACCAATATGAGAGAGGCTTTTAGTTGCTTAGAATTTCCCCTTGGTTCTTTCGTGACCTAACAGACAATCACATACCTTTCCATTTGAGTGATCTTTTTTTGGTCGACCACTCTACGGAAGATTAACAATAATCTTAAACTTCCATTTGTACACAATGTATCTGGCTGTGGAATGGTGCAGTGCACACTTTTTAGAGATGGTTTTGTAGCCTTTCCCAGCACAATGAGTATCAACTGCTCTTTTTCTGAAGTCCTCTGAAATGTTCTTTGCCCATGGCATGATACACTGATACCATACAAACGTGTTTGAAGATGAGGCCCTTGATAGAACCCTGTTCTTTGAATATAAACAGGGTGCCCATTGACACCTGAACCATGACATTGATTGACAACAACTGACTCTAATCTCACCCTCAGATTACTTGCTAGGTTGGCATACTTTTGTCATTCACAGATTTGTGATATTGGATCATTTTCAAAAAATGAATGACTAAGTATGATATTTTTGTCTAATTTTTTTAGTTGTGTTCTCTTCACCTACTTTTAGGATTTGTGTGAAGATCTGATGATGTTTTAAATGATATTTATGCAGCAATATGGAAAATTCTGAAGGGTTCACTAACTTTCAAGCAACACTGTATAACACATAGTGTTGCTGGCCATGTCTGGTCTTATGAAGATGATTAAATCAAACCTTTAATGACGGGAAACATGTATTACTGTAGCTTTTGCCCGATTTCTTAAATATATTCCCAAATAAATATGCAATGCTCCTTAACTAGTTACTGGTCTCTGCTACCTTAAATTTAAAGACCATTTCAAAGTCCAAAGACATAAGAATGTTGTTCTCAGTAGACATGATTATGCATCAGTGTCAGCTTTGGAATGAGGTGCATGCATAGTGCTACTCACATTTTTATCAATTAGGAACAGCATGTTTATAACAGTCTTGGCAGTGTTGTAAAGTTAACAGACTGCAACTTTTCTCACCTGTTATAAATAAATCTGAAATTTTCATGAATTTCACTGCATCCTCCTCCAGTGCCTTTCTTTTTGCTTAATCCTTTCTCTCTCAGCACCACCCTTCTCTTTTCTTTTACGCAAAGCAAGTGTGTACCATTTAAATTTTTTATTTTAGGAAGAGCCGGCCTCTTTCGTTCAAGATAAATACATGCACACAAAGTAGGGTCATACCACTTGGGGAGGGGCCCTCTTTTCATTGATTTAATACATGCATGTATATCTGTTTATGAGAATCTGAGATGTGCTCCTGGCAGTGGCCCGAAACGTCACCTGCCCACCAGAAATTCTCTTAGTGTTCCTGATGGCCACTCCATTTTCTCGGTCTGAATTTCCTGGCAAAAGCACTTCAGAGCTACATCATTCCCGAACCGATAATGATGTAACCAAAAGGTACACAACGCATATGCCCTAGTGTTTTGTAATGTGTTACTATGTAAAAGGCATGAATAATGCAATACCATCTGCCATGTTCTGTTTGTAATAATTTGAAATAATGAAATACTTAGTACAGTAGTTACATGGATTTTTTGTCCTGTCTTTCAGGTTCAGACTGTGGGCAGTGGACAACACAGGGCGACGCTCCAACCCCACTGAGGTCACCATCAAGACTCCCTGCCCTTCTGTAGATGATGTGAAGGCGCAAGGTGGGCGGAGTGGGGGTTTGGTGGTGGAGTGGGGGGGATGAGGGGGATGTCACACATACTGACTGGGGGACAAATACAACAGTATATGTCTTTGTCACCTGGGTCTAGCTAGCTTTGCCTTCTAGTAGAACAAGTAAAAATATTAACAAAACCGCAACAGCTTTATTTGTGGAAAATATGTGCAAGAATATTTCAAACATAAGACAAAGGATATTTAGAAAATATACAAATTATTCTTAGAGTTCTCACACTTCATATCACAGAAACCTAGCTCTACCCACTCCATACCACCCAATAAAGCTTAACTCAAAATCATCATTCTATGTGTGTATTTCTCTATGTGTGGAAGGGAAAACATAACTGCAGGGAAAATGGGACTTGAGACATTGCCAGATAAAGCTGAGTAGGCATGCCTGCGTGCCCACGACACTAACAGCTAATCAGAGGGTGTTAAAGTACGTGTTTAGCTCCCCAGCTGCCACCCACAGAGAGTGAAGGGACTTCCCATCACAGTCTTTGGGATGAGTGGTGCCCCTTTCTGTGCCTGCACAAAAACAGAAACATTCGCCTTTTTTTAACTCCTTGCCTCATTAAATACTGCTTATTGATAAAAATCTATTAACACAGCACAGTTCTCTGAACATGCCCTATTGAATTAAGAGACAGCTATATCCTGGGTAAATTTACTTAGTAACTCAAACTCGTCATGGTTCCAAGAAGCGCATACGTGTAAATGTTGAACGCCCTGCTTTCACAGTATTTTCGTTTCCCTTTCCTCCCACCTTAGAGATCGCAGATAAAATCTACAACTTGTTTAACGGCTACACCAGCGGAAAAGAGCAGCAGACAGCTTACAACACACTGATGGACCTGGGCTCACCATCACTGCACCGCGTCCTTTACCACTACAACCTGCGCTATGAGAGCTTTGGCGAGTTCACGTGGCGCTGTGAGGATGAGCTGGGACCCAGGTAATCACAGCTCTACCCAATATTGTACCTGCTTTCTTTTTTAGGTCTCCTCCATGCATCATTCCCTCCATCCATCCAACCATCCATCCATCCATCATCCAGCTACTTATGCAGCACTAAATCGCCATGGGCCTGCAACTTATATATAGACAGTGTGCAGAATTATTAAGCATATAATTTTCTTGTATCTTCTCTTCTTGTCAATAGTGTCAGCCCAGATTAATCTCCAATTAAGAAAGCAGTGTTAAAAAATAGAGCATGCTCAGTATTTGGTCAGAGTATTTTCTGCTTGGAGTAAAACAGGAAACTGTAGGTAATTCCCATTTACTACAAATAGCTTTGCTCTAGAACACACCAACCAGTGACCAGTAGGCACATGTATTTTAGAACAAACCTGTTGGGAGTAAAGCAGGAAACGAGATATTTCCCTGTGTAGAATTATTAAACAAATTATTTTTACTATTTCATTAGGCCAAAATGGGACTTGTGTGAGAGTGGGGGAAAATAATTAATTGGCAGTCATTGGCAGTCCAAGTCTTTTAAAACGTCATCGCCGTACAATTGAGTGTATTGTGGTCAACAACCAAAGATGGAGGAAGCATGTAGAGAGAAGAAAACACAAATTAACTGCCAAGAATTTATGTCAATATAAAGGGGGGGGGCTTCCAGAAATTCTTTAGCATCAAATGTCACATTTATCAAAACTGTAATCTAAAGGGAATCTCCAGAAGCACCAGGTGCAGTGTGCTGTGTGACATTGCTGAGGTCACAAAGGCTGAAACACAGCCTCCATTCGATAAGGTAAAACATTAAGAATGGGCACGGACACATCTCAAGGCTGATTTTGTGAACAGATAGTATTAAATTACTTTTGATGGCCCTGGTGAAGGGGCCATGGATGGACACCTTCTTCAAGGACTGACAAGGTGGTGGAGAAGTGATGGTATGGGTCGCAGTTGTCAGTGATGAACTTCAAGAAGATGCCTTCTTCAAACTCTGGTACAGGAAGAAGTCAGCAGCTTTCAAATAGGTTATGGTATTCATGCAGGACAATATCCCTTCGCATGCATCAAAGCATTCTACAGATTGAAAGGTGATTGAAGACATGGCCCCTCGTCATTACCTGACTTAATCCCCATTGAGAACTATGGGTCTTAATAAAGTGTGAGCTTTACCAAGGTAGCAAGCAGTGCACTTCTCAGAGCAGTGTCTGAATGGTGGTCCTAGCTGCCTCAGCTAATAATAGATGGGACCAAATAAAAAACTTGAATCTTTCCATGGACAACAGGCTCACGATGGAAGTTCAGTAGAAAGGCTGCTATACAGGACATTAAGCTTGGTAAATTGGACTGTATAGGACAGTCAGTAGTCTGTTATTCCTTATATACTGTAGACTGAATAACTTAAATTGTTTTTTAGATTCTGATTGCTTAATAATTGTGCAGACTAATAATCTGTTACATAGAATAGTTATTATTCTATTGTCTAATTACCTGCCCTACCTTGCTCTCCATGAGACACACAGACGCAAATGCTGGGGACAGCAAAGCTTGGGAGTCACAGCTCAGTCCAGCCATTGTCCAGCGGCCCAGGAGCAGTTGGGCCTAGGGGCCTTGCTCAATCATATGATTCCGATCATGAGGACGAGTTCTTGTATAATATGAATTATTTAGATTGATTGAACAATCAGTAAAATAGTCGATAGATTAATCCATAGAAAATTAGTCGTCAGTGGCAGCCCTAGATGTGAGTTAGCAATTAATGTTGTTAAAACTTTCACCAAACTGGTCTGTGCCTCCTACGCTGTTCTCTGGGCTGCTGTACTTCCTGTGTCTTATCTTCACAAGTTAGCTTCAGGCCTTTGCTGAAGGTTGCTCCTACACACCTTCAGAAGAAATTCAATACACAGATGCAGACAATGCTGGGACACACAAACATAAGGTTTTTATAAGTGTATAGCTGCAGTATTAAAAACAGAAAAGAAACACACCATATTAAATGATAATGTGAATAATATTTCAGTGCATGTGTGCTTGTGGTGACCAATCAAATGACATTTTTCCAGAACGTCTTGTCCATTCTCTGGTTCTTTAAGCATCCAAGTGGTATATTCATTCATTGTCTCCTTGCTGGTGATACAGTTCCTCTTTTACCATTAACCTTTCACAGCCATGTGGCCTTTTCTAGTGATATTAGAAATAATAGCCCCAAAATAAGCTATCTTCGATATGAACATTTGTGTTTCAGCTGGAGATTCCAGCTTGATTTAGACAAGTAACAATGTGTTTATTTTCAAAATGCTATATTCTATTCAATTCTGTTCTATTCTCAAACATCTCAAAGGCATCAATACTCTTCCTGTCTTGCTTCTTTGTTCACATCCCTATTCATGTGAAGGGCCATATTTGAGTGATTCTCATCTCTTGAGAGTGGCTTCCTGGCCAGGGTGGGGATTCTTCAAAAGGGCAGTGAGATGCTCTAGCATCCTCATTTGCCTGTGAATGTTCCATAGTCTGATATATATGTAGCCCTGGATAGGCCACAGATAATAAATAAAAACTATTTCTTAATTGTGCACACCATTTAGTGTAACATTCCTAATGGAGCTCGCATAACACCTAAAATGTGCACACAATTTACAAAATCATTTTAAATTTAATTAAATTTAGTCACAGTTCTGGGCGGCTTTGGTGCGAGGGCGAGGCATAGTGCAGGCAGCGAACAAAAATGTGGATGACCCGCTTGCAGCTCACAGGAACAGAAGGGGTTTATTGAGCAAAACAGAAAACACTAGGAACACTACAAAAAAACCAAAAAGGACCATGAGGGGTCAAAAACATAAGGGAATAAACAAAGACTAATTTCAAATGGGGTGGGGGGGCCATACATCAAACGGCAAACAACAAAACTACAACAATGAACCAGTCAGGAGCTAAACTCAGGCAGGAACTTAAATACAAAAACTGAACGGGGCAACGACAAGCAGGAGTGAGACAATAAACCAATCAGGGAGGGTGCAGGACAACGAACAATCAGGAAAACACACAAGGGCAGGCACAAGAACAGGCAACAGGTGGAACTAATTAACTCAGGGACTGGGAGGGGAAAACTAAGACACTGACAGAAACAAGGAAACAGAATCTACACTAGGGGAATAACAGACAGGTAAAAACACAAGCATGGGCACAAAGCATGAAACCAAATACAAATCACAAGACACAGGAACTAGGAAATTCATACAATGAAACACTAGGGAACAAAATACAAAAACAGAGGAGGTGGGATTTGTGGGTAGCCACATGCTCAACATGTTGAGCCACGCAGCTAACAGGGAACAGGGAAAAACGCAAAGACTAACAGGGACAGGATGGCCAGTGACGCCTATTGGTCTAACAGGGAAGGGACACAAAAGACTGAGACAACAGGAGCTGACCCTGACAAATTTAACATTTTGGTTATTTGTGTTATACAAGTAATATAAATGACATTTCAAGACTGTCACGCCCCACATGCCTTTTTCCCCTGTGTTCTCTGTGGTGCGGCGCTAACGAGCCACACCTGTTCCTCGTTTAACCCTGCCTCTCGTTTCAGCCCTCACGTGGATGATTCCAGGTGCCTCTCATCTGCTCCTCATCTGTGGTGTATATTGTGCCTCCTCGTCTTGAGCTCCCCAGTCTGGTCATTGTATTGTTGTGTGTGTTATCCTGCTGCCTGCACTACCCCTTCGGTTACCCAGTGCCCTGTGTCTCCCCTCTGCTCTCCCTGCCTTGTGTTGACCCCTTGCGGTCTGGTTTCTTTGCCCTTTTGTATTGTGTTTTGTTGAATAAAACCCCTTCCGTTTTCCTCGTCACCTGCCTTCGCCTCCATCCTTCCTAGGCCATGACAAAGACATAGACATTAAAAGTTACGCAAAGAAGCAGAGGTATCCATGTAATTGGTGGGGAAAGATTCTGCAGTTTGGTATGTAAGTGGAATATGCAATATATGAATAGGTGTAGGTTCAGAGCTGTATGTACTTGGAGCATTCAGGTTAAAACACATGTATTGATTTTCACATTTCTAGATGATCCATCCAGAAATTTTAGAAATTCTACAGGTTGGGGCGTGTGGGCGGAATAGGGATTTTGGGTGGGGGGTGCGAGAGCACTGTCTGGGGAATACAATCCTGTCATTTCCGACAGCCCCCCTTACTAGTTATACTGTTTTTCTTGTAATATTTTATTGTGATGTCATCTATGCCCATTGAGGGCTAATCTGGCTTCCCCTTACAATTCTGAGGTCAGGGGTAATAGAATAGAATAGGCCTTGGCTGTTGGTGTCTTTGGTGTAGAGTCCTTCTTTGTATATCTTAATCTCTGCTTGATCTCTATTCCATCATTTTTAACTTCCCAGTTGACATCTTTCAGTAATGACTCTGTTCCCATGATTGGAAGGTTGCTGGTCCAAATACCATGGTTGGCAGGGTGATTTCGCTGTTGTGACCTTGCACAAGGCCCTTAACACCAATTTATCCATTGATTCTGACTGATCGAGGCTGACCTTGCTCGATAATCCTCATTTGTTTGTTGCTTTGCCGCTAAATAAGTAAGTGTGTCAGTTTGAGGCTTTTAGTCTCAATGATCTTCAGAAAAAATCTTTTTTCCATGTTTGTTTCCTCCTTCAGTGATATTTCTGATGTCATAGTCACATTGGTCAATGTCATTCTTGGTACCTTTATAATTCTTGATTCAGTACTTAAAGGGTACTTAAAATTTTTACTAACTTTGCTTTCTTAACTTACTCATTAAAATCAGTACTTAAAATCTTTCCTGATTTTGGATTCTCTTCTCTTTCCAATTTACACCGTGCCTTCTGTCATTTACAGATTAAGCTTAGTGTCAGTTTATTATGATGTGATATTCTTTGTTTCCAATGCAGGAAAGCTGGGCTCATCCTGTCGCAGCTAAACGACGTGAGCGGCTGGTGCAAACGACTTCTGCAGGAGCCCAAGATCGGCTTACGGAGAGTAGCTATCAAATACCTGGCCTGCCGTTACACCGACACGAAGGCTGTCACCCTCAACTGGCTGAACCTTGGGCAGGATGTACGCAAGGCCTGTGAGGAACAGCACCTGTCTGTACTGTACAATGATTATGGAGACCCAAAAGAACTGTAACTGAGGAGCAGGAAGTGCGTAGTTTCCAGTAGCTGTTTGGACCGAATGGTATGGGATTTTACATTTGATGAAACTAGTAAACCCCAACTAATATGATTGATTATTAAAGTACAAGGATAGCAGCTGCAATGATTCCATTAGTTATGTTAGTGGATATTTTCTTAAGTAGCTACTGTATGACTGAAGTGGCTGATTCTTCTTAAAACTTTGGAGGCTTACGTTTTTGTAAATAAGAATCTTCTAACATACTAAGATGTTCTCTTTAAGTGTTTATAAGGTCTTTAGTGCATACTGATGTGGAAAGTTAGTGAAAGGGGAGTCTGATAACACAAAAAAGTCTCTAGAAATGTAAATTACACAAGGAGTTTTATTTACTATAATGTTGGTTGTAGTATTTAAAGTTTAGAGCTGTTGTACAGATGTTTTTAGTGGAAACTGTATTATGTATCTTTGGTAGGGGGGGATCATTTACATAATATGTTTTGATCTGTGTTTTTAATCTCAGCATATACATGAAATATCTTTGTGGAATATAATTTCAGTTACTCTAACCACAGGAATCCGCACCTGCATATCAGTAAAAAATACAGCCAACATTCCTACAAAGTACGAGGCTGCACATTTAAGTGAAAATCCACTTTTACTGTACTATAAAAATAGGAACAATAAAACGCAGTGGATTATGTTGAAGTCTACACCTTTCCCATTTTATCTGGTGGAGCAGTATATTTTGAATAGTGGACCCAGTCTCAGGAGGTCTTTATTATCCGTGAATTTGCAGTTCTGCTTCCTCCCCTCGCGGTTATTTTGGAAAGTAAATTAACAGCTGCTATTTATCAGCATCACAAGTCTTTGAAATGGTGGTATCAAAATGCATTATAGTGGGTATGATTCATTTAAAACTGATTTTATTATTATTATTATTACTTCAACCTTCATTACTTTTCTTGCAGCGGTAAAACACTTCCATTCTTTAATGGAAAACATCTAACAAGGAAATGTCTTTAATCACTCTTTTGAACTAAGATGGTAGTTTAATACTTCAAATACAAGTGGAATGCATTTGTTTCAAAGTAATACATTTATATAAATGTTCATATTCTAGCTTAAACTCAGCTGGCTGAAATCTCTCTATATATACCAGTCCTGTCAGAGCTAACTGGGAGTGGAAGTACTTGTGATGGGAGTGTAAGACAGAGGGCTTCATTACAGAAGTCAAATATCATGGTCCAGGTCAAAAACTGGAGAGGCCAAACAGAATCCAAGTCAGCGAGCAGAGGAGGAGGTCAAGAGACAGGCAAGGGTCGAGAGATGCGCAAACAGACAGTTAGAGGGACAGGCAAACTTGGGGTGTAAAAGACAAAAACATAATCAAAGGAGCCAGGCAGAAAAACAATTGGGTAGATGCTTGAACTCTCAGATACGGATATCTTGTGCTTGAGAACTGACTCACAGGAACTACAATACCAGCCGCAATCAGGAGAAGACCTTGACAGTTGGAGAGGGGCATGGTTGTAAATAAGAATCAGCGAGCAATCCCGAGGCACATGTTAAGTCAGACTTCCCTGAGCGGGCGGGGTTCACAGATAGGGATGGGGCAGAGGCATGGCTGCTGTGATGGGCAATCTCAGTGGCAAGTGTATGACGTCAACAGGGTTCCTTTGGGCTGATCGTTGACAGTGCTAGATGAATTTTGGTGGACATGAATACTGCTCACATCATACCCATCATTACTGTCTAATAGCATCCCTGCCTGCAGTGGCACCATTGACTCTCTCTCTCTGTCCCACCACTATCCCACACCTTTGATAGATCCTCTGAGCATTGCAGAGGGTTTCTGATTCTGTGGAAGCTGTATTTTCGGCATAACACAATTTGTTTCGGATACTGACCAGGTTGACTTCGTCACTACTCTCCTGACCGGACAAAAATGCACTCTGGTACTGTTCTGCCAGCAGAGCCTGGTGTCGTGATCCTTTTATGCCTTCATGAAATACATGAGGGAGGTCTTCAATCACCTGGTCAGCAACCAGCTGTTCCAGCTCCGTCAGTGATCGCATTTGCCAGCTGAATTGGTCTTTGAGTTCCATACCTGGGCTGCCTCAAGTGGATGAATTAGATGTTCATTACCATGCACAGCCATTATGAGTACTTGATCTTGCCATTCAGGCTTTGCAGCACCCCCTCTGTGTTTCAGTCTTTTATGAATTCTATCTTTCAAGACCTCATTGACCTGTGCTTTATAGTATCTATTAATGATTTCTCTACTAATACATGTGCCATGTCCATTGGGTGCTGAAATGGCTCTGTAAACACTCCCTCTTTGTAAAGACTGAAAAGTATGAATTCCTGTTCAGCACCTGACCTTTGCAACACCATTCAGTTGGCAAGACACAATTCCATTGGACACACCTGCAAGTAAGCAATAAGTAGACACAGGAGCATAGGGCATATTCCATCTATAGTAAAAAAAAAATCACCATGATCAAAAGTGGACATATGTGGTTTTAATTTGACAGCGACGATATGGTTATTCTTCCAGTGAGACTACAGCCATATCTCAATAATTCATACAGTGTATTCAGTGACAAAGTAGGACCCACTTTGCCTCCAGAACTGCTTCAAGGGTTGACAAATTAGAAGTGCCATTGATTGATTGTTTTATTTATTGCACCATTCTCTGTAAGCTCTGTAGACACTGTAGTGTGTGTGTGTGTGTGTGTGTGTGTGTGTGTGTGTGTGTGTGTGTGTGTGTGTGTGTGTGTGTGTGTGTGTGTGTGCGTGTGTGTGTGTGCGTGTAAATCCCAGTAGGCTGAATGTTTCCCAGATCAGGTGTCTTACCTATTCTACTGCTTAGCGAAACAGTCACTGAACCCGTTGTCCCTGTCAGCATATTGTTATTTTTCAATTTTACAGGCACATGATTTACCGTTGAGAGGAGCATGCTGTTTGCATTAAACATTAAATTATGCACCTAATGAACCGACCACTGAGTGTATATTATTATTCAGTGGATATAAAAAGTGTACAGACCCCTGTTAATAATTTCCAAACTTTCCCATGTTTAATGTGAAAATTGAAAAACAAACATCTGTTAGAGGGAAAAATATATATTAAACAGTAAGTTGGTTGCACAAGTGTGCACCCCCTTAAACTAATACTTGTTTGAAGCACCTTTTGATTTAATTACAGCATTCAGCCTTTTTGAGTAGGAGTGTATCAGCATGCCACATCTTGACTTGGCAATATTTGCCCACTCTTTCTTGTAAAATCGCACCAAATCTGTCATTGCGAGGGCGTCTCCTGTGCACAGCCCTCTTCAGGTCACCCCACAGTTCTGGGCTCTGGTTAAAGCTCCAGAACTTTAATTTTCTTCTGGTGAAGCCATTCTTTTGATGATTTAGATGTGTGCTTGGTGTCATTGTCGTGCTGAAAGGTGAAATTCTGAAAAGCGCCGCCGGACCAAGGCGATCAAAATCAAGACCCTTCCCACCCCAGCAATTGTCGGTTCCATCTGCTGAACTCAGGCAAACGGTTCCGCAGCCTCATGACAAGAACAGAGAGACTCAGAAGGAGCTTTTATCTTCAGGTCATAAGGCTCCTCAACCAAGACATGCCTCACTCTGCCCGCACTGGACAAGCACAACGCCACCTTAAATCCTAATTACTTGAGTAGTTCATATTACTTATTTGCTGTGTGGTTGTTAGATTTAATTTTTAGTTTTAGTTTAGTCTTTCAAAACTGTTTTTATTTATTTTATTTAAATCTACACACAGACTCAGGAGTGATTCAGGGCTACATTACATTTCACTGTATGTTGTGCATGTGGCAGACTTCTCAAATCTTGAAATATCTCTTTATCTTCATCAGCTTTCTCGCAGACACCTGAAGGTTTTGGGCCAAAATTGACTGATATTTGTAACTGTTCATAATTCCCTCCACCTTGACAAAAGCCCCAGTTCCAGCTGAAGAAAAAACAACCCCAAGAATGATGCTTCCCCCACCGTGCTTCACCGTGGGTATGGTTTTGTTTTGGTGATGCAGTGTTGTTTTTGTGCTAAACTTACCTTTTGGAATCGTGGCCAAAAAAACTTGGTTTCATCGGACCATAACACATTTTCCCACATGGTTTTGGAAGACAATGTATCTTTTTTGCAAAATTTAGCTGGCCCTGGATGTTTTCCTTTGTAAGAAAAGGTTTCTGTCTTGTGACCCTACCCCATAGTCCAGACATCTGGAGAACATGAGAGATTGTTGTCACAACAACAATCAGAAATTCCTGCATCTCCTTCAGTGTTGCTACAGGCCTCTCGGCAGCCTCCCTGGGCAGTTTTTGTCAGTATTGTCTTTTCATCAATTTTGGAGGGACGTCCAATTCTCAGTAATCTCACTGTTGTTCCATATTTTCTTCACTTCTTCATGACTGTCTTCACTGAGTTCCATGATATCTAATGCTGTGGAAATATTTTTATACCCTCCTCCTGACTGATATCATTCAACAACGAGATCCCTTTAATGCTTTGTAAGCTCTCTGAAAACCATGGCTTTTTGGTGTACAATGCAACTGAGTAAATGTCAGAAAAATCCAACTAGGACAGCTGAACTTTATTTGAGGTTAATCAGAGTCACTTTAACTTATGGAGGCACGAATCCAAAAAGACTGAATGCTGTATTTAAATCAAATGGTGGTTTAACGAAGTATTAGTTTAAAGGTGTGCACATTATCCTGACATTCATCCACAGCTTTAACTTTATGCAAAACCCATATGAAACGAACACTTTTGTTTTCTAAAGTAATTAAAATTTAAAATTATTTGTGATTTTTTACTTTCCAGTGTCTAGGAGAGGGTGTTTAACTAACTTAAATGAAAATGAAATATAAAAATGAAATTTAAGTTTTACTTTGGTTACCAAGGTATTAGCTGGTGTCTTTCATATGACTTATCAACTATTAATGCATAAGGTAGGAGAGCAGAGTTGATTTAGCAGTGACAATGGACCGAACCATGATACGGGGATTGGAAGGAAGGGGATTTTAATTTGGCACAAAAAACATCAGGCAAAGCAGAACTCAACAACAATACTGTAAGTACAAAGGGAAATGCAGAAGAAATCAGGATCTGGCCACATTTACTGGACTAAACGAAACTCTTGTAGAATGACTGGTCATCACGTGTGAGCTAGATGAGTGCGCCTGAAATCTGATTTTTCTGACTTCATTTGCTGTATCCCCATCCTTCTACAAAAAATATTTAATTAACTTTATTTAATGTTTAACTTTATTCATATATGGAACAACAATAACTGAGACTGGTACATATTTTCATAGTTACATGTATTACCTATGACTTGAGAGATTTATGCAAAGAAAATCAATGAGAAATGGTTTATAATCAAAACAGAACTGCAAATGTGGTTTGAAAGACCTTCACCTTAGGTGACTGGAAGCTGAAGCAGAACATTTACTCAAATTCCTGTATAAGTGGTAATATTTGGAAATTGCATTTACTGATCAAAAAATAGTTTTGTTGCTTTCTCTATTACAATAAAATGTCAAATGTTGCCGTTTTAGAAGATTTCTGGAATTTCTCATTGCTTTTTTATGACTTTATCGGATACAGTTGTTTTTACACTCTTTTGACACACAATACCAAAAGAAACATTATTTAAGTATCATTAATAAAAAGGGAAGGATGATTATATTTCTCAGAAACATTTTGAAAATCTTTCCTTATCTTGCAATGTAAGGTTTAAAACAAACACATTAGGCTTGATTTAATTTCTTTTTTTGCTATTTCAGATAATAAAGAATGTATACAAAATTATCAGTGTTCCAAATAAGAGGTTTGTGAGACCGACCAGCTGCAGTGTTACCTTCTGTTTCTACCTTATATAGCTTGGAAAGTCAAACCCTTCTGGATAACAGATGTGTTATTACCACAGAATCATTAGAAATATGTTTGTAAAATTAACAAGGATTCATATAGACACAGTTAACATTATATACATTTAATAGGAACAAGCGTATACCCAAATTGTTTTTCAATTGTTTAATTATAATTAAGGCCAGTGCTGGACATTCTCCAATGTTCGGATCAATCACTTGAAAATGATACTCATAGGAAGGCCCTGGAGCTTATGAAAGTTGATTACTTTCTCTCTTGATTACATAAAGGGCTCTACCCCTTTAAAGAACAGGTCAGCCCCAGCCACTCGCTCTTGCCTGTGGTTCACGCCTGAACTCAGTCATCAGTGAGAATGTTACATAATCCCTTGGCTATTGGTTTATAATCAAAATTTCATAGAAGAGTGGTACTCTTCTGCTTTTAGTTTACATAACCTAGGCCCCTTTTTGAGGGCTCTTCATTAGAATCTACCATATTGACATGCAAACAAGTAATAAGCCAGTAAGGTTTTCCATCAGGCACATTTTTGTAGTTCAAAATGAATATTATTTAATCTTGCATGTGTATTTGTCTGAAAATATATTCTCTACAGCGGTATGAAAAAGTATGTTTTTTACCTGATTTTCTGCATTAATGGGTCATTAAATGTGATCTGCTCTTCATCCATGTTACAATGATGCACTAACACTGATAATGCTACTTAGAAGAGGCATCTGCTGAGTTGCCTCACAGGAAAGAGATCTCAGAAGACCTATGATAAAGAATTGTTGATCTGCTTAAAGCTGGAAAGGTTTGCAAAGTCATCTACCGACAAAGAAGTTTCTCCATGCTAGAAACTGAGGCTGTCAGTATATATAAAGTTTGGTAAAACTGGGAAATTGTTCTCTGAAGCACCTTCTGCTTGATTAATATGTATTTGAATGCCCTTTACTTTAGTATGAAAAAATTTTATGATAGTTCAACCAAATTGCAGGTTTGTCATTAATTGCAGAAATGTTGATTGGTTATGGAATTGAACAATATATCATAATGTATTAATTTTCCAGATATTGCAGGATTCATTAATTCCACTGAATGCTTAGATGGAATTCATGTTCCCATCATTGTAATAAAGTAGTGCATGCAGGAGATTATATGGAGCAGCAACCTTTACACAACATTTATGGACACCTTGTGTCAGAACACTTTATTCCAATTCAAAGCTTCATTTCCCAATGTCTTGTAACTTATTAGGGCCTACCTGCGTCCACTGTCAAGATCACACAAACGATATTCAATGTCCCAGCAAAATAGCCAGGCTCAAGGATTTATAGGGAATGTACATTGTATGACAAATTGCATATGAATTGCAATATAAATCCTCTATTTGTGGCTTTAATTGAGATGTTGATTCAGAGGAACATTTTCCTCCACCTTGCAGACCTCAGAGATGGCCGAGTTCTCAGGGGCATCATTGCAAATGACCATATTTCTTAGAAATCACTCACAACCAGTACGATAAATGAAATAAAGACCAATTTGCTATAGATTCATTCATGTGTTCTTTATCGCCTGCATAAAAAAATGAAACACTGATACATTTCTTGGTCATTTCACAGCAATTAAGAATCATCCATCATTTGACAGCCACAAAATTCTCCTTTAATTGGCATTCCAGTAATTAATTTCTAAATATTCTAAATTGTTTGTTTGTTTATTTGTTTCAAGATTAATATGCTCCACCTGGAGATCACATTTTCTTATTTGCTTCTCCAGATGGACCATGTATAATTGGCAACTAGGAAGAAAACAATCTTAATCCTGAGTCTCTAAATATCATACTTTCAGTTATACACAGGGCATTGGGAACAAGTTCTTACTGTGCTTAGCCGGGTGAATGGACCCTCCTTATGCATGTTCTGACCCCCAGTGCTGTCTGCCTTCCTTTCCATATGTTTGGATGGTGCCCATGGTGGCACCATCCAATATTCAAAATATTTAGTGTATTTTTGTACAATTCCATGTTTTGCTCCCTGTTTGTAGTACGTTCGGTCTTCCTTGTTTTAGTTTCCCTTTGTGTTTGAACCTTTCTGTATCTCTTAATTAACCTCACCTCATTGCCCATAGTTTCTTGTTTGTAACAGCTCACACCCATGTTAGCCCATGTTATCAGTGTATATTTGTCCCTGTCCTAACCTTGTTTCCTCAGTTGGTCATTGTGGTTGTTACATTGTGTTAGAGTGTGATGGCCTGCATTTGCTCCCATGTTGTTGCGTTCTGTTCCTTGCTTGGTCCTTAGATGTCTTCCTAGATGTGTTTTAGTGTTATATTTGCTTCATGGTATAGTTTAGTTAGTCCTGTTTTTTGTGTCTGCTCATTTTTGACCTCTTGTCGTGCCTTTGTTTTCTAGTTACCCTTTTCTGCATCTGTTTTAATAAAGCCCCTTTGTGTGAAGAGGTGCTATGTGGATTGTCCATCCCTGTCTCATGCCCAGCTGTAACACTATGAGATGCAACATACTCATGTATGTCCCCTTACTGAATAGGCTAATATGGCTTCCTTTAATAAGTGCTTTAATTTGTGTAATGTATACAGCACTATGAGGCAAATCTGAGGATTATTTAACCACCTGCAAAAGCATGACGCTCTGTTGAGGCAGGAAGATCCAGTTCACCTATCATATGTGACGAATAGGCCAGGCATGGAGGACAAATGCAGACCATGGATGTCTTCAGGAAAAGGAGTTTTAACGTAGGTATATCTAGAGTTGAACAGGCAAGGGTTAAAACTGGATGGACAAAAACAGGATCCAAATCAATTGGCAATGGAGTCCCAATAGAGCAAGGCAGAAATCAGGGTCTAGGCACAAAATAGGTCATAGGCACATAAGCAGATCAGGACAGAAAATGCTTGAACTCAAAAAAACAGGGATGATCACACACAATGCTGATTTATACTTCTTTGTAGCTGTCGGTCTGGCATAGGTATGGCATAGCTGCATACCCTACGCTGCCATGGTGTACCTTCTGCTTCAGCCCAGAAGTATGACAGTACTCATCAGGCAACCCAGGATGCACCCCATGGAAATCCTGGATCAAGGAGGGGTCAAGGACATTATGAGCGCTCCTCCACACCAAATCCCTCCCACTACTCCAGGTACTGGAACCCCTAACTATGACGTGGACATCCAACAGGCAACAGACAGTGAATGCTTCCCCACCATTGATAAGCCAGGGAGGTGGAGGCAGCAGAGCTGGCAAGGTGTGGAAACTGACAGCCGTAGACTTCAGCAGGGAGATGTGGAAGGTAGGGTAGATCCATGTCATGGAATGAGCTTAAGATGAACAACTGTGATTCTGATCACTTCATTATCGGGTGGACAGCCAAACCCTCTGACCTGGTCAGTATGGAGGCACACATGAGTGGTGTACATTGAAACACGTTGTCATTCAATGCTGATCGTGCAGGAGGGACACCCAGGCTAACTGCCAGGTCCATTGACAGTGACCTAGAAAATGGTGAACAGAAGGCACCATGATGTCCATCTCCAGGAAAGGGAATAGTGGTATCTGATTAACTAGGTAACAGTAAAAAGGGGATTGACCTGTGGAGGAGACGAGGAGCAAGTTGTGCTCATACTCAGCCCATGAGAGATACATGCTTCAGGTGGAAGATGAGTGGGACTGGCAGTTTGACTGAGGATGATACCCTGGTGACAGGCCCGCAGTGGCACCAATGAATGAACAGAACTCCTGCTGGAATCATAAGATGAACTGGGGACCCCTATTGGAGACAATATTATGGGGCAACTCATGGAGGCGGAAAATCTGATAAATCACTGTTTGTGTGATTTCTTAAGCCATGGGGAGCTTGGGGATTTAAATAAGATGAACAGCATTGGAAAACCGTAAGGACTAGAACCAAGCAAGTCTGTAACAAAATTGAGGACAATAAGAGACCGAAGACAACAGGGAATGGGTAAAGGTAGTAGAAGACAATTAGAAGTCAATAGTAGAGGGCAATTAGAGGTCTTGTTATGGGCACAAACTTCACAAGCCAGGACAAAGCCATGGACCTCCTCCACTATTTAAGGCCACAGAAACCATTGCCTGAGCAGTAGGGTGGTCCTTAACTATGAGTCAAGTTCTAAAATGGCAGTTTTTTATGCACTCACCCTTTTATCTTGTGAAGCATTGTAAGTGTCATGCCCACATCGTGAAGACAGCTACTGTAACACCAACTACTACCAATTAACAGGCGGTAACAATACAGGAGTGGCAACAGCACAGTGCGAGATATTGTTGCTATGCACGTGCTGAGCGATTTAACTCTGTGTTTCTTCCCCAGTTGCGGTCTGTCCTTCTTGCCCTTCCCGAGCCTCCCGCGTGCCCTCCTGCCCTTCCGCCCTTCCCGTGAAGCCCCTCATGTGTTCCCCCGTGTTCGTCGTCTGTGTCCCTGGACTGATCTACCGTCCTCTCGGCCTTTGGCCTCCCCTCTCTTGACAACGACTTTGGATCACGTTTTGACTTTTGCCATTTGAATCGGACGGCTCTTGACAACGACTTGGACCCGGCTTACGACTATCCCTTGTTTACTCCCTAATATACTTGGTTGCCTGGATCCACTTGTGCTTGTCTTGTTTGGCAGGACAGTAAGAAAGTAATCCTGGGAAATTTTTCATAGTTTTATTGATGTTTAGAGGTTGCTCAACGAAATCAAAAGATTATGAAAACATTGCTAGATAGAACCATACTGCCTTCAAATATTGGTCTTTGAACTTACTTTTAGCGTGTGCTAGTCTAAGGTTAAAAGAAACAGCTCTGAGAAGCAACTTAAATATTTGCCTTTAACGTATTGTAGGTCAGCAATCAAATCACTGAAAAATGGACATTAAATGTAAACAACTGTTGCAAATATCAAGCTTCTCACACTATCTGACACAGTCTAGATTCACATCAGATGATTCTTGAAACAGTCAGGCTGGCATTCTTTATGATACTGAATGAAATGGAATAGATACCCCTTTTGGTTTTTCTTAGTGAGAACAGAATTGTATTCTTCAATTGATGAAACACCTCATTTTGCATTGTCATTTACAACGTTCAAGTGGTAGAAGTCATTGTCCCTCCACTGCTCCACTTCATTGTCAAAAGATACAGTGCAAAGCTCAAGTCTCTTGAACAATGTCATAGAACATTTCATAACAAAGTCCTTGACTTTCAAGTGTACATGCTCCCCACAATATTGACAGATTTCTCCAAACTTCACAACGGTCTCAGTACATGAAAAGATATCTATTTAAGGCTGAAAATATAGGGGGGAAAAATCACATTGCAATATTTTTGGGTTTTGTGATCACTGTTGATAACGTTGGATTTTGCTGTTTAAAGCGTTTCTATCATGATATATGTGAAATAGCAGGGGTTAAATACATAAATAAATCAGATTAGCAGATGCATAATAATATCGAGCAATTTTATTTTTTATGTGCTGCAGCCTGGCGTTCCTTCCACCTGACACTATCTAAATAATCAACAAATAAAAATATAATGTCACCCCACAGCCCCACCCCCACATTCAACAGACAGGTGAGCCATTGAGGTAAGCCATTTTTTCCCACTACACTGTGACACAGAATCTTAGGGTCCCCCACCTGCCAAATCCCACTTTAAACCCACCTGAAACAGATAAGAGCTCAATCCTTATTTTTCATTATTAATCTGTGTGTTACTGAGGCCAATTTGCTGCGCATCAGTTACTTCCTGAGATATGTTGAGTTGAGAGTCTGCACCTTAAACAGTGTTAGTCCTAATTTAAATGATGAAATTTAAAAATCTTTCTTACATTGCATCCTATCACAAGGTGACTATTGCACCCTGGGGCAATTTCAAGCCCCCCAATGTCAAACGACGCCACAGACTTCCGACGCCACAGACTTCCGACGCCACAGATTGAAATGTTTATGACAAGGCTCCTGTCAACATTACTGACATATAGACATTTAAAAATATGAAAGTATAAAAAGTCTAAAAAGTGCCCCAAAACCCAACAGATATACAGTCATTGCACATATCTAGTCGCAAAGTAAAGTCAGTGAATACCTGTGAACAGACAAACGTTCAGTGAACAGCGGGTGTATTATATCGTGCAAAAACAATTGAAGGATGAATAAGTGAATAAATATTTGAGCATCATTAGTTATTATGACTTGGCTACATGGAATTTCTTAATCTGATGGCCCTTGAAAAAAACTTTTAAAGGTTACATTTTTTGTAAGCAGCAGTGTGAATATTTAAATATTGTGCTCAGGTAAAAGTACATTTATGTTTCAGCTATTTGTTTAATCAGATTGTGGTTATTTTTATAACTTAGATGAGAAAAGTGCTATTTTTCTCCTTAACTCATATTTTTAATTAATAGCTCCAATTGTTCATAAATTGTAATAGCTCAAAAAGTCAATAGATAAACTAAAATATTTTGTTGTAATTAGGAGTTAACAAAGCTGAATGGCATGTAAAGTAGGAAAAACATTCACTCAAGGAGCAGCTAACAACTTTGTGACCCTCTATTCCCACTTGTCTTCATGTGAAATTCAGGTAATTGTCAGTTTAGGACAGTGTCCTCAGTTTTACCTTGAGCTTAAGGTATAGGTACTGCTGTATTCTCTTTTGTTTTACCTATGCCATTCAAATACAATTACTACCAATTCAGGTAATTGTCAGTTTAGGACAGTGTCCTCAGTTTTACCTTGAGCTTAAGGTATAGGTACTGCTGTATTCTCTTTTGTTTTACCTATGCCATTCAAATACAATTACTACCAAACAAAGAAACGTTAGACTTGCCTTCATTAATTTACAGAAGTATTGGCAAGTCAATAACATGATGAATATCATGAAAAACTAAACTATTATTTTTAACTGCAAGCAGAAAAGATATGGAATGTACATATTTACCAGCAATGGACTGGATACAAAACTTTTTGTCATACCTCAATCTGACCACAAGAGGGTAAGGTAAGCTGCTCAACTGGTTTTATGCTCACCACTGTGGGAAACTCATGCCCGGGACATCATTTGATCAGGATAAATAGATGAAAGATGGATGGCTGGTTATTCAATCAATGCCTCCCACTAGATGGGGCAATTGCCTAGTGATGTAGCTACAGTATTTCATGCGATTCTTTATTGCTAAAATGGCTAATCTTTATGGCTAAAATTATGGCAACTCCTATTGATATATGAATACAGAGTCACTAACATGAGGGGTGCTGTGTGCCCCTACAAGTTCAGATGCTGTACCCATGGTCAGGAAGTTGTCACTTCATACCCAAGGATTAGCAGGGTGATTTCATTATTGGGCCCTTGAGATGCCAATTAGCCTTACTTTCACTAACTTCATGAATTCACAGAGACTGGGCGATGGGTGGTGGGGGGGTTAGGTGTGGTAGGGTCCTCAAATGGGAACCTTCCAACCACAATATTTTCTTTGGTTTGAAGCGGTGATATATACTGGCAATTTACTATTTCAAAGGCAGATTAACAAATGACAAGTCAACGAACAACCAAAAGCACAACTCTGAAATGAAATGAAACTAAAACCTTGGAAACAAGGTGCATGGAACTGCCTTGCCTGGGACAAGACACCAACAACCAGATTTACAAGAAATGGAGATAAAACACAGACAGATGAAACCCAGTACCACAACCTGCACACTGAACTGGACTCCTAATCAAACCATGTCATGAGCAATACTTGCTGCTCACTCTAAATTAGATTTCTGTCTGTCTTTTTCCCATAAGGTTGGGCTCCATTTCCTCACCACAGCCACGCCCCGTGCCCAGTCTCCATCACCAGAGTACTAACAGCCAGACTTTCCTTCCTTGATTACCTAACCTATATAACCAGCTTGACTGCTCTGCATGAGGAATAGCTCAAATATGTCTGATTGCTGAGTGTTACTCCCTTTCGATTTCTTCTAACTGCTTGATCTCCCTCTTTTTTGGTTTAGTGCCCCTGGCCCCTTGCCTTGTGAGTGAGTGTACCCCAATCCCCTTCTCCGTGTGCCGATATCCCCGCATCTGCATAACTGCCTGCCTCTTCCTTTACTCCCCAGCACAGACTCCCTGAATTTTTGACCCTTGCATCTGTCCCTGACTTTGAGTCTCGTTTAGTGTTTTGGGTTCCTGCTTGCTCTGCATCTGGGTCCCCTGTGCCAGATCTGTCAGTGACACGAAGCAAGGTCGTGCAAACTCTGCTCAGTTTCACAATTAATCATGGTACTGACATAACATGTTTATGTTGCCCAGTTCATTGATGCACAATGACTGTACAAATCAGTACAGAGTATCAGGTATCTTTATGAGTTTATGAGTTGCAGAAATGTTGTCTGTGTGCTCACAGTTATTCAGTTATTGAGTTTCTTTACTTAAGGCCTTTCCTGTATATTTATTTCTTTATATTTCTGAAAGAATTTATGAATAAATGTATAAGAACACTGGATTCAAACAGGACACATTTGCACAATTGTGATTACTCTTGTCAGTATGATGAACATCTAGACCACAGCAATTTTCAAATTCTGTATTTACTGTGCTCCGCAGAGCACTGCTCGAAGTTACCTTAACTACTACTATGCAACATTCAGTCACAACATAAAAAATTCAGACAACTGCAGAAAGATTCTTTGTAGACAATGAAAATCGGTGATGCATACACTGTACTGTATACAGGGGCATTTGATGCAAGAAAGTTATTATAGTGTATATAATGTGCGTCAACATTTAACAAGAAAGCAATCATCCCAGGGGAGCAAGGCAATGACCATTTTTACCTAACTGTGTTGGTGATAAAAATGCCCAAAGACTGTCAAAGAGAGAGCCAATATTTACCATCTTTGAATTTCTCATTATGTTTCTGAAATACAAAAGTCCACCTAGATAAGACAAACATGCTTTATTGATCTAAAGGGGAAATTCTTTTGCATAAAGCAGCATGTTACATAAAAGTGTACAGATACAAACATGTAGTGCAAAACAAAGTGCAAGGTACATGTAGCGTAAACAAGTACGCATAGTGCAAATAAGTTTAAAAAGTGCACAACAGACAAACAGAATACCCTAAAAACAAAATGTTGTTCAGGAAATAAAAATAAATTAATGGATTGTACATGCACAATTGAAAGATGATAGCTCTGGATTTCATGTAAACGATACATAAGATGTCGGTGAACAATGAACAAACCTAGAAAAATAATAACTATATGTTTCAGTTAGATTGCTGTAAAGGAGATTCAAAGATGAGGTATTTCAAATTTACATTTAAGATGAAAAATCTGCAGTGCTTTCAAAGCTATGTTTGAAGGGTAATGATCAATGTGTTTATATAAGCCTGAGTAATGGTTAAGACCAAGGTAGAGAAGCTTAGAATAGAAGGAGTCTGTTGCTAGGTAACCTAGTGATGAAAACATCAAACTTCCCAAATAGAGGTTTCAAATCCTGCTACTACATATCTTTGTTTAATTTCCCATACTCAGGCTGGAATTGATAACTGTACTGATAAGTACTTTAATTTTGGGAATAGTGCCATTAGTTTATTTTGAAAATATCAGTCTATTTCGATCTACATGGACATCGATGCCCATTTTCAATAGAGAAGAAGAAGAATTTGAGAAGATGTATCCGCCTCTTTATCAGATTTTTAATTTGCAGACATTTTAGTAGTGTAATTTTGTAAACTGTTGCTTAATTCTTATTAATTTTACAAGGTTGGAAATGTGTAGGAAAATAAAATTATATAGTGATAAATATAAATACATATTTCTCACCTTTACACATTTTACACAATAAATGTCCATGCAAAAAAATCATTAGTCATTAGTGGTTTTCTCAAAAGTCTTTGAAGACACCAAATTCGAATATTATCTGTAAACACTCTGAACTAGCCCAAGAAATGATTGAAGATGGACTCCATTTTTGGAAAGAATTAAAATAGTACAGAACACGTGTTGCCTGTCACTCACATTAATTGCATTTATTGCTCACATACATACCTGCATGCATGCATACATACATACCTACATACATAAACCCAGGCACTCCCCAGGTTACAAATGAGATCCGTAAGTCTGTCTTTAAGTCTAATTTTTAATTAGGTTGGAAAAATAATAATACAGTACATAATAACAATAACAACAACAATAACGGTGATGATAATAATAATAATATATATAAAGTAATAATAACAGTAACAACATATGCTACTGTACTGTACCTCAAGCCAGCAAACCGCTGAAGCCATGCAATGTTTTCATGAGTGTCACAAAATTGTGCCCGCATTCATGATTACAAACCATTATATTTATCCCTAATTATTAATATAATAGGCTAATTCACGAGTTTGAGTCGTCCCCAAGTCAGATTTTCCTAACCTTCAGACTGCATTTTTCATTCATGTATTCACCTAAAGGATTATTAGGAACACCTGTTCAATTTCTCATTAATGCAATTATCTAAGCAACCAATCACATGGCA
>JAODLD010000049.1:18297927-18319352 GCA_026781065.1 Mormyrops boulengeri
ATATCCCAGAAGTTTAACTGAATTGATGCTATACTCTGATTTAAAAGTGTTCCTTTAATTTTTTTGAGCAGTGTAGTATCATTATATAGTATAGTATAGTATAATTATTAGTATAGTATAATTTTTGTCAGCTTGTCTTGTCAGTCTTGTCTTTAACCAGTGCTCATTTGGCTAAGTAAGGCAATATTAAGCATTGGTTATCCATATTACCTATCTCTGTGTGGGATAGGGCCTGAGAACACTATACACAGGTGTAACTGAGCCCTCTGGGCGTCTTTATTGATTACCCATATTAGCTATCTCTGTGTGGGGTACGGACTGAGAATGCCATGCGCAGGGGTAATGGGCAGAGCTGAGCCTTTTGAGCAAATGGGAGAATATGGCCTCTCAGTCTCCCTGGACATGCTGATAGAGATGGATAGACATCCAGCCTTGCCTCATTATAGAGCCTTACGTGATTTATTTATCTTGGGCGATGTGTATAATTGCATATGATTATATATGTATGTGCCTCACCAGGGGGTTTCTAGCTATTGGAAAAAAAATCAGGGGCTAAGGAAAGTTTATCCAAGGCTTTATTTTTTGGTAGGAAGACTGGCATATGGGGTACAATACATGGGACTAGGCTTAAAATACTCGGGGCTATAGCCCTGAGTGATTGTACCCATGTGCCTCAGTCAGTAGATTGAGAAAGGTGTTTTTATATAAACTTGCTAACAAGGAAAACCTGTATCATTAAAAACACTCGATATTATAAGCTTATTTATATGATAACAAAGCCCAGAAATGTTAACATGTGATTCTTGTGCTTTCACACTTAGTCTTGATACCTCAGATATGTGTTTCTAAGAACTGGCTGAGTGGGTGCAGACTTATCTAGAAAATGCAGATGCGCTGAATTCCAGAGCATCGTACAATATTCATTCCTGGTGTTTGCTGTGCTTCTCCAATACATTGCCTATTTTAACTGTGCTATTGTACATGGATTGTGCTGCTTTTAAATCAACCTTTATATACAAGCAGGCCCAGTGAACAATACAGTAAGTTTTATGAAACCCTACTATCCATAATACACTACATAAAACGTTATAATGTAATCCAGTAACACAACTGGATTGTATGGATGGAGTGAAATGCGTTCAGTGTTTAGTCAAACTGGTTCCACAACTGGTTATATTCCAGTGCTCTCACAATAGCTATTTCCAATAACAACAACAGAAAAGAGATTCTACTGTAGATAGATGAGCAAACAATTATTGTGCTACTGATTATTAGAACATAGTGGGAACAGAGCATGCTTCAATAAGATCAAAAACCAAACCAAACAAAATAATCCATCCATCCTGATCAATTGCGAGCTTTGGGGGCTACTATATGGGCAACTTTGAGGCACCTAACTACATGTCTTTAGACACAAGGAGGCAGCTCACGAAACATGGGGAGAAACTGGCAACAGTGCCGAGAATCCCTGCCCCCACCGCAAAACCAAAACTCCCCAACACGCAAATAACACAGAAGATACAGGTTTTAAACTGGAGCATGGATATGTCACCCTGTTCTCAGGCAGCACACATCCAGCCATCTCGGTGCTCCCACATTTACTTGCCATATTTAATCCCTGCACCTTGTCTACTGCAGCTTTCCATTTCAGAAAACCTATAACATGCAACATAGGTTTCTCATATATTCATTTGTATTCAACTTTATGTTTATATGGAAGGCCAAATAAGCACTGGAATCTTTATGAAGCTGCAAAAATACATTTGAAATTAAAGTCTGGTTTTGAAATATATAAATGAGTTGTTAAACCATAATGCCAGTTCCATCTCAGTTTTATGAGTCTACTACTTCCTTTTGGGTGTCCAAACACATCACGTTAATACTCATGCAGTGACTCAGCAGTGGCTGTTTTAGGGTGTTGAACACACTACCTTCTCCAGGTCTACCTAGTTAACCACCTCTGGATACCTCACCAGTGATTTTGCGTGATGTGGCGGACCACAGACTTTGCAACCTCTGTCATTACAATCCTCTGGAATGAACCAGGATGAAGCTATTTATCCTTAATAAGGTATCTAGATCACTCAGGGCCTGCTGGGTTTAATTAAATCAGGCATCTCTAGGCACCATTCCTGGTGATGACTTGCCATGGTAACACAAGATCACCAGACCACTCCCATGATACGTCTCTTGCTCCAGCTAGCTCACACTTATGTTTGATTTTATGTGAATATTATAATAATGGCAGATGCTTTATCCTAGTCATCCTAGAGAAGCCTGATATGCTATGTGTTTCTATGTAGTTTTACTGCAGCATTACTCTCTGATAAATATGTGTGAGTTTCTAAATGCAGTGCAGCTGTCTCAAACAGGGTAATCTTGTGATCTGTTTCGTGTTCTATTTTTATTACTGACATAGTGCTGATATTGTTATCATGACCTGGATTTGAAATGATCTATCTCTTGTTCTTATCTCATATTTCCTAAACTAATGTGGATTCTAAAGTCACAGCCCAAAAAATTCCCCTCCCCCCAAAAAAACCCTTCAATCATCAGGATGCAGGATTTGTAATGTTACACTTTGCAGACATAGTTTATTAAGTTTCATACTGAGGGTTCTTTCTCTGAGGGTGCCATGGTACCTCATTGGCTAATCCTGTGGCTTCATTCCTCCAAGTTTCTGGGTTTGAATCTATCCTTTTCTCTGCATCTTTGTGAGGTCTACATGCTCTCCCCTCCCTGTTTTGGTCCCATTTCCTCCTCTAGTCCAATGATATGCAGTTATGCCAATTGATGTCTCCAAATTGCTGAAGCCTTGTGTCCTATGCAGCCGGGGATAGACTCCGGGTGAAAACCATCTATGGATGATTTCTTCTTCCATATTATTTATGTGCTCTAGTGTGGTTGGTGAAAAATGCATATTCCTTACACATTTCACAGAAGACCGGGCCAAACCATCGGCAATGCATGTTTAACCTACCACTTATGATGCTCGTGCCTTATTATGGATTAACAGATTTTTTGTATTCTGTTCGTGTTCTGATGTTGAATATGCAGAATTCCACCCACTCACCAGGAATGTAAGAGTTGCAGCAGTGACTCCTTCCCTCAAACGATTAACACCATCCTAGCTCTGGCTTGAAAAAGGTGCCTTTGCCACTATTGTAACCAAAAGCCATCTAACTTTGCTTGAATCTATGTAAACCATATATACTGTACAGTTGTAACACTACAGCAACACATCATTGCCAATCTCCCCGTACGGCATTTGATCATATCACTTTTTTTTTTGGAAATACAAATAAGATGAAAAATGTAATTCTTCTTCTAACTACTAGACCCCTGTTACTATTTTTCCTCATCAAAAATAAAAGCAGATGTCAATAAGATAAGATAAGATAAGATAAGATAAGATAAGATATACTGATCCTAGAGAGTAATTCTCGAGCATACACCTGGGAGGTACATAAACTGCACAGATTAAAAATGCAAAACAAAGTGCAAAGACAACACACGTAATGCAAACAAGTAAACATAATGCAAACATTTTTTAAAGTACACAGCACACAAATAGAATATCGTGCAGGAAATAAATATGAATGCAAATAAATTAACTGGCAATTAGGCCTAATATACGTAATTAGGACACAGCACCGGCTTGTGCTACGTTATTGGTGAAATGCTGAAAAAAATCCATTGAAATATTGACATGGTATGCAAAGATGTCAATGACTTTCTTAATTAGTAATATGTCCGTGATTGTGTTTCTATTTTTTCAACTCGAGATCAACTTCAGAGAAACATTTCTGGTTAATTACCATCCCAGATACTTGGGAGAGGGTGAGCAGCCTACGAGGGAGGAGCCTTCTCGACTGTGCTGCGACTTGCGCTTCATTTTTACCTTCTAAAATCAAGCCGGGAAAGAATGTACCGCCCGTTGCTGTTTGTTTCTCTACTGTCGTGTATTTTTTAGCTGTTCAATTGGATGTGCATTTTACACTAAGCTGTTGTGGAGACAATATAGGCCTGAAAAACAGAAAGTCTTTTTCTTTAATATGACTAAGGCTGCGTAAAGTTTGGACTGGAAATGACGACGAAAGACATTGAAGATATAAACAGATGAACCGATGAAATGTGTTAATCGCTGCTTGGTTTAAACAAGTCTGATCGACTTTGTTTTGATTATAATGTGAGTGAAAATTGCAGTTTTACGCTCAGTGATGCTCAGTGTCTTAAAATAGTGGATCGTGATTTTTTTTAGATTGACGTGATTTTTTTTAATGATTCACTCTTCTCTACAGCGATATAGTAGATGGATGTTCAAGCAGATTTTTTTTTAATTGAAAAGTCAAATTTTACATTATACCGCGGATGAAGAAGTAGAAAAATTGTCCGACCCCCCCTCCACGACTTATTTTAAAAACCGGAGTATACACAGATAAAGCACGTTAAATTTCGATTCACTTATTTTTTCTTTACCTTTTAAGGGATTATTTTCATTTACGGGGATATATGAACTTAACCTTGCCTTCGAAAGTAACTGGAAGAAATTCTGGATAAAAACATGGAAATAGATTCTTTCCTTTAACCAGGGACGAACTTTCACCGTCTTTTTTCAAATTAAATATTTTTTTTGTTCGTATTTCATGCTTTTTGCAGAATGGCCACGTTTGGAGACGACGTACCCAGCACGCTGGGATCCGGGGATGGGGGATCGGATAACATCATGGACTGTCAGGGATCGGCGATGCCTCCAGGTGGGATGGAAACACTTAAGCAAGCCAAAGCCCAGAGAGCCCGCACCATGGCCCTGTACAACCCAATACCTGTCAGACAAAACTGTTTAACCGTCAACAGATCCCTCTTCATCTTCGCGGAAAACAACATAATTAGAAAATACGCACGGAAGATTATAGAATGGCCATATCCTTTTCGGTAAAGGTAACAGAGAAACCTGTTCCATTAACCTGATTTTATATCCTCCAGCGCCCTATATATACAATACGTTTAAACATTCTCTCCGTCTTTCCTTCAGTTGCCTCACAAAATATTCTCGATTTCTTTGCAACAGTTGTTACTTGCAGTATAATTAATTCTTGCGGCATAATTCATTCATGGGAATAATGGATACAGTTATGCAACTATCCTGCTATACCTGTATCGATCAGTTTTTGATGTGGTGTGCTCCGTGACGCTCCTAGTTTAATATTGTAACTTTCAACATCATCCAGTAGTTTGTAACTTAAATGTTGTGACGAGAAAAACAAGTCATAAAGACTTTATCGAAATTAATCATGCTTAATTGTTTTTCAGTGTGATTTTGTTACTTTTAAAATTAAGAATAAAGTCAAATGTGAATCCTGGAGGAATGTAAAACTTATTTAATTTTTGAACATTGATTTATAATAATTCCAAGATCACTGGCAGTACAGGGTTGTCTAAAGTAGAAATTGTTAAATGTTTCTTTAGAAATCTTTGTAAATGAGTAGGTTACTTCTAGATATACTCACAATTGAACATATGATGCATACAGATATTGTTTATGACTTTGCATTTCCTTTACTTGGTGAATGCTGATGAGCCGATGTAGTAGGGCGAATGCAGAATTTTATTTTGCAGAATGTACATACATGCTAAGGTATTTGAAAGGTAATATTTGTGTATCGCTTGTTTACTCCCACTGGTGGGGCTCAGTGGGTTATAGGGATCTGTGTCCATCTCTATAAGGTCATTTGCTTATATGCCATGGCTAGTAGAGTCATTATATCACCACTGGGGCCTTGAGTGAGGCACTTAATGTCAGTCGTCTCAGTGATGATGGCTGATTGTGCTCTTGTATGTTACTTTGGACAGAAGCATCTGATAAACAAATTAATATAAGTCCTTACATAACATTGATTATCAAGCCAAATCCCATGGAAAATAATTATTACCTTGTAATAATATCCATGGTATAATTAAACTACTATTATTATTTTACTTGTTTATTTAGTTTATTTTGCTTTTACAGCATAAGGTTAAAATCATTGATATCATAGGAATACACTCTTGAAGAAAATATACCACTGGTGCATTATTATGTTGACTGACACCAGAAATGTTTTTCAGTTCTGCTGAATAATCAGTTATCATTTCTCTTGAATAGAAATAAACTAGAGGTGACCTGAATCCTAGGTGATGGTAGAAAAACTCTCTCTTAATGCTGAGTGAGTCTCATCCTTAGCTATGACTAAACTGTGGTTTGTGATGGGGAATTGAATTTAAACGAGTTCAGGAGGGGAAATATTCTTCACACTTTTGGGATTAGTGTTAGGTTAATAATTAAGTTTTTTTCTTTCCTCCAGCACTCTCACAACTGGGATCAGTTTCTGAATTCAACAGAATAGGTCAGCATAAACTCTAACCCAGAATCATTATATTTAACCCAATATTCACATAATAAGTCATTAAACTACTTCTTAAAGATGTAGCTTAGACTATTGATATACACTTTTCAGTACTTTCCATGCTGCCAACCAAAAGAAACTTGGGTTAAGGCATTCAGAGACCTTTTGCAGTTATGAGGTTATTAATTCCCTAAATGGAAATGTAACCTGTTTGTAAAGCAGAAGAAGAAAACAATAAGAATAAAATCGGGTTATGTGTTTGCGAAGGGGAGAGTGGTTGTAGCTTCTTCTTTCTGCATTAAACTCATAATAATACACTATATACAGTGTAAGTTATGAGTACAGAGAGTGTTAGTCGCAAAACTGATTTGTATTGCAAATGTAGTATAAGGATAAGGAGGTATTTTGTAAAGGCTTTTATACTTCGGACACCATTGTGACTTTTACAATCACTACATCTCAGTAAAACTAATGAAAATAAATTTAAAAATTGTTTTTTATGGTGTACTATCATAGCGAGAAGAAGAGAGAAAACCATGTATTGGCCGTGTGTAGTTTGAGGTCATGATAGAAGTTTGGCACACGTGTAGCTTCCATCACATTTAATTATATCCCCAGCCATCCATCTGTCCTCCATGTCGATGTTTATGAACTCCATTTCAGTGATCTCACACACAGATAGTCACTATCTATGGGAAATTTTACAGTAGCTAATTCACATAACAGCATTGCCTTTAAACTGGGAGAAAAAACTTTGCAAACACCGGGAGAGCATACAGAGGGATGGGGGCATAGAACCCAAACCTGCAAGGCGTGAGGCTATAGTGCAAAACACTGGGAGAGCATACAGAGGGATGGGGGCATGGAACCCAAACCCGCAAGGTGTGAGGTTATAGTGCTACACACTGGGAGAGCATGCAAAGAGATGGGGGTGCGGAAGCCAAACTCGCAAGGTGTGTGGCTGTAGTGTTACACACTGGGAGAGCATACAGAGAGATGGGATCGTGGAACCCAAACCCGCAAGGTGTGAGGCTATAGTACTACACACTGGGAGAGTGACTGCAGTGTTTGGTCCTTTTTTTTATAGATTTTTTTTAAGTGTACAGTTAATAATGCACGTCAATGTTTTACAGTACTCTGTTTTTATTATATACCTCTGCTTGAATCAGCACAATGAGAGAATGAGCTCTATTATCTAATACTTAAATGTTAGAAGTAGAATTGTGTAGTATTTAGGATATAGATGAGCAACTATACTTGATTGTACTTCTAATTATGCAGATTGATTTCTATGAACTGTTTTCAGAGTTTATGAATGGGTGGATGGATGGATGGATTAACATTTTGAGTTTGTCATGTGTTCCCATTGTCCATGCCAGTTAGCGAGCGTATTTTGTTTTTAAATCCTGTACCTAACTTACTATGGTCGTAGCAATCTAGGGGTCTGATCCTTTTTTGAATCACATTAACACAATTCTAAAGTGAAATTGCACATTTTGAAATTGCACACTTTGAGCTTGGTAGTAGCAGTATTAGTGATACTAATTATACATATGGAAGACAATGGAACATTAATATCCAATCCTTTTACCTGCCCTATTATCCTGCTTCCTTATGTTGTTGTCAGGAGTCAGACTGGGCTGTACTTGTCAGTGTTCTGCATATGGTCATTATCCCAACTTAAGCACACCTTGGTTTGTGATTAAAATGTAGAATGGTGGCTTACATGAAGTGAGTGAACAACTGGGACTCATTTTATAACAGTCATTTTAGAATAAATTAAAGTTAATCATAGAATAAAAAAAATTAAAGATGGCAAAATGTCAAATGCAAATTGTCCCTGACAATACTATTGTCACATTTGTTGTGGCAATATTCCTCTAGCTTTCATGATTCTAGACACCAAAAGAGCCACAAACTGAATTCTTACACAGATCCATAACACTTAGCTTTATTCAGGCACAGAGACATTAAAAAAAATGTATTCTTTATATTTGTTTAACATCAGAAGAGGGTGCAGAGCAAAATGAATGCTAATGCACATGCATTAAAAGGTGGTGATTAGTGCAATCTAATTACAATCTAAAGAGCAAACAGTTAGGTGACTTGGTGTTTCTAGACAAATTGTGTGTATCTGAATACTGCAGTTGGAAGTGGGACGGAGGGATGGATGGATGGATTGGTGGATGGATGAATGGATAGATGGATTCTTTGACTTGTGTAGTTAAGGTGGATGCACAGGAAGCAAAACTGACTTATGAGAGTATTTAAATTAAGTGGACTACAGTAGAAGTTGGTTTGCAATGGAGTTTTGTCAGCCACTTTGCACGGTAATTATCAACTGATGTTTAGCGTTTTAGGGAATTCTGTCTTTGCAACCTTCTTGCTTTCTTTCTCATCAGATGATTCATATTGTTTTAAAAGTGTCATTAAAATGCTGTATAGATGGGCTCTAAATACAAAAATGGACAGATATGGAATGTTTGAGCTATAACAGTTTCAGGGAATCGGCACATGCTATGTGTCGAAGCCATGCTATTTTTAATATGGACAGGCTTGTCAATGAGCAACAAATCCCAGAAGCCCTCGCTGTAGCCACCTTTTTTTTGTGTAAATGACATGATTTTCACTAAAGGCAAGAAAAGAATAATGTAGCAGAGATGTGGGTCTTACCCTCACTTGAATGTAGTTACATATCTAGCCTTGCAGCAGCATATGAGATCAACCATTTATCTTCGAGTATATCAGTGTTAGGATTGAAATGATGCTGAAGTCTGCACCATATTTATTTAAAAAAGATTTTATTGAGCTGCATACTTTAAACAAGGATAACCTGTGGGGACGAAATATAATGGATCTCTCTGTGACCCGCTATGTGTGAGCACCCTCCATCAGTTCTTTCTGAGGGCTGCGAGAGCCTGTTGCCGTGGATACAGCTCTTTCACTCAGACAGCAGACTGTTTGCTTGCTGTCTCCACAAAGGGTGCTTAGGAGGCAGAGTGGCTCGTGTGCATGTGTGGGTGTGTATATGCCTATGTGGACGTGTGCAATTAAAGTGTGCGGCATGTGTGGAAAAGAGCCTGTGCTTCTGTCTTTCTGCATAAAAGTTCTTTTTGTCATATTTTTTCATTAATTTTGAATTGCCTGTTTGCCAAATTCTCAGAAAAATGACAGAAAGACGCAAGACGTAGCTTCATTTTTACACGCTGTACAGAACAAAAAGCCATTCTGTGTGACCTGTGTTTGCCTGCCACTGTTATAATACCATTTTAACAGTGGTTGGGGTTTTGACACAAAGGCAAAGTTCAGCTGGATTTAAGTTAACCCAGAACCAAGAGCGTGGCAAATACAAAGCTTTGTTACATTACAGCATTGCAGAATTACAGCCTAGGTTCAGCTGTTTACAATTAACACTGAGCACTTGGTTATATAAGTAAATATGTCGCTCAAAGTCAACGCCCATTGCTCCCAACTCCCATGGATTTTTTCGCTGTTGTTGGCTTAATCACATTTTCGTCAATTACAGTAAATGTTTGTATATATTGCCTACTGATCACTATTTGAAAATAGTAACAGAAAACAAACTATTGTTTGCTCATGCATGCATTTTCACCACACATCTGTGGGGGCGTCTTTGTATGAACCCCCACCCCCGCCACCCCCAGGCTGCTGTTCTCGCTGATCCCCATTCCTCTGCCATGTTTATTTTATCCCATATTTCTCTGCTCGCAGACGAGAGTGGCAGCGCCCACGCAGGGCCTCAGCACATTATCCTGTAGGCAGAATTCTAACCCTAACCTCTGGGGCTCCCTGGGAACACCTTGGAAGAGTGTACAGAGTCGCCCTATTTTCATAAGCCTCTCATTTCCACCCACCCCCCCACTTCCCATCTAGCACCCCCTTCCCTTCTCTTTGCTCTCATTGCAGAGGAGGTAGCCTATATCCAGCTAGTGTGTCTATCCATGGCAGCAGTCCCACTGGCCCGTTTGCAGCCAATGGGATCGCTGCGAGGCCTGGAGGGCCTGTAGCCCTGTTCAGCAGGATATGTAGGAGAGGAGCAGGGTTACTCACGCAAGACTGTGCAGAAGTCTGGGGCTGCTAAAGGGAAATCACGACGATAGTAACTTTGGGTATCTTTGGTGGAGGAGTTCTGTTCACGACAAGATTAAAGATTTATGATATTCATTAATTGGGTATTTGTAGATGCAGAGGACCCTTGTTGAACTGAGCAGTGTGTTATTCCAAACTGCGTTTTATACATGAATGCAGTTAGAATCACCTTATGTTCTGTGCTTATGGCAAATGATTTCACACAGTGTTCTCTCATTATGCCGGTTAAAAAGGTACCATAATTACCCCAATAAGTGATTATGCATTTATAAATGTATGGGTTTATATGTGTATGTGGCAGTGCAGCAATTAGCACTGCAGGCTCACAGCTCCTTGTCTGGGGGATTAAATCCAAACCCCTGCTCTGTCTACAAAGCTTTGGCACATTCTTTCTTTGTCTGGGTGCATTTCCTCCATGTAGGTGAGTCTGGCTATTAATGTCCTGAACTGTGTGAGCAAGTGACCTGCGATGGACCGGAATGTCGTCTGGCGTGTCTCTTTCCTGTGTTTCCGGGATGGGCTACAGGTTCCCTTTGACCATGAATTGGATCTGCTGCTATGGAAGCAGCCATCTTTACACATTCAGAACAAATTAATTTGTTCTTTTTCTGTACATGTGGCATTGAAGGAACATGTAGTGTTCTTAGTCAGGGTCACCTGGAGCCTGTTTGGGATATAAGTCCATCACTGGGTGGTCAGGCAAACATACACACACCATAAGTGATTGAGAAATATCCAGAATGGATGTGTCCGTAGCTGACTACAGACAGAAACCAGAGCAAATCATAAAACATAAAAAAATATAAAGATGTAAAATATACAAAAAATATAAAAATGTAAAATATACAAAATAGCATTTTGTTGTTTCTGTATACACTTCAATTCAATGTTTGCCATTATCTTTCATATGCAATTAGTTTGGATTGTTTCCTTAACTGTTACTGTGTCACTCCATTTGAGTACATGATCCTGGCCACTATCATTGCGAACTGCATCGTTCTGGCACTGGAGCAGCATTTGCCTGGAGAGGACAAAACTCCCATGTCAAAGAGACTGGTGAGGATACCCCGTGTTTTTATCCTAGGGGGATGTTTCTCAATATGTGTACTTGATCATACTTTTGGTCTTGTGTACCGGTTTCCATCATCTTCCATTGCTGAAGACCAGTTCCAATACTAAGAAAAGAAGTACAGAGGACAGTGAAAGTCCCTGGATGTTGTTCTTGCCCTGCTGCAATATCAAGTACGCATCAGCTGCATCCTCTCCAAACAAGAACAATCCCATGATTCACTGCGTCTCAAGTTCATTCTTGGGAGGCAAGTTAGCAAGACCAGTCATGCCAACACCACAAGTATGATCTTTGCGTTCTTGATATTGAGAAACAGCCCTGGTGTGGGTTGTAGGGTCTTGTAGTATTATGATAGACGACCAACCATCAGCCACTTTTCACATCATGCTGTGATTTCTAGCAATGTGCAATTTCCTCAAATTTACCATGCATGACATTAACTATCAATGTTCATGTATCATTTTACTCCACTATTTATTTTTTTACTAGTTATCCCAAAAGGCCGTATTAAATATATACCATTCCATATGAAGTTCTGTATTAAAACTCCCAAGACGTGTGGCTCAGGGCTATGAACCTGCTTACACTCCTCATTGCAGACTGTGGGTGCTGATGTTATTGCTATAATTTTTATTAATGGCAGATGCTGTAATGGACAAAAACATGTCAGTAACACTGACAGAATGAAATTTGTAGTGAAATTCAAGCACTGATAAACTGTTTTGTCTGCCTGATTTGTTATGATTTAATGCACAAGAAGGCATTTGTGCTTATGTTTTATGGCAGCAGGTTTCTCAGTTAATCACAAGAAAACAATCACAGCTGAATAAGGCAGGACACACTTTTTGCTATGGATTCTCACTTGTCATTATAATCACTGTACCTGATGCCCCTTATTGTGGCATTCATTTTAAATTCAAGGAAAATGTTCATAGTACTTTATTGTACTGTTAATAATTACTTATTGCAATGTTCAATTTTTTGAGAAGCTTTGCAGTGTCACTGAACTTATAAATGTTTTAAAGCTTTCTTTTATTCTGAGAAATATTGAGGACTTGTAGTATTAAGAAAAATTGCATTATGTCCAAGATTTGAGAACTAAATAATAAAGATTGGTTTTGCTACCATGCCAACTCATGTTTAGGGAAATGGTTACATTACAAATGCACTGCTGTTCTACATAAAGATTAATTGGAATCAATCATTATTGCCAAAATATTGTTTCCCTTTTGACCTGTTCTATCTTAATGACTTTATTGCAGCGCACTGGCTTAATGTGTTTTCTTTTCAGGAAAAAACAGAGCCCTACTTCATTGGGATCTTCTGCTTCGAAGCGGGGATCAAGCTTGTGGCTTTGGGATTTGTGTTCCACAAGGGCTCCTACCTGAGGAATGGTTGGAATGTCATGGACTTCATTGTGGTGCTCAGTGGGTGAGTGCGCTCCATCCAGCCTGAAGGACTTCTCTCATTTATATGCATGCTGTTATATCAGAAAGATACATTCAGTCTGCATTGCGTCTTCCCTGGCAGAGACCTGATTGTCGTTTAATCTACAGATAGCTTACCTTTGGAGTTAACTGCCAGTCTAGCCAATTAAGTAGGTGGGGGTTTCAAGTTAGGCATATTGCTTTCTGTTCTCCTCAGGATTCCCATGTAGACATATATAATAATGCAGAGGAATAAGGTGGTGCCTCTATATCACAGCAGCATCCTTCATGGCCTGGCAGCAGCCATGAGTAACATCATTCTCTGTAACTTTTTCTTGTCCTCCTTCCCTTCACGGTACAGCTCAAAATGTAAAGAGAGGCTGTTGACTCACTCCAGCTGCAGTTGGTGTGGGCATGTGTGAGCTTTCTATTCAAACGCAAACACACACCAGAATACAAACACAAAAATGTCAGATGCTAATATTAAGGAAATCAGACTTTTATCTCTTATGAAATATTTAACTTCTGCTTTCTAGAAAACAATGTAGAGTGAGTGAAAGTGAGAGAATTGTTTGGCTAGATTAGTTTTTAATCAAAATGATGATTAAAGCATTATAAATCTGTTGTATATATTTTACATATACTTATAGCTCTGTCTATGCTTATCAAGCTGTTAAAACTAAGCATGTTTTTATGTGTTCAGTGTTCTTCATTTCAAATGCGTGCCTTGCAAAAAAGTGAATCATAACTGTTTAAGCTGTCAGTCTGGTATTGTTATTGTCAGCATTGTGTTATGGTACCACGTGGGGACCATTTTTCAGGTCCCCACAAAGATCTGTGAATGCAATCAAAAATGTAAAAATACCAAAAGTCTCGTATTTTGTTTCCTTACTTATGGGTAAGGTTAGGGTTGGGTAGGGGTTAAGGTTGTCATGTTGGGATTACAGCTTTCCCCATAGAAATGAATGGACGGTCCCCACAAAGATATAATTACAAACCTGTGTGTGTGTGTGTAGTTTGCATGTTCTTGCTGCCTGTCTGGCTTCAATTCAGAAATATTTATTGGCGAATTGGCATATAAACTGCCTAGGATGTGTCCTGCGATGGAATGGCGTCCCATTCTGGACATATAATGAGAATTGCTCATAGAAATACAATCACTGACAGACAACTTTTTTGTATATATGAGCTGTTTTTGCCAAGGACAGTTTTATGTGATGGATTTTGTATAATTTTAGCCATGGTTCAGTCATTTCATGAAAATCTCCAATCCAACAAAGTACAGGTGCTCTTCGACTAAAGGTTACATTCTGATGAACCCATTGTAAGTTGAAAATATCATAAATCAAATATGAATATGAATATGAATATGAGATGATAAATAAGCAGCACAGTGGCACAGTGGTTAGCGCTGTTGGCTCACACCTCTGGGACCAGGGTTTGAGTCACCATGTGTAGAGTTTGCATGTTCTCCCAGTGTCGTTATGGGATTTCCTCTGGTTTCCCCCACAGTCCAAAGACATGATAAGGTGAATTGGTTACTCAGTTGTCAATAGGTCTGCATGTGTTAATGTGCTCTGTGATTGGTTGGCGCCCAAAAAATTTCCTGCCTTGCACCTGTAACTTCTGGGATGAGCTCCAGCCCCCCTCAACCCTGAACTGGACAAGCAGGTACAGAAAATGGGTAGATGGATAGATAACTAAATACATACTGTAAATAAATAAGTAACTGTGGGTAAATATCAGTAATTGAAAAGTAAATAAATGAAGTTTATCCTATTATTAAATGTACAGTACAATACAGAAAAAAGTTTTACATTGACAGCATCAGTAGAAAGTATTATACGATATATCGCTAGCCCAGGAACAGATCAAAAGAAGTTTGATGGCTACTGAATGTGCATTGTTATCACAACGTCATAACGTTAAAATGTCATAAGACAAAACAATGTAAACTGAGGAGATTCTGTATATTTAAGAATTAAGATCATGGTGATACCAGAGGTAGGAAATCCAGTTTGATTCCAAGATGACGTTTATATGTAGCATTGTGTATATATGTCAAATAAGTGTTTTATTGATGTTTTTTCATTGCCATTTTGATGTTACCATATCAAACTTGTATGAGATGGTCATATTAGCAAATAGAGGGATTGTTTGTTGGTGTCTGATAATTTAGCCCACTCTGTGTCCAAACAGAACAAATGATATTCACCTCTCACTTCATTTCTCATAGCTGTTTATCCAGTGCAGACTTGCAGTAAGCCTGGAGTCTGTCCCAGGAAGCATAAGGCTGAAGACACCCCTGCTGGAATTTAACGGTTTTACTGATGCTGGGTCGAGATGTACTTCATATATTTAATTTGGATAAAGTCAAACACCATAATGAATGAGAATTCGCTATACAGAAGTAATAGTAAGCATCTGTAATCCCCATTTTTAGTATTACTGACCACTAGGTAAGTGATGTTGTAGCTTTCAAAATGAAACTCAAAATCTGACATGAAAACATATCAGCCAGAACTGAATGATTAATGTGGAACGATGAATTTTAGGATTGTAGTTGTAGTAAAGCCACTGCATTAATATATTTCTGCATGCTTTAAGGTGTGTCGGGTGCAGCACTTGGTCCTGTGCATGCACATGTGTGTATATCTGTTTTCTGTATTATTATGGGAAGGAAATATTTCCACTGTGGCTTCAGAATAGAACTGCAGTATAAGCATTGTACAGCCAGTAAGAGTGGGTGGCTAAATGGATTGGCAATCAAGTCTAAAACCTGTTATCTCCTGGCTCAAGATTCTAGTTATATGAATGTAAATGAGACCCTGTTAATGCCAGACCAAGTCACAAATAGATAGAATACCAAACCTTTAACTGTATGAATTGGCACCTTGAGTTCAGCATTGTCCTTCCCACCGTATTAGGTACTATGTACATGGCTGCTTGCATTCTAGTAAATTCCACTTTAAATAATGTACAAAGAAGCCTTCACTCTTTATGTTATATTTTATGCTTAATCATCTTGCATTAGTACTTCATGAAGTTGAATATCGGAGTTTTCAATGTGAAAATTTTCTGCAGCAATATATCAGTGATGGGGGGGAGCATAGCCCAGGTCACGAGGAATTTCTGCAGTAGATATGACTCTCTAGTTTTTGTGTACGACACATATTGTAATATTCCCAGTTGAACTACTTAACTTGTTTTCCTTGTTTTCATCCACAGCATGCATTATCTTTATATTAAACAAAAGACATAATTCAATGAAGATTCTTAAACCCATGCTTAAACCCATGTTCCTTATGAAATACACAATGTTCTGAGAAGATAGCTTTTGGCATGCTGACATCACATCTCACCCTAACACCCACACTGATATTTTTCTGCTGGATTGACTTACATAAAGGGAGAATCATCACATAGATAGAGATAATAAGAAGGTAGAATCAAAACAGAGCACATCTCTGTAGTCTTTCAAATTTTCGAATCTTTCAAAGCTTAGCAACCGAATCTGTGATCAAAAGATCACAAGGACTTAAGTAGGGCGACTGCCCATCCTGACTTATCTTGGAGAATTTACCCTGAATGAATGAATGGTTGTTTATTACAAATTCCAAAATCAGTACCCTAGAACCATTTTCTTATGTTTGGGCAGTAACTTATGGGCTGTGTGTCTTGCAAAACAGTCTATGTGTAAATCTGCAATGGAGCAGCACTGTACATTATATAATTCTTCCTTAAAAATTTAAAGAGTTGATTATGTAGTAGAAGTCGTAAAATCTCATTTTGCTTCCTGTCATTGTCTCATTGGAACTGTATTGTCAGCAGGCTAAACAGTGTCAATAGAAGTTTTTCTATCATAAATTAGTCTACATCGAACAGACAAGTAAGTCAGTCTTAAAAGAAAACTATACAAAGTAAGTGTATCAGCACAGTATGAGAATTGAAACAAGGCCAGTAGGTCATGGCTGGCGGCATTTCATTTCAAAAGAAATTAATGAACTGCAGATAGCAAACCCATAGAGACCAAAGGCTAAATTAATGAATTTTTTCTGATGTCAATGTCTTAAAGCTCAAAAGGAACAGTGCACTGTACTTGAAACCAATGAAAGATATTGTCACATTTAATGCTTTTTTGATTGAAACATAAAAATGGGTATTTTTATACTTTAGCAAACTAGCAAACTAATAATGCATCACTGAGGTTTTCATGTTTGTTGATGAACAGGCATTAGCTGAGACCCATATCTAAAGGCCCTGCGGTGGCTCACTGGGTAGTATTGTTGCCTTACACCCCCACACATGTCGACCCAACTGTAGTGAAAACAGGGAGTTGAGTGACAGAAAACTTGTACAATTTGGTGAAAACTGTGAGCCATTAAAAAGGAGTCCTTATGGTCGTATATTTTGTTTTTGTTATCATTATTATTATTATCATTATTATTATTACTACAAAACTTTCAGTTAAACAGACTCACCGACACACAAAGTGCGTAACGTTTGCCTAGGTTTGATTTCTCACTACAGACATAGTGAAGTCTCCACTGATCTGAGAACTTCGACAAATAATGCCAGTGGCATTTCACATTTGGTGGTTTCAGCCATTTTGGGTGCAACTAACATAAGTATCACAAAACTACTCTACAACCCATGGTTGCAGCAAAGACTGTTCCATGTGGCTCTGTTCCATGTGGTCCTCACTTACACACTACCACTCTTGGCATGCACATTCATGCACTTAGCACAGGTATTCAAGGGTGTCCCGTCCTTAATAACCCAGTGCAGTGCAGTGCGCTTGATGTGCGCCTTACCTACACTTTGTCAAATCCCACATCAAACTCAAACATCAAACTCAAGGAAGTATGACCGCTTAGCAGAGCCCAACATGCCTCCAAAGGAGTTTTAATCTGCCCAAAGTTGTATAATAAATGTGGCACAGTGGTGCTGTAGTTAACGCTGTAGTTAACCTCTGGCACCAGGGTTCAAGTTTCTACCGTGGCTCCATGTGTGTGGAGTTTGCATGTTCTCCGTGTGTCATCGTGGAGATTCTCCCCAATGTCCAAAAACATGCTAAAGTTAATTGGTGTTGCCAAATTCCCTGTGTGTGGGGGTTATGTATATATTGCATTGTGGGGACTATTTTTCAGTGCCCACAAGGACAAATTCAATTTTTAAAAAATCTGTTACCTCAATCAAAAAACTAAAAATGCCAAAAGTCTTGTATTTTGTTTGGTTACTTTTGGTTAAGGTTAAGGCTGGATAGGGGTTAAGGTTGTCATGTTGGCATTAGAATTATATCCACAAAGATATTAATACAAACTTCTGTGTGTATGTGTGTATGTGTGCGTGTGTGTGTGTGTGTGGTCTAGGTATACCTTACCTTGTGGGGACCAAATGTCCCCACAAACGTGATGAATACCTGTTTTTTTTTTTTTACCTTATGGAGACCAGTTTCCTGAATAGGACAGAAAAAGCATGGATGGATAGATGGATGGATGGATGGATGAATACATAGCCTATGCAACAGTGAAAGACAACCTCAGATACTACCAACACAAATGACAACATAGCAGCATGATGTCACTTGTTTTCCTCTTCAGATAGGTGAATGTGTCTTACATCAACTTCTGCCACCACAGTGTGTTGTATTTCAGTGTGCTTGTCCTTAAGTGTGCTGAATGGTTTGATGCATTTATAACCCAGAAATGAATACTGTGGTAAGCCTTCACAACAGGTTGTTTCTGATTCTGAAGTAACTTTTTTTTGTTTGGTTTGAGTGCAGCAAAGAAAAAAACCCATGAAATTTGACACCTATATCCCCCCAGATTGTGATTTTTGAATCATGATCTTGCTCTGTGTTTCTGCATATATCACGGGTTTCCTTCTGCAGACCATAAGTGAGGTGGGCTGGTTTTTCTAGTATGAACGTTTGTCATGTGAGGGTATCCCCCTTCTAACGCCCTGTGCTCCAGAGCTCTCTGTGACCCTGTACTGAATTAGAGGCTGGACGTATATAGGTTATTAGATGTTTTATCAAGTCTGTTTCCTGACACGGCACGGGCATGCTTTGCCCAACATATATTTCAGCTTTGGCTTGATGTCTGCTGAAGGGTTCACTGCATAGTTTTTGATGGAGTGGAGGATGTCAGGGACAGCTTTGCTTTTGGAGATATCTGATTTTGGCAAGAGGTTTTGATTGTACAGGCATTTTATCAAAGCTTCCCTGAAAAAATTGTGATCAAAAATTTTGTGACAGAAAAATGTTATATATGTTTGACTATTGATGTAATTAAAGTGATGCTTTATTCACCATTTTCTCATGTGAGGTTATATTTTTCAATGTGTTTTGTACCTCTAGAGCATTTCTCAGGGTTAGGAGCCTTGCATAAGGGTCCAGTGATAATGCAGCTACTCTAGGATTTGAGCCGGCAATTTCCTGATCATGCGTCCTGATCATAAGTCCTGAGTCCTAACTCACAGAGTCACACACTGAGGACCCTTTCTTTTCAAAACAGCATACCATGAAGTAATTGAAATCTAAACTCCATACAGAATACTTGCATGTAAAGTAAGATTTTTCATAATGTAGCTATATACAGTGCAAAGGTCCTAGGCCAGGGGTGGCCAATCTCATCCGCAAAGGGCTGGTGTGTGTGCTGGTTTTTGGGGTAACCTTTAGGTCAGCTGTTCAAACACAGGTGTGAGGACTCTACAGCCAATCAGTCCTCTAATTAGTAATCTAGTTAGGCAGTTGCAGCAAAAACCCACACACACAGTGGCCCTTTCTGGATAAGATTGGCCACCCCTGTCCTAGGCAGTCAAAGAAAATGCTTAAAGCTATTATCTGAGTAGTGAATATTTGCTCAGATACAATTTACCATTACAACATACACAATTTAATAGTGACTGAGTAAAAACTAACAAGAATTTAATCTGTTCCCCAAAACTTACTTGCTGGATGGCTTGACGAGCACCACATCAGTTCTCAAACCTCTCTTCAGGGGCACCCCAGCCGTCCTATATATTCATTAAGTAACTCAATTGGGTATTGACTAGCCAAACAAGGAATGCTAGTGGGGCTATGAGTCTAGTGGGGCTATGGGGCTAGAGTCAATAAATCCATGGTTTTATTGGATGGCTGTTCCACGTACTGGGGTGATTTTAGGAGAGATTTTGAAATGGTTAATTTGGCACTCTTTGACTGACATAATCCAATAGTTTTACACCAACATGATAATTTAAACAGTTTTCTTTGCCTACTTATGACTTTTGAACAGTACTGTAGCTCTTAATGGATTTTCCTTTATGACTTAAAGAATGAAGATTCAAGGAAAAGCTGTTTTAGGCTGTTGCTTTCATGAACTGCTAAGTTTCAGTACCAAAACACCCCACTAGGAGGTCCCTGAAAGTTCCTTGAGATTTTAGTGGCACACCTATATCGTTTTTGTTTCATTAACCGTCTTTGTGAAAAAAGCATGCAGTTATAATTAGCATTATATTAGTGGAATTAGCAATGGATCTGTGATCAGTTGCATGGCTGAAACATGTTTTCAGATGCATAACAATGAAGCTTCTAGGAATTTGAATCCACAACATTCTGGTTTCAAATCTAGGTCTTAAACCTGCATTGTTCCTTCACCTGTGCTAACTATTATCCTTACATTCGTCCCCTTCTACAACTGCTCTTCAGGAAAATGCAGTCGCTTGTTGGTATCATCAGCCTCGCCACACCTCCCTTCCCCCATCTGTGTTTGTCTCTACCCCTTGATTGGGTGTGTGACAATTAGTTGAAACACTGCTCTTTAGCCAGGATGAATAATTAATCTGGGGGTGTTGTAATGATTCATAAGCCATCTGGCACTGGGCAGAGCTCCGGTGTGAGACGTGTTTTCATCAAAGCAGGGTTGATGTGTAGCTTGTGGGAGTATAAGACTTGTGATTAACAAGCCACATACACTGCCTTGGACATTACCACCATGCTGTTATCATGATTGAGTATCATTCAGGGGCACTAGGCATCAAGCCCTTTTGCTTATGGACTAATGTAGCCACAGGCCAGCCAGAGCACCCATCCCGACCTCATGTCCACCACCAGTGCCTACAATGGACACACAATTGTCCAAACTAGACATTGAAGCAATGGAAGAAGGTTGCCTGGTCCAGTGAATTCTGTTTCCTGTTGCATCAGGTTAATGACTGGGCACATGAACCTGTGTTGGACTAACAAGTCCGATCCACAGCTACATAGCCCCATACACAGCCGGGCTCCATACATTATGTGTCTTGACAAATTACTACCATTATCATAATAATCAAAATGATCTGTGGATTAAGAACATAAGAAATTCTCAATTGAGAGGAGGCCATTCGGCCCATCAAGCTCGTTTGGGGAGAACTTAACTAATAGCTCAGAGTTGTTAAAATCTTATC
>JAODLD010000049.1:18319452-18330489 GCA_026781065.1 Mormyrops boulengeri
ATCAGCTACCTTTATTTCAGTGGAACCCATAAAATATCTGTACTTTATATTTCTACTCCCTGCATGGATTACCTTACCTTTATCTATGTTAAATTTCATCTGCCAGGTATCAGCCCAGTCCCTAATTAAATCAAGATCCCGTTGAAGCCTATCTGCTGATTGTGCAACTGTAGCCCTTCTGTTGGTTTGTACCACACAGGATAGCCTTCATTCACATCTTGCATCACTCAGTCTTGGCTGCCCAACACCCTGTCTGCTGTTCGTAGTTTTCCAACCTCATTCACTATGGCTGACCATGAGCACACCATGAGCTTTGATGTTTCAAAGCTCTGACCTAGTCGTCTAACCATAATGATTTGGCTCTTGTCAAAGTTACTCAGATCTTTACCCCTGCCCATTTATTCAGCATTCAACATGTCAACTACGAATACACTTAACTTAATATATCCCAGACCTTGACATATACCATTTTTATGTCAACATTGTTAGCTTGACATGGGGGTGGTCATAATCTTTTAGCTCATCGGTGTATATTTGAATATTAGACAGCTTTAAACGTCTTTGACTGCCTAAGTCATTTACACAGTGCTATATGTGTTCCCTACAATGGTCTGGTGTCCTGTACACTGTCTGCCTGGGACAGGCTCCCCCTGTGACCCTGGGCTGGATATACACATGGTGGATGGATGGATGATGCAGAACAGAGGTTTTTATATAACACAAAAACTCAAAAATAAATATATAAACATGACAGACAAAATATCTGAATGAATAAAGTATGATGCTAAATTATGGAAATCGTAGAAACAGAAATCATAAAAACATGTTAGAATGGTGTAAAAATTACATAATGGTAATTGCATTTCTAATAAAATCTGATGAAAATGTAATATTGAAATCAGTGAAATAATGTGATGCAATTGATACAGAAGTCTAAACAACCTTACTAGCAAGAGCAGTGAAATTACAGAAACTATGATAACAATAATGAAACTGTTATAGAATGTCAATTGATTTCTCTCTAATGTTTTTAATTTTTCTATATAGGATGCTTGTAGCTAAAGAGCTAAATAAGCAATAGTAGCCTGGCATTTTTTCATGATGGCTTTTTCGGATGGCTTTTTATGCAGCTCAGGTTAATATAAGGATTTGAAATCAGTGCAACACAAGACAACAACTTATAGAACAGCCTAGTCCTAACATTAAGTATACTAATTTTGCTTTTCATATGGTTCCTTGTAAGCTGGGTATTTTAGTTCTGTAAAAATTAATTTACCCAGTCCGTTATGGAAATGTAGGCTATGAGAAAACAGAACATCAAGTAGGTTTTATATACAGTTTGTTAGCAAAAAGCACTAGCTAATAATGAAAATGAACACAGTTGACTTTAGCCTGACCCACGGCATACAAACAATGGGATCTCTCAGTCTGTATTACACTGTGCTAGGGGCTGAAGTGGGGATAGTGAAGAAAAAGATTTATTTGTCTCTTTTGACTCTTTTGCAAGAAAATAGGGCAACTGGTAGATGAGGGGGATCTTATAAATTGCAACCTAAAAAAAGAATATAGTTTTCCCCTCAGCCATGTTCACTAAGAGCTGATTCTAACTGCAGTACCATCTTTAAAAAGAAATGGAGGAAGAGCAGTCTTATTAAATTCACCCTGATCTCCCATTAGGGAGCTCTCCAGCCAGGCACTCTAGGCTGCCCCTCCCCCACAACCCCATCCCATCTTCATCCATGTCTACTCTACTATCAAAAAAGTAATTCATTTTCTTTTTAAATTCTTTTTTTAAGAATGAAGCTTTAGTCTTTGCATGTATTCTCATCAGTGTTACTTTAGTATGTTTCAGCAGGCATAATTATTTGACTCTGAGGAATACATGTGGTATCAGCACCAGTATGCAGCCACTACCGCAGGCACTGTGCTTGTTTGGTTAATAACTGAAAAACTTTATGACAGATCTTTTTCAAACCTTGCACAGACACTGTATGCACCTGGAACTAAAACTACTAAAATTTTGAGAAAAATTGCACGAAAATTGTAGTAGTGCTGTATAGTGATACCAAAAAAATAATTTTTGATATTTTAAGAGTTTTGATATTTGATGCTGTTAAGACAATAACTCCAATAGTTTTTGACGGATCTTTTTCAAACTATGCAGAGGTATTGTAGGGGAGCCTATCTGTCTGTTTTGAGACAGATCATCCAAAAACTGTAGCATCAGGCAGAATGAAAGCATATGAAATATTACCTTGTGAATGTTGATTTTTGGTTACTTCAGCAAATTTTATCCATAGAACTTTTGTAGCTGGTCAATGAAATGTATAATGGGAAACTTAGCAACATTTATTGTGGGAGTATTTCATTATATCACTGATTTATCTTTTGGAGAGGAGGGGAGAGTGTGTAAGGTAGGGAAATTTATTATGGGGGAATTTAATAATTTCACTTACCGCTAGTCCATTACAGTCCATTCATCATTAGTGAAAGTAAGAATAGACACAGATCTGGTGAACCTAATTACATTAAGATAAGCCTTACAAAAAGTGCTCTAAATGGCTACCTTGCAAGCTTTGGTCTAAGTTATGTATTTGTATGTGTGTGTTTGTGTGTGGGCATGTATATATTAAATTGTGGTAACATATGTCAAAAAACTGTTATGTGACCTTGTTGGGACATTTAGCCAAAGTCTTGTATTTTGTTTCATTACTTCTGGTTAAGATTAGGGCTGTCTAGGGGATAAGGTTGTCATTGTTGGGATTAGGATGTTAGCCATAGAAAAGAATGGACGGTCCCCACAACGATACGAGTACAGGTCTGTGTGTGTGTGTGTGTGTGTGTGTGTGTGTGTGTGTGGGTTTGTATATGTGCATGTGTGTATTTCTAAAAAGGACAGCAATTAACCACGTTTAACCATTCAAAACATAAGCCATCAGACAAGATAAAGTCACTTGTTCGTCAGTATTCTTTGCTGATTTGTGGGCAAGGAATTGGTTTAGTCCACTCTAATTAAAAAAATTATTTGATTTGTAAATATGGTTCTTGTTGATTGTAGCCAATCTCACGCATATACTGTAAATAAGAACGTACAGTTTTTGTTTTGTTTTGGCTTTTTTGCACCCGTCCTGAAGTTGTCATGCAGCATAACTTTAAAATAAGGTGGGACGTGTATATTGTGTTATCACTGTGTATTGAAAAATAAAATGCTGTGTTCCATTTTGAATCAGTATGAGACATAATTTGTCTCATATTTTCTGACTGCCTGATTGTGAGCTCGATTTAGTGTTTAGTGGGTACGTTAAAATAAATCATGATTTGCTATTGCATCAACAGTGCTCCTGTAGCTTAACAAATGGAGCATTGTGCTAACAATGCAGATCTTGTGGGTTCAAATTCCAGGGAGCAGACCAATAACATTGTGATTATGTTCACCTTAGGAAAAAAAATATTTCTGGTCAGATGCATTAATACCTTATGGAACAAATAAGGCAGTAGTGTGATATAGTTAAAAAGCCCTTTAGCCTGTTTCTCCTATTTGAAAATAGTATAAGCTACTGGACCTTCCCCAAATAAAACACTAAACAGCTTGCCCAAACATGGTGTAGTTTAGATCCTAACAGTCACCAGAAACATTACATAAGAAATGCTATATACTCACATATCACCTGAGAGAGAATCTAGCAGGGAATTATATTTTGAATATAAGTACGATACAAAAGAGGTAAGCGGTAAGGGGCATGTGCTGATTACAGTGCGTTGCCACACCCACCACATGACAAACCACCTCAGGGATGAGAACCTGAGTGCAGCTGTGTGGCGGGTGATTCCTCAGCACCACAATAGTCTGAATGGACTAGTGTGAGTTTTTTCCGGTGGCTGGAGTGCCAATCCTGCCACCAACCCCCAAATTTCCCAGTAAGTTGGAGGACCTCCTTATAGGGCACAATACAAAACCGTAGAAGAAAAAATAGGTGTCCAACCTGCTTCACAAAGGTGATGGATTGAGGTTAGTCTGGGGGACAGATGTTTAGGTGTTCTAGAATTTATTATTGTTCCATTATTGATTTCTGAGTTTACCTAAACAATTGCTTACACTATACAAAAATGTGAATTGCATAACTAAGTGAATTTTCTTAACCACTTTCCAAAGGTACACTAAGCGCTGTGTCATCTGTTGGCATGTAATGTGCGGGTGATGAAGTAAACATGGATTATCACGATTACTCAGTAATGTATTTCAGCTTGAGGGCAGGAATAAGCTCGGAAAATAAATCAGCCTGAATCTATTTCCCCTTCTCAGAGGACTTCTTTGTATAATCAGACATATGTCACATAAAAGCCAGCAGTTATTTCTTTTCATTAGCTATATGCCATGGGCTTGAGATGCTGTGTGTGGCATCACTGTACACTTAACAGGCTGTGGGCCTCACCACTGTCACATATTTAGTGTATCCTAACAGGATCATGTCTATAGGTTCTGAATATAGGCACTTACTGTAGTTACACTGAGGATTCATATACGCAGGGGGTGGCATGGTGCCTTTCGGGGGTTTAATGCCGTCCCATATCTCTGGCACTGAGGTTTCATTGCTGGTACTCACATAGTCACACACTATGGACAGATCAGACAACTGTCTGCCTGATTTTGGACAATGAAAAAGACGCAGAGTGCTGGTGAAGCTTCCAAACATATGGGGAGAACATTTTCTTATTTCACAGGCTTTGTATTTAATGTGTCGCATTTGTATTAAATCTGTTACTGTAAAGTTTATCACCGCTTCATTGGATAATTTAATTATCAGTTCACCTAGGTCAGTGGCTGCAGCATGTAATGTAATGCATTTTTCGACCCTTTCAGGAATCCATAGGAAAGACAAGCTTGATGAAATCCTGAGAGTATATGTATTTTTTTTGAAAAACACAACTTATGATTCCCACAGTTCATGTGGATGGCGGATATGGGTTCTCTCCCATAGGTGCTGGGGCTGCTTAACGCATGCTAATTCTTGTCCACATAGTGTCTTTGTCTTCAGTTACCCATATACTAGTGTTTACACCAACAAATCATCTGTCACAATTAGAATGTAGTAATCAGTGGTCATTGTTGACACACCACAACAAAATGTGTCCTCTGCATTTAACCCATATGTGACATAGCAGGGGGCAGCTAATTCAGTGCCCAGAGAGCAGTACCTTGCTCAGGGTACTTCAGTGGTACTTTGCTGGTCAGGAATTTGAACCTGTAATCTTTCAATTACAAGTGCGCTTCCCTAACCCTCAAGCCACAAATATACATTAGTTTGAAATGTTTCTTTTAATATGAATAATTTTTTGTGGGTGGTGCCTACATTTTTGACTTTTATATAATTTCTTATTATGAGAAAGTCCAATCAATGTCATCACAGCTTTTCCCGTCAATGCACGACATCTGCGTCGAGTCCAGCCCCCACCTCCTCCCTCATTTGCCTGCCAGTGACCTGCTGCTCTGTAGGCTTTGTCTAGCAGTGCAACATGCATGGATGAATGTCACATTCACTGGACTAAATCTGCAGTACTGCAAATTCCAAAGATCCAGTAGACGTTGCTGAAGAGAGGAAGAAGACCAGGAGATATTACCATATACAAGTTCCCACCGCATGGGATGCATCTGGGGATGCCTTGAAGGAGTACATGCTAATTGAGGATGAATCCCAAGTATAACGTAATGCACTTGTGCGATCTCCAAAATAAAGAAGATAAAAAGGGATGAATTGCCATTGTCAGTGTGCTACATATCAGCTATAAGTAAGCGCTTTCCTCATGCCAATGAAATATGCAGCTAAATTAGCCAATGAACCTAATCCACAAATCTCCTATAAAGAATCCCATAAAAGAGTAAGGATCATGTAACCTCACTAGGATTAGAGAGACTGGGGCCGGTGCCCTGGAGCCAGACACGGGGTGGGGGGAGCTTGCAGGCAAGTGCCCAGCCGACCAAAGCTCGAAAGAGTTACATGGGTCTGCCCTCCTGCCTGGCAGTCGAAGGCATGGACCTTGTTGGACTGATCATCACCTACCAAAACTGGCTTTAGGGACATGGAATCTTACTTCTTTGTTGGCAAGAAGTAAGTTGGAGCCTGAGCTCGTGTGGGAGGTAGGGATATACTGACAAGATCTAGTTGGTCTTACCTTAACACACAGCATGGGCTCTGAAACCAAACTCCTGGTGGGTGAGAGGCAACAGGAAGGTAAGGGGCCAGTGAACGAGAGGGTTGCCTCCCTTCGCTTTGAGTCAGGGGACAGGCTCTGACTGTTTTCTGTGCTTATTCACTGAACACTAGTTCAGAGTATCTGGCCTTCTTTGAAACCTTGGATGGGGTGCTGGAACGCGACCCCTCTGGGGACTACGTTGTGGGGGACTTTAATGATCATAAGGATAATGACAGTGAAACCTGGAGGGAAGGAATGGCCTGTTCGATTAGAACCTGAATGATGCTCTGTTATTGGACTCTGATGCTAACCACAGTTTGTTCCTAACAAACACCATGTTTGAGCATATAGGGCATTTCGTAAGTGCGCTTGGCACTAGAACACCCTAGGCTGCAGCAGAATGGTTGATTTTGTAATCGTATAAAACTGGTGACCATATGTCTTGGACACTTAGGTGAAGAGAGGAACTGAGCTGTCAAGTGATCACCACCTGGTGGTCAGTTAGATGAGATGGCAGGGAAAATGCTGGATAGACCTGGAACACTCAAACATACAGTGAGAGTGTGCTGGAAGCATCTGGTAGAGACTATCCAGGAGATCTTCAGCTTACACGTTCGGCAGAACTTCTCTTGCATCCTGATGTAGGATGAGCCTGAAAGGGCTATGTCCTATGTCTCCATTGCTGAGGCGGCTGTGCGGAGCTGTGGCCATAAAGTTGTTGGTGTCTGTCACTGTGGCAACTTCTGAGCCTGGTGGTGGACGCCAGCATTAAACGAAGCAATCAGGCTGAAGAAAGAGACCTTCCAAGCTTGGTTAGCTTATGGGACTCTTGAAGCAACTGGTAAGCTATGCAGAATGCATCGGTCAGCCTCGAAAAGATTCTGACAAGCCATCAGGTGAATCAGGCTTTATCCATACTGCTTACATCAGGAATGGAGAGCTGTCTGTTGGATTGGCAGACTAGGGTGGTGGTTCCAATCTTTAAGAAAGTGGACCGGAGGGTGTGTTCCAACTTCAGGGGGATCACATTCCTCATCCTCCCTGGGAAGATCTATGCCAGGGTATTAGAGAGGAGGGTCCATCCATTTGTCAACCCTTGGATCCAGAAGGAGTAATGCAGTTTCCATCCTGGTCAAGGGACATTGGACCAGCTCTTTGTGAGGGCCTCACAAGGATACTAGAGAGCTCATGGGAGTTTGCCCAACCAATCTACATACAACCATGTCCCTCAGGGGTTCCTGTGGGGGGTGCTATGGGAATATGGGTTTTGTTGTTATGGGCCATTAGGTCTCTCCAACTGGGAGGAGACCTTGGAGCAGACCCAAGACATGTTGGAGAGATTGTATCTCTGGGCTGGCCTGGGAACACCTTGGAATCCCCCCAGAGGTGCTGGAAGAGGTGGCTGGGGAGAGGGAGGTCTGGGCATCCCTGCTCAGACTGCTGTCACCAGTAGTCGAATAAGTGATGGAAAATGGATGGATGGATGGATGGATGGAATAACCAATGAATTACATTTTGCACACAGACAGCTTTCATGTACATCTGATTCATCTTCAACACATGTAACAAATATTCAGGTCAGTGTGTTTTCTTTACAGAGGCTGGAAAGTCTGATTATATTGCGTGTACTTTCAGGATTTTGGCTACTGCAGGGGCACATATGAACATCCCCGTGGACCTGCGGACCCTCAGGGCGGTACGAGTCCTCAGGCCCCTCAAACTTGTTTCTGGGATCCCTAGTGAGTGCCTCAGTATACATACAAGCCAGTGATCCTTGAAACGCAAACATATTCCCATTTACTTACCTGTGAAGTCCTGCTATTGCTCTTTTCTCTTTCTATGAGCTGATTTCTCTGGAATTAGTAGATTTAGTTGCATACAAGACACATTTGTCTAAAGTGGCACAATAAATACCTTTATAGAGTTTAATATAACTGCACCCCATTTAACTACTATTCTACTACTAAGAATTTTTAAATAACTAACTATGCCAAACATGGAAAAACCTCTTCATCTAGTATTTGGCATCCACAAGAGAAGGTAAATGCAAACTGTTATCCTCCACAGTAGTCAAAAATATATGAGTCCACTATTTGATAAACTATCTTACAGTTTTAGGCCTTGTTTGCATAATGAATGATATTAAAATTGTTACTGAAAATGTTCCTAGGGAGGATTATTCTTGGAGAAACGTTCAGTCCCAGTATTTAGGACAGTAGCCAAGTTACGAGTGAACTTGTGTTTGTTTGTTGTAAGGCTTGCAGATAGTCCTGAAGTCTATAATCAAGGCCATGGTGCCACTGCTGCAGATTGGTCTCCTGCTCTTCTTTGCCATCCTCATGTTTGCGATCATTGGCCTGGAGTTCTATAGCGGGAAGCTGCATCACACCTGTATTCCCTCACAACACATTCTCGGTAAGATGGGTAAGATTTTCTGTTACCTGGAGAAAATACATTCTGAATATTCACAAGCCATAGTGCTTCTGTTTCTGACTAAAACTTGCCACTGTGGATTTTAGTATTTATTATTTAAAGGATGTGAAAACTAGTTAAATGAAAAAATGTGTATTGTGTCTGAAAAATTTGGTATGAATAGCTTGCCCATCTTTTTATGTGTATTTTATGCTTTCTTAATTTACTTAATAAGTTAAAGCTAAATATGTGACGATAATGCACTTTATTATTGATTCTGTTCTGTTCCATTCAATGATGGTTAGTATTAAATCGTTCTACATTAATTTCTTCATTGACTATCACTTGTAATGATTGAGGAGTGACTCAATTAATAATATTAATTATTTAGTTTGTTAGTGGGGCAGTGCAGTAGTGCAGTGGTTACCGCTGTTGCCTCACTCCTCTGGGACTTGCATTCCAGTCTCTGTCCTGGTTCTGTATGTTTGCATGTTCTCCCCATGTCATCGTGGGGTTTCCTTCGAGTACTTTGGTTTCCCCCCACAGTGCAAAAATATGCTGAGGTTAATTGGAGTTACCAAATTGCAAATGGTATGTGCGCCCCATCCTGGGTTGTTACCTGCCTTGCGCCCATAGCTTTTGGGATAGGCTCCGGACCCCGGCGACCCTGCATAGGACAAGCGGGTACAGAAAATACATGGATGGATAATATATCTGCTACATATGGTATTTTAAGTCAAATTTTGCAGTAAGAAAGGTAATCTAAAAGGTACTGATTCACAATTCATTCTGTACTTTGTATTTATAAACTTTATTACCAGATGGATGTGTTCTATGTGATCATTTTTAAAATCTATGGAGCTTTTTTTTACATTGGGCTCTCTAGGGTTTGTGTTTTAAACATATTATTGCTTAGGGACAGATAAATATACTTATTGGGGAAAAGTCAGGATATTTAGGTTGTGTTTCAATGCTAGATAATTTCACGGCAGATGTCTTTATTCTTATCCGTTTTAATTTTTCATTAAGATTTTATATCACTTCCACTTCAAAGACAAAACTTCCTTTTTACAGAGAATGAGACGGTGGATTCCTCAGAGGTAGAATTTGCCTGTGGAGTGAGGAAGTGTCCAGACAAGTATGACTGTATCGGCACCTGGATTGGACCAAATGATGGCATCACCCAGTTTGACAACATCTTGTTCGCTGTGCTGACTGTTTTTCAGTGCATCACAATGGAGGGTTGGACTGCAGTCCTCTACAATGTAAGTTTTTTTTTCTTTCATCCGTATGATGGAATGCCTTATTAGACCATGAAAGTCTTACATGTTGACATTATTTTTAGTTCTGTGTTTGTTCCATTATGTTTAATCCATCACAGAGTAATGGTAAGTCTATGCTAGGAAACAAAGGGACAAAGCAGGGAATATCTTGAATGAATGCAAGTCCATCAGGGGGTGTTCAGCCACATGATATATTGTACTTAGAAATGCCACATACCTTTGGACTGTGGGAAGAACTTGGAATACTTAGAGGAAGCCTTAGCACAGGGAAATAGGCAAATGGTTTTGCTTTTATTTCTTTTAACAAATAGGTGGATATATGTGATACAGAAATAAAAAATGTATTGTATGCCATCTCAGATAAGATCTAGGACCGCATCTCATTCCTTTGCCACAATACATATCTGTATATAAAAAAAAACTAAAAATACTGTTCCACCAGAATTGTGGCTTTGCTGGCTCTTAAATCCTAAAATCGGGCTGTTAAACAATATCGTGCCATTTATTGTACTGATTGTTCACTTGCCAGCCTGTTGCCATGGAAACGCCATCTGTGCCTGTTCTAAAGTATCAGTCCTAAGTCAATTAGTTGCAAACACATGCACATGTTAAAGCTACACTGATGCCAAATGAGGATTAAATGGTTTCTTTGTTCAGATGACATAAGCACCATTAGATTTTATCAATCAGAACTATAAGTGATTTATACCCATCCAGAAACAAAGACACTATAAATATTATGTGTTGACAACCATGATAGTGTGACTGTTTGTGCTGTTACTAGCTTTGTTTTTCATGAATGGTGTTAATCTATGAGGATTGTTCTGGAACTCCTGCAGCAAACTTCTGAAGCTATCTTTACTTATTTGTTTCTTATAATCTATTACATGGAAATTCATAATAATCAGTGACATCTTTTCTTTTAATAAATGCAGTCATACAGCCACATTTTGTTGGTTCATCTGTGTCTCATTCTGTGCAGTGCACATCCTTTGCCTTACATGTATCCTGGCAGTTACATGTATATTTGCATTTTTGATATATCATCTATTTTTTTACAGACAATTTTATTGAAAGCCACAGCAAGCAGGGTCAGCCTGTCATGCCTAGAATAGTTGGGGTTAAGGGTCATGCTTAGGGTGACCAGATA
>JAODLD010000049.1:18349071-18372843 GCA_026781065.1 Mormyrops boulengeri
TATTAGTTAAGTTCTCCCCAAACGAGCTTGATGGGCCGAATGGCCTCCTCTTGTTTGTAAATTTCTTATGTTCTTATGTTCTTAACTTCACCTTAATCCTATCAAACACCTTAAGGATGAACTAGAATGGAGATTCTGAGCCGGGCTTTCACGTCCAAAATCAGTTGCTGACCTCGCAAATAGAAGAATAAATATTAAATAAATATTGAATAGCATTAAAATAACAATAATAAATATTACAATAGTACAAATTCCCACAGACGCACTCCAAAATTTTGTGGAAAGCTATTATAGCTGCAGCGGGGGGAGCAACTCCATATTTATGCCTCTGGATTTAGAATGGGATGTCATGAAAATAGTTGTAATGGCCAGGTGTCCCAATACTTTGGTCTGTATAGTGTATGTGCTGGTCAGTAGTCTGCTGTCTGATTTCAGATGCCTAAATGCTACTGGTGTGTTACCTCTACTACTGGAAAAGTCTTTTCTGTTCTAAAGTTCAGGCTGAGTCTGAGTTGAACCCCCTCATAATCTACACATATTCATATCTGTCACTTCAACCTGACTTTTATCCAGAAAATCTTGCTCCACAAAGTAATATAAGGGCAGAGTCTAAACTCGTGCATGTATAATGCATGTGTAAGCATGTAAGACGTTACAACTGAAAAATTTGCATGTTTGACGTGAAACATAGTAGCATTTTGCATGGAATCTGGAAGTGCCGACTTTACATTAGAATCTGTTGAGGCATTAAGAAGAAAAAGAAAAAGTGCCCTACCAAACTGTTTATGAGTCTTTTGTAATTTCAGTACGGTCCTGCACATCATTATTTCAAGTTACGCATCCAATTATTTTATAATATCCTATGTAAGTTTTAAATAAGTTATAAAAATTACCTGCAGTATTGCAAATATAACAAAAATAAGTGTAAAACATAACATTTGACAAAAGATCTGAATGTGAATATATGGCTTTTAAAAGGAAATTCTTTGTATTGTGCAAAAACTGCTGTACTGCATTGGATTTGAAACAATATCATCTTAGAGTACTTTGTTATATCACAGCACCTTGGAGCACTGAATGATCAAAATGAGAGCTTGACTGTATTGGTTTCATAGTAACATCTGAATAGATGTGGCATGGGTTTTGGCAATGGTAGTGGCACAGAGGATTGAGCAAGAAGTGAGGCCAGCATGTTGACAGTCAGAATGCAGGAAAAATCTGCACAATGTAGCATGTGTGATTTGTTTAAAATATCTGTGATCAACCTTACCCCCTTACCCTTTTGTCCCATCATGCGACCAAGTGCATGCAACTGGCCAGCATGGGACACTTTTACTACCAAAAAAACACAACAAGCTACCAAAAATAGAAAAATGAACCCTTCAGACAAATACCATTAGAGAATGAGCACCATTTATATGTGTTTTATTACTGTCTCATTTCCTTTAAGGTCTCAACATTTCAGAGTTCTTTAAATATTGTGCATTGTACCTGTTGATGTTGCTCTGTTGTGATACCGGCGCCATCTTGTCGACACACAAAGCTTTGCTTGCTAAGTGACAGAGACCAAAGCGATTTTGGGCTTAGCTCCTGTCCTAAAATCAGATGCCATTGGGTTATGCAGTAGAAATAACAATTTTGTAGATTATTTTGCTCAAGTAGTACCAAATTAATCATACAGCCTATATTTGTGGAATTTAGGAATTACTAATATGAACATAATCTATTGTTTATGTCACGTTTTGGACTTTGTCACTGCAATTGTTTTGTCTATGTTCACAAATACACTAATGTCTTGTTTTCAACCAATCGCTCATTGATTTTCACGGACTACACAAGAGTACCAGTACGAGTAAGTAATGTCTGTTCCTTTATCTTATCACTCAACATATCTGATTTTCTTAACTCGGTAAATGTTTTCCAGTCTTTAAATAAAAAAAAAATGTATGAAGATTCATCTGTGTTTTCACATCGTTTGTTTTTGGTTTTTTTTTTCTTCTGGTACTTAATTTTTTTTTCAATTTGTAAATTTCTTTAAATGTTTTTCCTGTTTACCAAGATTCGAAAATCAGAACCATTAGAAGTGTCAGTTAGTACTATTTGAATGTTTTCTTTCTATGCTGTCATTTCACATACATGTATGAATCAATGAAAAGAAAACCTATACATACTTTGAATCTATTTATTAAAATGTTTAAATGAATGAAAATAAATGAATGCTCTGGAGGATCCTACTCATTGCCTATGTTGACGAGGTTTCTCATCTTTTATTCCAGCAGGAGGAGGCGTCCATACCTGTACAGGAAGCGGGCCATTCACAGAAGCCGTCCTGCCTATGTTGCCGAGACAGAGGCGGAGGACCAGGCTGACGGGGGAGACGAGCAGCAGTTCAATGCCTCTAACTCTTTCGTGAGCAGGAGAGACAGGAGGAAACGGATATCCATGTCGGTGTGGGAACAGAGAGCCAACCAGCTGCGCAAACGCAGGCAGATGGCCAGCCGGGAAGTCCTGTTCAGCAGCCCCAGCGAGGAGCTGGACACCCCAGGCAGCTGCCACCATCAGCGCAAGGCCACCTACACATCCAGCGCCAGCTTGCGCCAGCTTCCGGAATCCCCCGTGTCTACGGGCATGCCTCTGCCAGAATCGCCTATGTCGGTGGCTATGCCACTCCCTGAGCCCCCCATGTCCATCCCCGAGCCCCCCATGTCCATCCCTGAGCCCCCCATGTCTATCATCATGCCCCCACCAGACAACCCATTAGCCATGTCACTTCCTAACCCCTCAGAATCAAAGCCGTTGCATTTACCAGGGCCAGAAGACAGGTTAGCCGTGACAAACCATTGCCACCTGTCGCAGGAGGGCTGGAGAAGCCCCCGCTCTGGAGAGAGACGGCAGCGGGGGGCTCGCAGGTTCCGACCACCCTCTGGGAATACCTTAGCACCTGAGGATGGAACACGACCCAGGAAGCATCGGCACCGGGAGTCCCGGTCTGACGGCAGGGCCAGAGAGGCCCACAGGGAGAGCCATCATGCTGCTAGCCAGGAAAAGAGGCCCCCTGAAGAGAAAGAGGATGCAGAGGCTGAGGAGGGAGACACTCAGACAGTGAAAGATGAGGAGCAGCAGAGGTAAGGGTGACCCCAAGTCATGTTAGTTTTTTTGTCATTGTCATGTCATTATTTTGTTGCTCTGACAGGGAAATTTCTCAATAGTTTTTATTTCAGGTTTTACAGTGGTTTGACCAAATTTTGTTTTTCTTTATGCAAACTATAAATAAACTAATTCAGCTTGCTGTCACTTGATGTCACTATAGAAACGTTGTAGACTATAGCAGTGACCCTCCCAGCATGACAAACCACCCCCAGGTCAGCTAAACCTACCAAGGGTGATCCTTGCCTGGACAATTGTTCAGGGCCTTGGCTTCTCACTCATGGAATTTGGGCTTCAGGGAAAAACAAACAGCACCCCTGGAATATAGAGTATAAACCAGGGGTGTCAGACTCCAGTCCTGGAGGGCCAGAGCTCCGCACATTTTTGGGTTTCCCGTCATTTAACACGCCTGATTCAACTCCTTGTGCTAATTACCACACAGCTTTTAAGCTGAATCATTTGTGGTGGAACAGGGAAAGAACTAAACTACACAGGGCTCCGGCCCCCCAGGACTGCAGTTTGACGCCCCTGGTATAAACCCTCATATCTGTTTATCCTATTAAATCTCCCCCTTATTTACAGGCTAAATGATGCCAGTGGGGAATTTCCTGCATTTGCTGACCTCTCAGAGACTAAGCCCATGCTGCCCTCTGCACATGTGCTGGAGCTGGAGGAGAGCCAGAACACTAGTCCACAACTCATGGAGGAAGCCGGCATGGCAGTACTGGACATCAACATGGCTATGGGAGACAGTGAGAACAATCCTACCTCTCTGAATCGTGAGGGCTTGGACTCGAACGCCAGTGTGGTTATAGAGGTGCCTGGGGCTCAACCGCTGATGGAGCTGACACCTATGACAGGTACTTTGGGCAAACGAGTTCCGGAAACATCTGCATGCCCATTACGGGAATTAGCCAATGCACACTGACATACTGTGGATCAGGGGTTAAATCACAATCAGGGAAGAATGGAAGCCTTTCTGTATATTAGCTATCATATGTAACTCAAAATACATAAACATGAGACAGAAATTAAGGCATCGTGTTCAAATATTTCATACACTTGAGAAATGAATGTCATTTCAGAGCTACTAATGAAACATCATTTTTGCACAAAAGTGACCTTTTATTAGACCACTCACTTTGAATCTTTTACTAAACTTTGGGACAATAAAAAAGAAAATAAATTAACATTGAAAGAGACAGCGCTCCACTTTGGCAAGGTGCAATTTGGACAAAAGGAGATAAGTTGGCATAGCTGGGTTCCACTGGTTTCCGTCTATATTTAAACTTTGTGCAAGATCATTCACCCTAACTCTCATTATATCAGGCAGCCTAAGAGGACAGTCTCAAACCCACATCGAGTACATTAAGATTCACACTCATAATACATACAGAATTACACGAATGTACTAATATACGCAAATCACATACCAACAAGAAAACACAACGAAATGATACAGAATTGAAATTATACAGTCCTGTCTTACCCATGTAAGCTATTTAACAAAGGAATATTTTTCAAATATGCACAGCCAGATCCACACAAGAGTAATTTACTAACCAAATAATTACTTCATATTCAGATCTTAAACGCGGAGGTATACAACATGCCACATCTCAGAGATTGGAGTTAGCTACCCAAGAATTGAAAATACCTTCTGATAATACCCTGTTTTGGCCTGCTAGCTTTGTTCAACACCCTTCCTTTTACATTACACTTCAGTCCCAAAGACCAACATAACATCACTCTGCACGGTTTCATTCTGATGGCCCATCATGACTGTTTCCATGACTGCCATGCAATGTTGTGAATGATCTTAGATACCTGGGAGGTTTTCCCTTGCCTTGCAGTGAACAGTAAAGATATTGAGGCTGCCAATTCTGATAAGGAGAAAGAAGAAGAAGAAGAGGAGGAGGAAGAGGAAGTAAAGACAGTACCCAAAGCTGTGCCACCAGATAGCATGTTCATCTTTAAGGCTACTAACCCGTAAGAGTACATAAAAATTCTGGAGTATGGTTTTCTGTGCTCAGTCTTCCACATCTTTACATGGCCACAACATTGTGGTCAATTCATTTCTTTTTCTTTTTCTATTGTACCATATCTTTATTAAACCACAACCGAAAGGGACAGAATGGCACAGGAACATGGACTGAATGTTTAGTACTTAATTTGAAATTGCTTGATGGTTAAGAATTGTTTCTTGATACCCTTTACCCAGGATCCGACGGATCTGTCACTATGTGGTTACCTTGCGGTACTTTGAAATGTCCATTCTCCTGGTCATCGTGGCCAGTAGCATCGCCCTGGCAGCAGAAGACCCTGTATCGACCAACTCGGAGTGGAACAAAGTGAGACCTGATACCTGCAACTTGTAGCACATCACACAAAATAATAATGCACTAATTACACACTGTTCGAGAACCAGATTTTTGACTTGAGAAATTTTATGGTTTGTGTGCTTTACTAGGAAGGCTTTAGCTCCATCTGTGTATGACTAAGCATATATCACAGTTTTTGAAATGTGGGAGGGTATGGAGAGAGAGAGAGAGCCACTGGAGATCAGTGCCATCACATTTTACCTGTACTGTATGTTGGTCCTTTAGAAGTGAGAAAGTTAGTTTTGGTTGTTTATTCTGTTTTTCCAATCTCTTCAGTTCCCAGGGGTTCTGAATAAACCCCAATTCCATTCTCCAATCAGTTTATGTGGATCTGTCTGTCCAAAGAGAAACATAGATCACACAGTTGTTTCACACTGTTGTTATACTCACAAATTAACAAGTAACACTCTTTCCATGATTTTTTGTAGAAAAAGTAGCAAAATAATGCAATATCCTACACACTGAGGTGTCTGAACAAGGCAGGGCAAAATTTGGAAATATTGAAATCTACTTCCTGGTGAAGTGAAATCTCTGTTAATGCAAGGCAATCAACATAAACCATTTAATCCAAAGAGAGCTAACAATCTATAGATACGAATTCACTGAGTGCTTTGGTTTGGCATTACAAAGTTGTTTGTTTTGCACATTGCAGGTTCTTCGTTACTTTGACTATGTCTTCACAGGAGTCTTCACCTTTGAAATGATAATTAAGGTTGGTGTTTCTTTAATGATATCAATAAAGAAAAAATCTTTAGTTCAGCTGTTGCATGTTATTGTGGAAAACACACCAATCTGCTAATAAGTACTGTCATTGTTTTAAGGAGAGGTGTAAATTAAGCCGTGTCTGTGTTCCATAGATGATCGACCAGGGTCTGATCCTGCATGACGGCTCGTATTTTCGTGATCTGTGGAACATCCTGGACTTTATTGTGGTTATCGGCGCTTTGATAGCCTTTGCCCTAACGTGAGTCAAAGCAAATTCAATTACAGCACATAAGCAATAAGATGGAACATTCATATGCCGCAGTGTTTCAATTACGATCACCTAATGCTGTGATGCTTTCAATATTCTGAACAAAAAGTTTTGATGATTGTGCCAATTTGCACTTGCTGTCAGTAATAATTTGTGGGTGTAAAAGTATTTTCTAACTGAATTGAAGAAATATAAAAATTACATCTATATAGTGAAATTTCTGAAACTGTTCATCAATTCTAAGAAATATGTGGTTTCTTTGTTGTGAATATAGATGTCCCTCCTAAGAAGTGCATTTTCAGTGTTTCTCTATACTCTTATTTTTTCTGTTTTTCCTGTGGATTGTTTCACTGTGGGGCGCCAGGAATTTGATGGGGTAAAAAAATACTTTTCATATTTTCATTTGTGGTTGTGTCATTTTATACTGATCATAATCTCGTCCATTGTCTGTGTGTTTGTGTGCGTGTGTGTGTGTGTGATCATGTATATTAAATTGTGGGGACCAAATATCCCCACAATGTGACAAAAACCTGTTATTTTGACATTGTGGGGACCACCTTTTCAGTCCCCACAAGGCTAAACTCAAGTTTATTGTTAAGGTTAGGGATGGATAGGGGTTAAAGTTGTCATTGTTGGGATTAGGGTGTTAGCCTTAGAAATGAATGGAGAGTCCCCACAACGATATCAATACAAAATTCAACTCTATGTGCCTTCTTGGTAAATCTGGTTCTTAGTTTTATGCACTCACAGTTGAGATTCTCTTATGTCACTGAACAGTAAAATTTGTTTCAGATGTTATTTTGTAATGGCATGTAGGAGCATTTTCTTACATCTCTGTCATGACTACAGAAGTGTGAGTATAGTGTGTGTACATGAGTAGTAGAGAGATATAGAGGAAGATACATAGTATATTATATATGCAGTACTGTACAAAAGTCTTAGGCAAGAAAACTCTTTTTCAGGATAGTATTTATATATGTGCTCAGGACAAAAACACATTTTGACAGTCGAACATGTACAAACTGAGAGTGACAGAATAAAAACGAACAGGGATTTTTTCCTGCTTTCCAAAAAAGATACTGATACCTCGCTAGAAGAACACCATTTCAGTTCCACAGAGGCACCCCAGCCATTCCATGCATTTGTTAAATTTTGCCACCACCTTGCTTAATTAAGTAAATTTGTTTTTGAAAGTCTGTGAGCCATATGAAAAAATTTCAATAAAAAATAAAAAAAAATACAGGAGTGTATTTGATAGTTGCTGAAAATAATGGAGTAAATTTAGGAAGAGGTTTAGAAATGGTTAATGTAACAGTTTTACAGACATATCATAGTATATCATAGTTAAGCCTAAAGATCATTTTCCTTGACTGGCCAAGACATATATATTAGGGTAATTCTTTTAAAATTCTGAAATGGCAGTTTTCATGCAATCACTCTTTTTTCTTTTTATCTTTTCTTACACCCATTGTAAGAAAGTATTCCAGGCATAATTTTTCATAATTTTATTGATGTTTAGAGGTTGCTCAACATGATCTATGTCTAGAGAAACTGAAAAAATAACTCTTGTCCCTATTAACCGAATTTTGGTCTTGCTTCTAGTACTTTCAGCGATTGCAAATTGAACTAAACTTGCGCATTTAACAGTAAATTATCAAAATATACTAAATTTCAGTCCAACTTTGCTGAGAACAAATTTGGCTAAAGCAACAGCAACAAAGAATATTTGTTTACCTAGTAAATTAAAAATTCAAATAAGAATAAAATAAACAAAGTTTGTAATCAGCAATCAATAAATTGACACTATGGCTTTAGTCAAGCTGATGCAGTTTACCATCAAGGGTGTTCTCTACCATATTCCTTAATATTTGATCAATTTAAGTAAATTTGACAAAATGAAATACTGTGTAAAAATTTGAAAATTTGTGAAACTTAAATTTGTGAAAAAAGTGTTTAAAACATTACTACATCGTTGCTACCTGAATTTTTTTAATAACAACATTTTTCATGGCCTATTTTTTTTTATTTGAATGAACCAAACAGTTATAGCAATCCAGAAAATAAAAGGAGTACAGAAAAATATGGTAGAGAACACCCTTGATGCTGGAAAAAAATGTGTACATTTTTGCTAGCATTCAGATGAATGACAAATTAACAGTGGATGACTAAACCAGGCTTCTGCCATTCAAGCTCCCTGAGCAACCTCTAAATATGCTTGAATTCATCAAAAATTCTTGAAATGTTTTCTTATATAAGACAGAGTTCGGGGTGAGAGCCAGCATGTTAATTTTTTTGTTTTGAAGACCACGCTAATATGTGTGTGTGTGTGTGTGTGTGTGTGTGTGTATATATATATATATATATATACCCATCCCTAAATTTGCATATATGTACTACATGTATATATGTGGTGTGTTGTGTCTGCAGGAACAACAAAGGACGTGACATCAAGACCATTAAATCTTTACGTGTGCTACGTGTCCTGCGTCCACTGAAGACGATAAAAAGACTACCCAAATTGAAGGTGGCTGTATTTATATCTACTGCTGCATCTAATTCTAGGCTACAGCTGTGTGATACAAAAATAATAAACATAATTATATTCATGACTATAATAATAATTTTAAAACTGAATGACCATTTAATAGAAGTAATAACTGTAATAACTCCATTCTGTCTTCTGATGATGTGATTACTTGAAGGTAATTGTATTATTTATGTATGTTTGGCATCGAAAATGGTTCTAAATGGGAACCATTTTAAGAGATACTAGGTCAGTATGCCTGGTAACAGAGGAGTAGAAAAAAACCCCTGTGAATCAAGATTTATCAGAAAGTAGGGCATGAGGTTTAGTTTGCCCTTGCATTTTATTCCACACATTCATTTTGTTTAACCAAAGAGGTTACTTTAAAGTACAATACATATACATACACTTTCATAGCAATTAGCAAACACAACAGAAATTAGGAGATGACACAGTAAAACAGCACCAAACCTTTGTATGTTAACTTTGCCAGATTTTTGTGGGGTGAGACGTGATATCCAGAATAGGTGTTTACATAAAACTGCATATTTACAAGAAGTAACTGATGTTAGGAGCATACAGTGTTAATCTATCTGCTTGCGAGTGTTAGTAGTTCAGACAGAGACATGCAGTTGTTAATAATGCTTCTCTGATCATGGTTCCCTGTCCTGCAGGAAATATGTTGATCATCTTTTCCATGCTATGTGGGCCAAGTGTGTCTTGTGCCCAGAAAAAGCAAATGCTGCTGCCCCAGTTAGACTCTCAAAGGGATCCAACGTACAAGATGAAATAACCTCCCCAGAACTTGCGTCAGACAATGATATTGACCGAATGATCAGTTCATAATTGTATTTCTAGACTTCTTTCCCTTTTCTCTTTCCCCTTCAGTTGTGTAACCTTATATCCTATTTGTCCATTCCCCTATACAGGCTGTGTTTGATTGTGTGGTTACCTCCCTCAAGAATGTATTCAATATCCTCATAGTCTACAAGCTCTTCATGTTCATATTCGCCGTTATTGCTGTGCAGCTGTTCAAAGGGAAGTTCTTCTACTGCACAGATGGGTCTAAGGACACCCAAAAGGAGTGCCAGTAGGTGTCTGCCGAAATTCCTGTTTTGACTCATATTTTCAACGAGGTCATGTCTTTGCCAGGTTCTCTCCAAGGCATCGCCCACTGTAATTGTAAAAAAAATGGCTTAGCCTCACTTTAAAACTGAAAGCAAGGAAGCAGATAGTGAGGTTGGTTGGGGTCATTGTCATTGTAGGCACAAGTACTGTACCTCAGTTGAGTTGCATTTGTAAATGTCAGCCATTTAACATTGAAATTCTATTTAATCTTTATTTATTTATTATTTTAAAAAACTCCTCTGGATAATAATGCAAAACATGTCTGATATCTGAAAGCTTGCTCAGCTGTTTAGGCGTTGTACATAATTCTCTGTCACTTAGGGGCTACTACATTGATTATGAGAAGGACAAGAAGGAAGTGAAAAAGCGGGAGTGGAAGAGACATGAGTTCCACTATGACAACATTGTGTGGGCTCTGCTTACCTTGTTCACTGTGTCCACTGGAGAGGGCTGGCCACAGTGAGTGATTGGAATAAAAACCACATAACAATAATTATTCAACTTACTAAGGCTTAAGTCTTGTGTATACTGCCACTGTTTGTCAGGGTCAGTGCCCATTCGTCCCTTCACTTCATGTCTCTTCCCCGCTTGGTCAGCAGGTGATGCTGGCCATTCTGTTCCCTCCTCTGTCTTTGTACTAGACCCTTGTATGTTTTCCCTGTTCCCCCAAATGCCACATGACTCAATGGGTTGTGCGTGTGGTACAGAGACTGTAATTCTGTAGTCATGTGTTCAAGGCCAGCCTCGTCTGTTATTTTGTATTTTATGATTTTCTGTTTCCCTGCTTTTTATTATCTACTTATTTCTTAGGTTTCCCATGCTTGTATCCAGTGAATTTCTTGTCCTGGTTGTATTTTTGATTCCTTGTAATTATCTTAGTGTAGTCATCCCGGTTTGTGATTTGGGTTTTCTGGTTTCAGTCTTTGTTAGAGTTCCTAGCTTGTTAATTGCTCCATCTGTTGCTCGTTGTTCTGCTCCCTCAGATATTGGATAATTCGTATGTTCTTCAACTGCCCTCTCATTAACCCAGTTGTTGCGTGTTTGTGAGATGTTACTCTGTGTGTACTCTGTTCCTCTCTCTGTGTGTACTCTGTGTGTCGCTCTGTTCCCTGATGTTATGTTTTTATGATTTCTTTAGCTGGTTCTTATTTTTCCCCATTGTGTGTTTAATTCAATAAACCCTTGTTTGTCTTGGAGCCACAAGTGAATCATCACAATCTTTTCCTGCCTGCTCTATGCCTCACTGTAACACTGTTATTTTAGCTTTTATAGTCTTAAAAAGTACATAGAAATATTTGAGCACCCTGGTTATTGTATTGTATATCATGAGTTTACAAAGTCTTCATCAGAAATATAAGCCTATAGATCAGCATATTGAAGGAGACTGGATCAATGGGGAAGACTGTAGAATGTCTTCCTCTCCCAATCCTTTAGGGTTCTGCAGCATTCAGTAGACGTGACGGAAGAAGACCGGGGGCCCAGCCGGGGGAACCGCATGGAGATGTCCATCTTCTACGTGGTCTACTTTGTTGTTTTCCCCTTCTTCTTCGTCAACATCTTTGTTGCCCTCATCATCATCACCTTTCAGGAGCAGGGAGACAAGATGATGGAGGAGTGCAGCTTAGAGAAAAATGAGGTGACGGCATTCTGGACGCACATGTTTATAAGCATGATTCTAGAAGAAGTTGCTCATTCACTAGCAATGATTATACTGACACACTGATCTGTGTTTTACCTCTTTATTATCCTGTCATGTGTTCTTATGCTGGTCTCACTGTGTTTTGTGTCTTTCTCTCAGAGGGCATGCATAGATTTTGCCATCAGTGCTAAACCCCTCACTCGCTACATGCCCCAAAACAGACAGACACTCCAGTATCGCCTGTGGCACTTTGTGGTCTCACCTTCTTTCGAGTACACAGTGCTCACCATGATTGCCCTCAACACCGTTGTTCTCATGATGAAGGTATTGTATTTTAGTTTGAAGATTCATTGTTATATTTCATATTTAAAATTTATTCTAGCAGACTTTGGGATTTATTAGCTGGACTTAAATGTGTACTGTAACATGTCCCAGTGAAATGTAGATTGTTCAAATCATTGTTTGCCATGAATAAGAACTATTTTAACTAATGTTTAATAACTAATCTGGGAGTAATGTGACTACCCATCCATCATGAAACCACTTGTTCAGTACTAGCTTATGGTGAGGAAGCACAAAGCATGGACCTATCCTTCAAAGTGCATATATTAACATACAATTTAGAGGCATTAATTCATCCACCTTGTGCTTGTGTTCGGATTATGGAAGGAACTCCTTGCAAGCTCAGGGTGAACATGCAACCATAGAAACACACACACATAACAGGGGCATGATTTTAACTGAGCCTGAAGGTATGTGACAATGGTGGTAGCCATTGAGCATTTTGTTTTTATGTTTTATGAGATTAAATGACATTTTTGACTTGAAGGTCTTTTTTGAATAAAGCCATCCTGCCCTATGCCTCTCATCTGCCTCAGTGGCCTGTGACATACAACTTCTTACATGACATGCATTTGTGATGCATCTGTGTCCCAGTCTTTCCGTTTAACAAAAGTATGATATTTCTGTATTTTTGGCTGCCCCCTAAATTCTTGCATGTAGTACTACTCGGCACCAGCAGCATACGACACAGTCTTGAAGCACCTGAACACTGCCTTCACTGGACTCTTTTCCCTGGAGTGCATCCTGAAAATTCTGGCTTTTGGCATCTTGGTGAGCAAGAATTTTTTCAGTGTGGGACACAACAGGTGCGCTGTAAAGGGGGGGGGGGGGTAGTTATCACTATTCCAAGGGCCCCTGTCACTCAGGGAAAATTGGAAAAAAACTGGATTGGTCTGGACTGATGGGCCCAATATGGTATGCTTTCATGGGGCCCAAAATCTTCAGCAACGCCCCTGGGACAAATAACTGTCCAAACTTTAGCTAGAACCTTAAGCATAATTAGGGGGAGTATGTAGCTCTGTGTTAGTACTCTGAGCCTGGGATCAGAAGGTTGTTTGTTCAGATCCTATGATTAGCAAGTGATATTGCTGTTGAGCCCTTAAAAATGGCCCTTAAATCCAGTTGCTCCAGGCACTGGCAACCCTGCTTCCTCAATTGATTGTCACTTTGGATAAAAGTGTTTGCTAAATAAATGTCATGTAAATGTACCTGTGGCCATATCGAATTTGCAAATTAAAGTTTTACAAAACTATTTTCAGTGAAGTTATATAAATTTATTTGACGGGTCTTGCCCTAAATGTGAATTATGAATCTCTTATGAAAAGGTGAAAATTGATGCCCATGCAATAATACTTCTAATCTAACCCCGGGGAAAGTAAATAGTACTTCTAATAAATTTTAGTGAGATTCTGTGCAAACAGATGTGTAATGTTTTACCTCTACCTCTCCAATCTTACAGAACTACTTTCGAGACACTTGGAACATTTTTGACTTTATCACAGTCCTGGGCAGCATCACAGAAATTGTTGTTGACTTGCAGGTAAGATTGTTAAATATGTCATTCTAAGCATTTATATATGCAGTGTTGATTTTTTTTTTACCAAATTACTATATTTTCTGTGGAAATTGCTAAGAATAAATATTTAAAAATTATGTCTAAGTATGCAGGGTGGCAATATTGTGTTTTTTTTCTCAAACAGCTTAAACAAATGTTTGACGGTGTTTTATATAGCATGCAGCTTTAGTGGAACCCAGCAAAACCATGATAGAGATGCACATTTTTCATGCAGGGCCTGTCTCTCTCTTCTCCATGTCCAGATTGGATTGGATTGGATTGGATTGAATTATTGTCATTGCACAGAGTACAGCGAAATGTGCAGCAGTCCGAAACAGTGCATTCACACATACCAAATAATTGAAATGTAAACTGAGGTGTAACTACAGTGTAGTATACACACAGGACATAACATTATAAGACCATAAACCCTATATGAACATGTGATACCATAAATAGATGAAGTACCATAGATAGTTGAGCTATTGCACTGAGGTTGCTAAGGATGCTATAGACTTTCAGGTCAGCGACATCATTTCACACTGTTCAGTTCACATATGGCTCTGGGATAAAAGTTGTTCTTTAGTCTGTCCATGCAGTGGAGGACTTGAAGCATCTGTCAGAGAGCAGCAATTCAAACAGCTGATGTCCAGTGGGGGAGGGATCCTTTAATATGCTTATTGCTTTACTGAGACAGCAGGAGCTGAAAGGAGTTCTCCAGAGAGGGCAGTGTGCCTCCAATGCTTTTCTGGGTGGTGTTGATAAACCTCTGAATGGCTCCTGTCCACCGCTGAGCTGCCGATGTACCGTGTGGTAATGATCCTGATCCTCTTCCACACTCTTCCTGCAGTCAGTGAACACCATCAACATGAGCTTCCTGAAGCTTTTCCGGGCAGCCAGGCTGATCAAGCTCTTGAGACAGGGCTACACCATCCGCATTCTCCTCTGGACCTTTGTACAGTCTTTTAAGGTCAGCTGTCCTGGCTCACCTACAGTACCACATCAAGACAAATCACAGTCAGACATTGCAGAAAATTGATCAGTCTGATTTTCTGTTTCTTTCAGGCACTTCCTTATGTATGTCTGCTGATCGCCATGCTATTCTTTATATATGCAATTATTGGGATGCAGGTAAGAAAAAATATTATACATTATATATGTACAGTGGTACCTCAGTACTCAAACTCATTAGAACTCGAATTTCTTAAAAGTTGAACCAAATGAAAAAATTGAAAAAAATGACCTAGAGCCGATCTGAATCTCATAAGTCGAAACGTGAACGCCGACCTAAGATAACTTGTACATGCGGGGAAATGAGTCATGCGGCACGTCTCTCAGCGGAAACAAAGGGTAACCCTTCATTCTCAGCTTCGCATTCGCTGTGATAGCATCGTTTGTTCGTGATAGTGCTTTTTTATTGAAAATGTCAGGTAATACACTGTACTTTATATCATTTTGGTAGCCATTGTTCACTAAAAACTTATGCAATAGTTGTACAAATGTTACAACCTAAAAGTTTAAAAAACGAATACTGTCACGTCTCAAACACGGAAGCAGGCGAAGGGATCCGTGAATACGAACAAACGGGATTTATTGCCAGGTAACACACCCCAGAACACACGCAACATTAACTTAATGACAGGACTAGGGAAATTCACTGAACTAACAGCAACCGGAAACAGCTGGTGAACACGGGGAATCCACACGAGGTTAACGAGGGGGCGTGGTCGACGAGCGTATGACAAATACATGGCATGACAAATACAGAGTAATAATAAAAATATTACTTTTAAATATATAAAAAAATAGTATTTGGTCTTCTTGTTTTATCCTTTTCATTTTGTGTTTAAATGCTAAAAAACAACCATATTTAGGTGTAATTCTTTGGGGCTGGGAACCAATTAATTGGTTTTCCGTTATTTCTTATGGAGAAAATTCGATCAGAACTCCAATCTTTTAGGATTCGAACCAGAGTTCTGAACGGATTAAGTTCAAGTTCTGAGGTACCACTGTATATACATTTCTTCACGAGTGAAGGAGGAAGGGAGAGGAAGATTGACAGATGGATCAGTACAGCATCGGCAGTAATGTGGACACTGTACTGTTCTGTTGTGGTGAAGAGGGAGCTGAGCTGGAAGGCGAAGCTTTTGATTTACCAGTCGATCTAGTGAGAAAGAATGAGATTGCAGGTACAAGTAGCAGAAATTTCCTCCACAGGGTGGCTGGGCTCAGCCTTAGTGATAGGGTGAGGAGCTTGGACATTTGGGAGGGGCTCAAAGTAGAGCTGGTGCTCTTCCACATTGAAAGGAACCAGTTGAGGTGGTCCGGGCATCTATCTAGGATGCCTCCTGGGTGGCTCGCTGGGGAGGTGTTTCGGGTATTTCCACCCGGGAGGAGGGCAGACCCAGGACACAGTATAGAGTATATATCTCTCAGCTGGCCTGGAACCGCATTGGTACTTCCTTGATGGAGCTGGTGGAAGTGGCTGGTAAAAGGGAGGTCTGGGCATCTCTGCTTAGACTGCTGCCCCCAAGACCCAACCCCAGATTAGTGGCTGGATGGATGGATATATATATACAGCAGGTAAAATAAGTATTGAACATGTCACCATTTTTCTCAGTAAATATATTTCTAAAGGTGCTACTGTCATGGAATTTTCACCAGATGTTGGGAACAACCCATGAAACCCACACATGCAGAGAAATCAAACCTTAGATGTCCATAAATTAAGTTATGTGTAATAAAATGGAATAATACAGGGAAAAAGTATTGAACACATGAAGAAATCTAGGTGCAAAAAGGCACCAAATGCCAAGGCACCAGCTGAAATTTATAAGTAATCAGAAAGCAATCCTGCCCCTTTCAAATGAATATCAGTGCAAATGAATATCAGCTGGTTCAGTCCCAACTGATGAAACATTTCATGATGGGTAAAAGCAAAGAACTCTCTCAAGACCTTCGCAACCTTATTGTTGCAAAACATACTGATGGCATTGGTTACAGAAGGATTTCTAAACTTCTGAATGTTCTAGTGAGCACTGTTGGGGCCATATTCCGGAAGTGGAAACAGCATCATTTCACCATAAACTGGCCACGACCAAGTGCTCCTCGCAAGATTTCTGACAGAGAACTCAAAAGAATTATCAGAAGTGTTGTCCAAGAGCCAAGGACCACTTGTGGAGAGCTTCAGAATGACCTGGAATTAGCAGGTACAATTGTTTCACAGAAAACAATAAGTAACACACTCAACAGCCATGGCCTGTATGCACGCTCACCACGCAAGACTCCATTGCTGAAGAAAAAACATGTTGAAGCTCGTTTAAATACTGGGAGAATATAGTCTGGTCAGATGAGACCAAAGTTGAACTCTTTGGATGCCATAATACACACCATGTCTGGAGGTCAAATGGCACAGCCCATCACCCCAAAAACACCATACCAGCAGTGAAATTTAGAGGTGGGAACATCATGGTGTGGGGCTGTTTTTCAGCATACGGCACTGGCAAACTTGTAATTCATGGAAGGATGAATGGACAAATGTACCGAGATATTCTTGATAAAAATCTGCTGCCATCTACCAGGATGCTGAAGATGAAATGAAGGTGGACATTTCAGCAAGACAATGATCCCAAACACACAGCCAAGGAAACTGTCGCTTGGCTTCAGAGGAAGAAAATAAAGCTGCTAGAATGGCCCAGCCAATCACCTGACTTGAATCCAAAAGAAAATCCATGGAAAGTACTAAAGATTAGAGTTCATAGAAGAGGCCCACGGAACCTTCAAGATTTGAAGACTGTTTGTGTGGAAGAATGGGCCAAAATCACACCTGAGCAATGCATGCAACTAGTTTCTCCATACAGGAGGCGTCTTGAAGCTGTTATTACCAACATAGGCTTTTGTACGTAGTATTAAATAAATTTAAGTAAGGGTGTTCAATACTTTTTCCCTGTGTCATTCCATTTTATTACACATAACTTAATTTATGGACATCTAAGGTTGAAAATTTCATGTCAGTAGCACCTTTGGAAAAATATTTACTGAGAAAAATGGTGACGTGTTCAATACTTATTTTACCCGTGTAAAATCCATTCATCCATTCAGCCACATATATATATATATCCTATGGGCCTGCCACCTGCAGGGGGAACCATAAGTAGGCTTGTAACGAAAATGTGTCATTATCGACATATTGCACAATATATGGACATAACTTCGATAATTTTTTTTTCTGACCTCAATATTGGCAAATTGTATTTATAATAATAATAATAATAATAATACATTTTATTTGTGGGCGCCTTTCTAAAACCCAAGGTCACCTTACATAGGCAACATTTTATCTAGTTGTACTGTTTCTGCCCTGTGTCTGCTCTGTGTCACAAGCGCAGCTCCGGGTCGATTCGTACTTCACATAAAAATGTGCATGGTCAATGATGCTGAATGTTCATACTTGAGCTATTCATACTAATGTTCATACTAATGTTCATGTTTTAGTGTCAATGCAGCAGGCACAACTTACAGTACACAGGGCAGGGATATAATTCTTAATGAAACTGAAATTAGATATGAAAGTAAGATAAAAATGACAACTGTAAATATTGGCTCTGAAAGCAAGTGAGATAAAAACAAATGTCAAATTTCTCTCGTTACCAATACTGTTTAGTTAAGTAATGATTTATCTTTGGATCTCTTCTGCAATGCGCTTGAACCATAGAAATAGCCAACGGTACCACATCGCAACATTTTGTAGAAGCCAGCCAATCGAGTCTGGTGCAGCATGGATCAGAAAGCAGTCAAGAAGCCAAAACCTTGGCAGACCATTCCCCAGTTCCTGAAACTTGCTTTAGGGACATGGAACATAACCTGTCTGGTGGGACAGGAGCCTGAGCTAGTGTGGGAGATACCATATATATATAGTCAGGTTCATCTCACCACACAGCATGGTCTGTGGAACCAAAATCCTGGAAAGGGGTTGGAATCTATTCCATTCTGGAGTTGCCGTGGGTGAGGGGCATCGGGCAGGTGTGTGTTTACTAATAGCCCCCTGGCAGGGGCGGATCTACTGTGGTGGCATGGGATGGCATGTGCCACCCTAAAATAATCTCTTGCCACCCCTACTGCCACCCTAATTTTGCATATGACTATGTTGTTTATTAAAATAAGCTAGCATTAACGCTTTGAGCAAGTTTAGCTACAATTGACATTGAACATGAATTCTAAAACTAAATATATTGCATAACGTTACCCCCCCTTCCTTGAAAAATGGTTCAAACCATAGTGTCCGCTCAGAACTATGGGTGCGTTCGACTTGGGCTTAGGTCTGTCTGCAGCTGACGTGATGAGGAGCAAGATCTGCCGGCAGCTGCAGGGGTGGAGTATAAACTGACTGCAGCCAAGCCGGACAACTTCTACTCCTCGTAGTGTGCCAGACCTGACTGCAATGGCGGCACTGCCAGAAGGGTGTAGATAAAGCTATACAAATATCACCTGCATGCACATTACTTCTTTTACAATAACCAACTCCTGATCCAAACTGTTAGCAGTGGAAAAAATAAACTATTGTGTATATTGTGTACGACTATTGTGTATGAATTTTAGTTTTAGTATTAACAGGAATGTTAAATCTGCATCTGCATAATTTCAAGGTTATGCTGGACTTGTATTTTTAATTGATCCACCTCATGTTCTGGATTTTATACTTATTGGGCTGTATGCTTGTTTGTTATATAGGCTATACAGTACATAAAATCAAAATGCATATAATTTTTTTTATCTAACTGAAATGTTATTTGGGCTAATGCCAATAAGAAAGCTACAGACTATGTTTATATGAAACATGTGTATACCTGCTGCATTTGATGTATTTTAACCATATATGGTACATATTAGAGAATGTAACACCTGCAAATGTATAAAGAAACGGCTTTGATTTTGCCACCCCAACTGATTTCCATGCCACCCTCATGCCACCCTAAGAAAATTGCTCTAGATCCGCCCCTGCCCCCTGGTTCTGTGCTTGTAAGTTACGGTTAACTACGGTTGCCTCCATCCCATTTCAAGTAGGGGCTCGGGCTCTGACTATTATGTGTGGTTAAGCACCAAATATCAGTTCAGAGTATCTAGCCTTCTTGGAGACCTTGGTTGGGGTACTGGATGGTGCCCCCTCTGGGGACCCCTCAGTTCTAGGGAGGAACATCCTGCCCAATCTGAACCTTGGACTGCTAGCCACCGTTTGTCCATAATGAATACTACGTTTGAGCATAACGGTGTTTATAAAGGTGGCCACATATTTCAAATAACATCTGGAGAAAGTGAAATCAAACAATCTGTCACATGCTTAAAATGACACCTCCTTCTTCCCTCTATGTCATGTCACAACACTAGAAGCCACTGCAGATTTTCAGTGCAGCAAACCCACTTTCAGAAATAAAGATGCTTATTTGCAATTTCTGCCCATGAATTGCAGATTGTCTGCACATCATTAAAATCTCGACATGACCTGCCATAAACATGTGGACAACTTCATGATTGCAAGGCCATATGTTTTTACTTCCAGAACATTGCAGGGCACTAATGATGCAAGAGACCACATGTTCTGTGTAGCCAATCCCAGACAGTGGATGGAATCAGAGCAAAAGAAAAACAATGATCACTGTAGTGATCACCACTCGTATGATGTCATATTGCTAAAACAATGTTGATTCCATCAGTTTTGTTTGAAGTATGTGGTCACCTTATACTCCTGGCTTCAGAACACCCTAGACAGTAGCTCAGTTTTTTAGCTGTGTCATCAGATCTGCGCACATCTTGGAAACTTGGATGAAGGGAGGAGCAGCTCCTCCTTTTACTGATCACCATCTGGTGGTAAGTTTTATCAGATGGCGGGAGAAGATGCCAAACAGACCTGGTAGACTGAAACATATAGTGAGGGTGTACTGGAAGTGCTTTACAGAGGCCCCTGTCCAGAAGAACATCTCTGGCAGAACTTCTCTTACATTCTAAGGAAGGCTGAAGAAATTTAGCCCGAATGGGTCATGTTCTATGTCTCCATTGCTGAGGTGGCTGTGCAGAACTGTGGTCATAAAGTTGTTGGTGCCTGATGCAGCGGCAATCCCTGAATTCAGCGGTGAACACCAGCAGTAAAGGAAGCCATCAGTCTGAATAAGTAGGCTTTCCAAGCTTGGTTAGGTTGTGGGACTCCAGAGAGGTACTGGGAGGCCAAGTGGAGTGCAGGTTACCAGTTGTGGAAGCAAAATTTGACTGTGTCAGGAGTCCGGTGTGGTCATGAAAAATGATTTTTAGTCAGCCTTGAATTAATTCTGTAATACCATCAGGTATCTCAGGAAGAGGAAACAGGCACTTGCCCAATCTGTTTACAGCAAGGATGGAGTGTTGTTGCTGGAAACTGGGGATAAAGTTGGACGGTGGAAAAAACACTCCAGAATCCCACTGAAATTCCTTCCTTGGAGATGTAGAGTAGACGGACTTAAACAGCTGAGGTCACTTAGTCAAAACCTTCTTCAGTAGTTAAACTCCAGGGGTGGATGACCCTCAGTTCGCCCTTAGTTCCTGAAAACTTTGGATATTGGACTGTCTTAGCTGGCATGACTCTTCAAAAATGTCTTTGCTTTGGCAGACTGGGGTGGTCGTCCCAGTGCTCAAGAAATGTGTCTGGAGGATGTGTTCCAGCTTCAGGGGGATCACACTTCGCAGCCTCCATGGGAAGGCCTACGCCAGGGACCTAAAGTCTGACGATTCCAATTTTTGCAAGCCTTCTTTAGTCTCAGGCCTGTCACCTGTTCTTCTTCTTTGTTGTTGATTACTGGACCAGCTGTTCACCCTTACAAGAATACTGGAGGGTTCATGGAAGTTTGCCCAAGTAGTCTACATGTGTTTTGTGCACTTGGAAATAGCAGATTACCCTGTCAGTGGGGGGGTGCCCGGAAATATGGGGTACTGGGTTGCTGCTCTACACTATTCTGTTCCATTATAATCAGAGAGTATGGATTGTATTGCTGGCCGCCAGTCAGACACTGGTAGGTTTTGGAATCCACCAGGGCTGCCGTTTGTTATCAATTCTGTTCCTACCCTTAATGGAAAGAAATTCTAGCTGCAGCTATGGGGTAGAGGGTGTCCAGTTCAGTGACCTCAGGATTGCATTTTTGCTTTTTGCTCATAAGTTGGTCACATTGGCTTCATTAAGCTAGAACTTCCAGCATGCACTGGGGTGGCTTGCCATCTAAGTGCGAGATGACCAGGATGAGGATCAGCACTTCAAAGTATTAGGCCATGGTTGTCAACTGGAAAAGGGAGGATTGCACCCTCCAGGTTGGGAATGAGTTTCTGCCTCAAGCAGAGGAGTATAAGTGTCTTGGGGTCTTGTTCATGAGTAAGGGATAAATGGAGGGATGAATGAAGACGGAGCTGTGTTGTAGGGCGAAGCTATCAATTTACTGGTTACGTTCCTACTCTTACCAATGTCACCTCTGGTCACAAGCTCTGGGTAGTTACCACAAAGAATTGGATCACAGATACAAATGGTAGAATTGAGCTTCCTTTGCAGTGTCTGGGCTCAGCCATAGAGATTGGCTGAGGAACGCAGCCATTCTGAAGGGACTCAAAGCAGAGGTTCAGGCATCTGGCTCCCTGGTGAGGTGCTTTGGGCAACACCAGTCATACCTGGCCTGGGAACACATCAGTATTCCAAGAGGAGCTGGAGGAGGTAGCTGGTGAGAGGGAGGTCTGGGCAACTCTGCTCAGACCACTGCCCCTGCAACCTGGGCCCAGATGAATTCATGGATGGATTACCATTTTGGGCCGGATGTAAGATGGTGGGTTTTTTTTCTCCAAAAATCTAGAAACTGTGGTTGTCTTATAGTCAAGGACTAGAATTTGAATATTATTATATACATGCAACAATAGATGGCATAAATCATCCTCCTGGCTAAAGGCAGCCGTATACTTCACACGTTATCGACACAATAAAAATTGTTTTAACATCGCTTGTATAGAGTCCTTCCCTGAGGTGAACTTTTTAGTTTTTTCTGATCCCACCCACTGTCTACAATTGACTGACATACATTGATGCCTCAGGGTTGGTCAGCAGGACTAATTAAGTGGATACCAGCATTCTTTACACCACATGTATCTTGAAATAGTGTAAATTAATATATGTATTCATGTATTTATGTGAAAGGTAAATGTCATAACCGTGTGATGTTTGTCATGAAATACATGTGTTTCATTAGCATGTAACCATGAATGTCGTGTAAATTGCTGGCTTCTCTGTCTGCTGCTGTTAGTATTAAACCAATAGTAGCTGATAATAAAGAGAGCAACTTTCATTTTAGAAGAGCTGTTTCAACCACTCACCACAAATGTATTTTTGTGCTCTTTATACTGACTATCCTTTCTTCCCCCCTAAATAATACATTTGTTAATTGGAATGCCCCTCCCTCAGCCGGCACCTTATCATGATGGGGGGGGTTTGCGTGTTTTGATGATCCCAAGAGCTAAGTTGCCTGGGGCTTTATGCCCCTGGTAGGGTCACCCAAGGCAAACAGGTCCTGGGTGAGGAACCAGACGAAGTGCGGCTCATTAGACCCCTTATGATGAGAAAAAACAAGGATCCATGGTTTCCCTTGCCCGGACGCGGGTCACCGGGGTCTCCCCCGGAGCCAGGCCAGGGGGTGGGGCTCGATGGCGAGCGCTTGGTAGCCAGGCCTGCACCCATGGGGCCTGGTTGGGTACAGCCCGAAGAAGGCATGTGGGTCCCCCCTCCAATGGACTCACCACCTATAGGAGGGGCCAAAGGGGTCGGGTGCACTGCTAGTTGGGCAGTGGCCAAAGGCAGGGACCTTGGCGGTCCGATCCTAGGCTGCAGGAGCTAGCTCTAGGGACATGGAATGTCAGCTCTCTGACGGGGAAGGAGCCTGAGCTGGTGTGTGAGGTTGGGAGATTCCGACTAGATATAGCCGGGCTCACCTCGACGCACAGCATGGGCTCCGGAACCAGTCTCCTTGAGGGGGGTTGGACCCTCTTCCACTCTGGAGTTGCTCGCGGGGAGAGGCGCCGAGCAGGGGT